>JAQFVV010006225.1:1243333-1865000 GCA_028023455.1 Epiperipatus broadwayi | reverse complement strand
GATGTCTGACATAACATTTGTGATTCTGTATAAATTAGACACTTTATATAAAAAAAAGTGAAACCCGAGTGTCCAGATAAAATTAGTATACATTTCAATAAAATTTCTTAAAGTACCTATACATTTTAAATTGATACTAATCAGGGTTGAATATTTTATAATCTGTAAAATTATTTATGAATGTTGAAGCAGGAATTTAAGTTTTTTTTAATATTTTTTACATAAATGCAGCCTTCTATTAGAAGCAGCAAAATGTAGTAAAAAATATATTTTTTTTTATTCCAAAAAAAAAAATTATTAAAGATACCATAAAAAATTGCAATTGGGAATATCCATTTTGCTCATTCTCTACAAAAAAAGTAAAAGTACCTGGAATTATGTATTGTTGGGTTTTTTCATATATAAAACTGTTTCTCACAACATACTTTGCATTGAATATACTTTTAAGTATATACCTAAAAGATTTTGTGGCTTACAGCATCTTAGCAAAGTATATTATGAACAAGCAATAGACACTTGATTATTATCAATGGTTACTTGTCACTGTTTACATTTACAATATGATTACATGCACGCATACATGTAAATGGATACACAAAGGATTTTAATGTGTGAACAGTCAAAAATAAAATAATTTCAATTAATTCTATTCATAGAAAATCAAAAACAACAAGAAACTAGCGTAAATTTGTACTCGTTTGTGAGAGACTTGAGCAAAGTTATTAAAAGTTTAAATAAGCATAATCCATATATAATAAATTACATAACAAATATGTAAGGAGTTCAACTAATGATTACACAATGACTGCTAAAACTGCATATTTTAGTGTAGGTCATTAAAAATTTCTTTGCTATTGTCTGCCAAAATCTAGCAATTATTGCTTTTTTCAATGATTGATAGAAGAAATTCTGTGGATATGTAGAAATCTACAAAAAAAATTTACAAATGCTGAGAACGTTCAACATGCATTATTAAGGTAAGTGGCACGTGATAGCATTAGCAAAGTATCCAAATTTATATACCAAGAATAATCAAGGACATATAGAACAAGTTCCATAAATAATTTTTTTATTTTCCCTTGATGCTGGACTTATATGACGTCCTATATACAATGATATACATATATACAATGATATCTTTCATTGAGTAACACAAGTCTTTAATTTTCAACAAAAAAATCTAACTTCATTGTCTGAAATATTGACAACTTAAATCTATACACCAAGCATGAAATAAAAACACTAAGAGTCAATATTTTTGATTTTTGCAATTCCTTTTATTTCAACAAATTATATTTCCTTTGATTTGTGAAGCTGAAAATATTTTTTTTTATTTTCAAAAAATATATAAATATATCTATAAAAGGAACTGAACTGCCTTATCAAAAGTTGACAAATTGTAAAAATATGAGAAAACTAAAATTTGATCTATTGTAAAATGAAGTTTATTACATTTCCCCCTCCCCTCTAAATCAGTTTAAAAAAAAATCATTTTATACCATAAGTAAAACAACTCAATAAAAAAAAAAAGAAAGCAGAGATGCAGACTAACTACTGTAATTGGTCAAAATTTTCTTAAGAAGTAAAGAAAGAAAAAATAATTTAGTTCATTTCTTTTTCTATATACATAAATTGTATTAACATTTATTTACATAATGCATTCTAGTCATAGTTCACTTATTATTAAATGTATATTTAAATCTACTTGTGCTAATAATATAAAATTCATGTAAAGTGGTTAATGAAACTGTCTCAGCCTTGCACAGTATGTGTTTAATGTTGAATTATTGATTAAAACATAATATTTACATTCAAGTGTGTGCTGATAAATTCACACTTTGAAAATAAGATTTCTTTAATAAAATTCTTATATATACAGAAGATTTTTTTAAAAAGCTTATATATGTCATAATGATATACAAAGCATACATCATGTATTTACATGTACATGTATGTATGTATGTATGAGTGGTTGAGTGAGTAAGGGATTGTCCAAACACTAAATTCAAAAGCTAAAGTTTCAGGAATGATCAGCCTCTAAAAAAAAAAGTCTCAATCTTTCATTCTGTTACTGGTGTCATATGATCTCTTAAGCAACTGACTTTATAATAAATCAATATATTTCTTACAAAAAGATTAAATGAATCTAAGCTAGTTCATAATATTTTTTAATGGAACTTTACTTCTATTCTACTACTGCCATCTATTGAAAGCTTAGGTAATCAATAAATAACAGATGGCAATTTATTAAATTCATATCAAATGTTTCCCTACCCACATTCAAAGAATGTTTGCCTTATGGCCTTTATCAGTGAAGAATTTGGACTTCAATCTAGGGCACATTGATCTTTTGGATCTAATGTATTTTTTTTACTAATTTTTAATATTTTTTAATGGTATCTATTTCTTTTTCATTTGTATCTTATAGAATATTAAAAATTAGAGAATTTAAATTGCAAACATCAACCCTTCAATACAAATAGTCAAACTATCGTAACTTCTTCATTATAATTTTACATTTTAATTATCAGCTGATATCCAAAATATTTCTGTAGTTTGATCTTTCAATTCCTAATATTCTAACTGCTGCAGTACTTAATATCCTTATAATACATTAGTAGCAATACAGGGATCTAGTAATTTATATAGTCAGTAAGCTGTTGGTTTTTTTTTTTTAAATCTTATCAGTGGCTTGTGGACATGTTCTTCCAGCTATTCTTAATTTTATATTCTTTTGGCAATCAAGATGATATAGCAATCCTACTTTTAAGATTTACAACTTTTTATATTGTCTAGTTCATTTTAACGATTTTGATTTTCTCTTCATTTTTATTTTCCCAAATGGCATTGGTTTTCTTTTTGTCATATTTATGCATATTCCACATCTCTTCATTCCTTATTTAATATCTCTAATATTGACTTTAGTGCTATGTCATCTATATATATTACATTATGTATTCACATTTCATTAAGTGATGAACCTATGCAATTTTCTTATATTGACTATGCTATCAATTTCTAACAGTCTCCAATTTATTTTGAAATATTATAGAGATTCTTTAATACTGTGCAAGTCATATATTTTGTTCAAACGTGTTAAATTTTTTTAGAAAATTAACAAATCAATGATATAGGTTCTTTCCTTAGCTTTGGATTTTCTCTCTAAATCACACTGATAATACTTATAATCCTAACTATATCAATCTAGTTTATTCAAGTGCTGGATGTTTCTGTGCTTAAGCCATTAAACTTTCATTGAAATGCTAATGGGATAATAGTTCTGAAAATTTTGAATTCTTTCTTGCTTTTCCTTTTGATTGTTTAAAATTTCTAATGATTTTTCCCATAAATTAAGACTGTACTTTCAATATTATATAGTTTGTAAATTTCTTAAAGCCTCTAATCTATATCTAATAATTACATACCAGTTAGTCATCATTTTGGATATCTCTAATGTTCTTCAACATATTCATTACTCTTTTCCATAAAATATAATCTTTATTGTTAGAAGTTGGTAATGGAATTTCAATAACTTACTTTTACTAACTTTTCCATGATTTTATTTGCTGAAGTGTGTTTTATAATTTAAAAGAATATTATGACTATTGCTTTAAAATATCATTCTTACTAGTGAGAATATTTTTCATTTAAACATTTTACTATTTCCATTTTGATTGCTATTTTTTCTTGTTACTTCGTATATTTCTCTGAATTTCCATTCATCATTATATTTTGCTATATCTGTATATTGAACTTCGGTTATTTTGAAACTGGCTTCTATAATTCATTGTAATTTATCTTATTCTGCTGTTCTGCAAGCTTAAAATATCCTTTCTGATTTCAGCATGTGCAATTCTTGTAAACTTTTTTTAAAAATCTTTTTAATATTTTTGATTCTTGAAACTAATTATTCTTTGTACATATTTTTTAATTTACTTGATAAGTCATCATCAGCATCATTTTCAACCAGACAATCCACTGTAGGATGATGGACTCTCCAAGTTCAATCCATATTCTCCAATCTCTAGTCTGTCTTCACCACATCACCCCTACAAGTTCCTTATTTCATTCATCTATTTCACATGAGATCTCTTTCTAAATCTTTCACAATTTCTTGGAATCCAGATTAAGATTTCAACTGTCTATCTACTATAATCTCTTCTAGCAATATGTCAAGCATCTAACTTTATATAGTCCAATAATGTCATATTTAATATGAGACAGTTAGTCTTCCAATTTTTCTTCACTTGAAAGTAATCTGCAGTTGTAAGTACCTAAATAAAAAGTTCTCTTGGAGGCCTTAAAGGAACTGAGTAGGACAAATTCCGTTCTTGACAAGTACAGATTGTTATTTTTTCATTGTTTATCAATTTTTTGAACAGATCTTTTATTTTGAAATAAGTTTGTAAATTTTCACAAGTTTGACATTTCAATTACTAAGCTAAAATCCAAAACTTTTGGCCTCCTGAAAAGTATGGTAGTGTTGTACTCGTGTTATTACCTTGTATTTTTGGCATAACTGTAATTTTTGTTTTTGCATCACCCTTTTAAGAACTATATATATATATAATTGTAAATTATGTATTTTAAAGCAAATTCTAGAAGTCTTTTATTACATTCATTTTTTAAATCCAAAATCCCCTTCTACGCAATAAGATATACTCATTCTCCATTATCATTTCCAATCTTAATATTCTTATCTTTTTCAATAATTGTAATAATTTTATGAGAACATTATCAATCAAGAGTTAAATTTACATCTCTGTAAAACAATGCTCTTTCATTTTCTACATTGTCTATATAAGGGCTTATACTTAGATTGGCTGTGATATTAAAAAAAATTACTTTAAATTCTACATTCCTTTCTTGAATAATTTCACAAGCAGATAACTTAACAATTACTCAATTCTCTGCCTAATATATCTCTTATCATAGTAAGTCTAGTTTTATATGTATCCATAAAGTTTTTGCAGTGCAAGTTCCCACAGATAGCATGTGAATTTATGAAGTGCAATCAAAGCAAAATTCTCTATTCTAGTGTCATTATCTACTAGCTTGGATAATCAGTGATTACTTAAAAGGGCAGTGCATTTAAATCCTCAATATGCAGACCAGTTTCTGGCTTTTGTTTTTAACAATGAGAATAGAGATTCAAAAATGGAAGTAATGTGGATATGCAACTAACAACAGTCTTTAACTTCATTTTATTATTCAAGTTAAAAGCCTAAAATACAAAACATTTTAGAAATGCTTGAACAGTTATATAGTACTGACTCCAAGACAGTAGTTATGTATATATTTAAGTACGTTCACAGTACTTTATCAACTGTAGGTGTTCATTTTTTCCTGACCAGAAATATTAACAATAAATAACAAATCACTTCCTTCTTTATCCTTACACAAGAAACTAAGAAATTCAATACTTTATTGTCATTATTGCAGCAATGATGAAAGATTAAAATATATTATAGTCGCAAAGATAAATCAAATGATTACGTAATAAATAATTATTAGAATTATTTATTAAGCTGAAGCTTGATGCTTAATATTCTCACATCTTGTACTCAACTTGCTTTAACTAGATAGAGGCATTATTTTTAAAAACATCTACATTTGAATGGACATAAATTAAAAAGTATATGTATATGTACAGTATAAGGAGTCCGCAGAAAGAAATCGAATTCTTTTACAATTCAATTTCAACTAAATATGTCAAATGTAGAGAGATGAAAAATTATGGAGCTTTAAAGTAAAACTGCGTCCACTCTGGCTGATTGGAGCAAAAAAAAAAATCATAATCTATCAAACTAATATTTCATTTTGTATTTTTGAAGATAAAATGTAAAAAAAAAAAAGACAAGCTGAAAAGATCAATAATTACTTTGAATGGGGACATCCATTCTAATAAAAGATTAGGTTTTTACTAGCAGCGTCTCTTAGATAACTTTTTTAAATAAAAAAGATTTAGCTGGGCCATATTTTTAAGGATAAAAGTACTGTTAATTCTCTCAACAGATTTACTGTAAGCCAGAAATTTTTTAGCAAATGGATTTAGGATTAAAGCACACTAAGTTCAGTTTTGATCAAATAGTTTGCGGATTACATCTATTTTATTATCACTATACCCAGGGGAACGTGGCAAAGACATTTCAAAGTTTAGCACACAAACTTAAGATCATGCAAAAACAAACGTTTTATTTAAGATTTTCACATTATAAATAATGTTCAATTCAATTTCCAATAAAAACCTATTTGAAACAAAAAAAAAAGATTTTAATCTTTTTTTTTTTTTTAAATTTATTAGCAAATAATTCATTTCACTTATAAATTGAGATTAAAATATTTGATAATAATTGTTCAGGGTCTGCATATATATATACATAATACAATTGGTGAATTATCAGCTATTTGCTAATGAGTATGGTCGTCGGAACTCTCATAAAATTTTTTAAAAAAAGACAAAGAGTAAACAACAACAAAAAGAAAACCTAAGAATGGGAAACGATGTGTGTATAACTAAATAATGAACATTTTATTATTCAATTCCAACATATTAATTGGGACAATTTCCACATCTAGAATTATATGTATTATAGGGGCACAATCCATTCTAATAAATAAATCGTAAAAAAACATAAGATAAAATTAGTATTCTTAAACATATGTATATTAACAATATATAAATATAAATAAGATAAGGAAATGTAGTAATGAATAATATTTTAGTAGTGCAATTTTCAATACATCACTCTCATGCAAGGTAAGGACTGGTTTCTATCCATTTTTTAAAATACTTTGCATGAGATAGATGTATTGAAAATTGCACTACATAAATGTTATTCATTATTGGATAATTTCCAGTCTAATGAATGACTAATAAATATTATTAATATACTTTCAATAAGGAAATGTAATAATCTTAAATATATGCATATTAAAAATATATAAATATAGATAAGAAAATGACTATAATGGGTAGTAATAATGTTATATTAAGCAAATAAAAGCAATATAATTCTAAATAAATTTCATACATGTGCTAGATATCTCAAAACAGATAAGATTTATTAGGACTTACATGCATGTAACTATTTGAAATATCCATTAGAAATATCAATTTAGATAATGAACATTGGAGTATAAAAGAGGTTTTTTTTTTCTCTCCTTTTTTGGATCACAATTACTCATAAATAAAAACATAAAAATATCTTTTTCAAATATATATATATCAACCAAGTCCCTTCACTACAAAAGCCTAAAAGATTTTAAAAACTTCTCCCATTAGCCTGCTAACTACATTTCAATTACAGTATTAATGTTTGAATTTAAAAAAAAAAACATACCATAATAATATTAGTGAATATAGGCAACATTTTTTTGCGAAAGGTTTATATAATAATGCATAAGACAATTGCTTTTAATGATTAATAAACACTGATATTTTTCTTCTTCTTCTTTTTGCATCATTCTAAATTGTGCTAGTTGCTTAAAAGATCTAATTTGAGCACCAAAGTGGCAGGTTGAGTGCAATGTTAATTGAATTGAGAAAAGAGAGAATATTTTCATTTGTCTGAAGGGTTTGTAATTTTCTATACATTCAACATTCACTCATAGATGATGGAAATAGTCCAGCATATCACACCTGAGAGAATATTTTCTCACATTTCTCAATTGCGAATCACTCCATAAATCCAGACTTTCTGCATGAAATCCAAAAATCCTAACTCCTAAAAAATTAAACCAAATATTAAGTGAATAAAATAGAAAGAAATATTTAATAATGCAAATTATTCCCTTGCCTAAAATGGAAATCAATGATAATTTTATATTATCTGTTATTATTCAAAAATAAATAGGTCAAAAATTATTTTACTGAGGTTTTTTTTTTAAATCTTAATTTATTTTTTAATTGAATTACATTATTAAAATATTGATTTTTTTAAATCTTTTAATTTTGTTTATAAATCTTTAATTTTATATTATAACTACATTATAAATTTCAGATGTTTAAAAAAGGGGCTACTACTGCATGAAAATTAACTTCAAGCAAAGAATTTTTGTTAATGAATGCTGGTAATGACTCAAAAAAAAAAAAACTTCCCTGAAGCCATTCTACTTAAATATTATATATGAAATAAGTGCTGGGTTTTAAGTTGATATTTTAGATCTAGTGTCTGAATATTCTAGCTCTCCACTGATGTGAGCCATAGGCTCAAAACCAATTGGTCTGGAGATGAGAAGGTTCTGGATAGAGATTTTAAATATTTTCTCATACCGTACTTATCAATTAAGAGCTTGTTTGAGCTATTGGTATACTCTCTGTATTACATTTTTGTAAATATTATAAAAGTAACGTCACGTTATATATGACTTGCTTTTTTAATTATTATAATTTTACCTTTAAGGCTTTGGCTATGCTGAGGCTATTAAAATATGGTAGATCTGAATTTAGTTCAGTCCCATATAACTATTTAAGTTAAATAGCTGGATTTAAAAACATTTTCATGTCCGAAAATTTCAGAGTTTCTACTTAATATTATGTATGAAATAAGTGCTGGGTTTTGAGTTGATATTTTAGATTTAGGGTCTGAATATTTTAGTTCTCCACTGATGTGAACCATAAACTTGAAACCAGTTGATCTGGAGATGGGAAGGTTCTGGATTGAGATTTTAAATATTTTCTCATACTGCACTTATCAATTAAGAGCTTGTTTGAGCTATTGGTACGCTCTCTGTATTACATTTTTGTAAATACAAGCTTATAAAAGTAATGTCACATTATATATGACTAGCTTTTTTGATTATTATAATTTACCTTTAAGGCTTTGGCTATGCTGAGACTATTAAAATATGGTAGATCTGAATTTAGTTCAGTCCCATATAGCTATTTAAGTTAGATAGCTGGATTTAAAGACATTTTCATGTCAGAAAATTTCAGAGTTTCTGCTTAAATATTACATATGAAATAAGTGCTGGGTTTTGAGTTGATATTTTAGATTTACTGTCTGAATATTCTAGCTCTCCACTGACATGAGCCATAAGCTCGAAACCAGTTGGTTTGAAGATGGGAAGGTTCTGGATAGAGATTTCAAATATTTTTTCATATGGCACTTATCAATTAAGAGTACAAGCTTATAAAAGTAATGTTATGTTATATATGACTTGCTTTTTTGATTATTATTAATTGTCAAACAAAATCATAGTCACAAAAATTCTTTATAAGCCAGTAGTAATAAAAAATGCAGAACTTACCAAATTGTAACAGAATCATGAGTTGAGAAGAAAACTATGCCACTCTTATTAGTCTAAAAAGTGCCAGCTCTATTTTGGGGAAGGAAATCATTTTGAATATTTGATTTAAATCGATTATTAATTTTAATGATTTAAAGATTTAATAAAATAAATAATGTTATGATAAAATAATTTTGTATTATGAATATTTGCAAACATAATTTCATTAAAAAGCAAAAAGGTTAATACAGCTATTTAATTTTTATTAATTTATAATTTCATTATTCTAAATATATATAATTGGTAAAAAAAAATTTTTTTTTAATCTGCTGTCTTAGTTCTCCAATATTTAAAAAAAAACATTGTAAATACTAATTAGAATATAAGTATATACATATATTTAATAATGCAATGGAGCTACAGTATCCACTCCACTCACTAAATACTACTTCACTTATACACTATTAAAAAAAAAAACTGTAAACAAACAAACGAGAAAGATGGCAATTTCATGCATATATTATCACATTCTTGTCATTTTCTTTCGCTATTAGGCCCTTTCTAAGCCTCATGTAGTATCAACATGATAGTCATGTTTATGTTTTGTTTTTCAAATGATAAAATCTTAAATATTTATATGTTAATATAATTGATTAGCCAAACGTAATAATTACTTAGTAACATGAATAACTTTTGCACTTTTTAAACACGTGCACTAAATAACTACAGAATTAAAGATATGATCTTTACAATTTATTCTCTTTATTTTTTCTTCAAAAATCTAAAATTTTCATTTAAAATTGTTTAATCAATTATTGTAGCTATTCTACCACGTGTAAAGACCATAGAACGATATTTACTAATTTAATTTCAGTATAAATGAAAAAAAAAAGACATTTCATTTTAAACTAAACCAACCTTTCTTAAAATAATAATACTAAAAAAACAAGTCATTTTTATAATAAAAAATTCATCAAGTTTTATTATTATTATTTAACAAAGTGTAACTGAATGTATATGCACATACCATTACTTCTCTATGTAAATATATATACTATCCGCATAATTTTTTATTATTTGTGTTTATAATTTTAATCTGTTTTTACACCTGATTTTTAAATTAAGTTGTATTATAGTATATGCATGTATAACAAGTTATCTCTAAAGTATGTGTGGCTTAAAAAGTGTTAATACACATAACAAATAATGAAAGCATTGCAAATAAAATTTGACTTATTATTCACTAATTCACACTCTCATCAATCATGGAGCTTTCAACAAAATGTAGTGGATGTAGGAATTCCACTGTTTAACTTAAAAAGAATATATATAACAATAAATTTCCTCCAGAAAATGATACCATCTACAAAAAAAGTTAGAGACTGGTAAAATATGCATTTGTTATTTATATAATATTAAAAACTAATTATATATATATATTCAGAGTATATTTAGTTAAAAATTTTAAAAAAATTAAACTGAATAAATTGAAATTAATAGACTGTAATTAAAAGATAGTTTTACCTAGATTAATATATATAAATAAATAAAAAATTAAATAAATAATTAAATTTATTCCCTTCTAAATAAAACATATTTCATTTATAACATATAACTAGTTTTATTAAAACTCTTAATTCTATACTGAGTAGATTAAGTTTGCAATAACAACACATATAAAATAAGCAACAAACATTTTAATATATGAGGGCGATACTGAATAAAATTGTAAATATATTTTATTAACAATCAAAAATAAAAATTTAAATATTTTCTTACCTGTCAATGTTGAGACAGGACTTGTATTATTCGAAATGGCAGTATTGGTCTCACTGATCGCCAGTGATTGTATACTGGAATATTGGTCATGATGCAAATGGAAACCAGATCTACTTCGGTCCATTCGATCTCCAAGGAGAAAACCTAGGTGTGTAAACAAATCTGTTTGAGCCACATTAACTGAAGGTGGTGGAACTGGATTCACTGGTACATGAAGAGCTATAAAATTTTTTATAAAATTCAACATTTACATTTATATAATGTATATGTGGTGCAGATAAATTCTAATATCTTGTCTTTTACATAAAAATGTGTAGTAATGCAAACATGAATATAATCTATAGAATGTATACATACCTAGTGAAATCATACTTACTATTCTTTATAATCCCAGATTAAAAGTTCAATGTACTTTAAACATAATTATTATTTATTACAATTCATTTTAATGCATTTTCTATCATATGGGGTTTAGCACAATGCTACAATAGTGAATTCAGACCTGAAAGGTTCCAGGATTGATTCTCAGTTATATGTTGGAGAAAAAGTTTGATCTAGACTAACTGAACTGAAACTGTTAAATGCTCAAATAATCATTAAGATAATTGAATATTACATGATCTACCAAACAATTTACTAAATCATAATTGTGCATTTACTTAAGCTATATACGCATAAACTTACATTTGATGATAAAAAGAGGAAATAGAATAATTTTAAATAACTCACTGCAGAGCAAAGGCTATCCCAAAATCTTTTTTATAAAAACAATACTAACAAAAAAGTTTTTAAATAACAGACTGGGCTAACTATCAGTTGATAATTGTTTTAAGAATTTCCTCATTTTTCTCTTCTCCCTAAAACTATTAGGGATTAGTTATGAATTAGCTATTTAAAAAAATCTAAACTTGCTTGAAAATCCTCAGAGAATTTCTTAACTCCCCACAAATTCGAATCCAGGATATATATGAGTCCACACATGAATACATTAACCATATAGTATATCAAAACATACTTTCAACTATTAATATATTCTAAATTGCTCATGTTATATAATAAAATATTAAATCTCCATTTTCAGCAGCCTCCACCACCTCTTCATCACATAAAAAAAAAACCCACAGGCGCTGACTTTGATTGTCTCATAGACATTTTTTTTTTTTATTGCCGTTGTTGTTTTTCACTGTTTTAAAAGTATTTATGAATAACCAATTTTGATATTCTATTGTTTATTGGTTTTACCAGAGAATTAAATAAAATAACAATAAACTAAAACAATATATATAGTTTCTAACCAGACCAAAAATCAATCAGACTAACATAAAAGTATGTGCGTTTATCTTTTTTGACCAAAACTCGTTAACTGATTTTGAAAATCATCCGGCAACCAAGCAATTAATATGGTTTTAAAGCACATTTTTTCTCTCTCTTATCACAAACTATTGTTATATATATTTTAAATATATAAACAAAGATTTCACAGCTACGGTTTCTTTTTCACTTCACCTTCGTGCAAAATGATATCTATCTACTATACTTTTTTTTTTTAATTAAAGAAAGACTGTATAAGTTCAGAACGAAAAACTTTATTGCTTCATCGACGTCTGGTGTTATTAATGTTAAAATAGATCGTGAATAAAATAGATAACATCACTATACGTATATATATATCGTATTTGCTTATTTTCTCAAGTTTAAAATTAATAGATATAAACTTCAGATTGGAAAGATAAAAATTTGCTATTTAGGATAATCAAAAATTGTGGCTTGTGATAAAATAAGGAGGAATTTACTTATTTTTTCAAGTTTTAAATTAATAGATATAAATTTTAGACTGGAATAATAAAAATTTGCTATTTAGGATAACTCAAAATTGTGGCTTGTGATGAAATAAGGGGTTACATTATTTTACAATATGAGTCTAAAATTTTGAGATGTGAGTTCAATTACATTAAGGAGAAGAAGAAATGGCAAACTATCACCCGATACTTACCATTGTCTAGTCATCTCACCTCCATTTAGGCAAAAAATTTAAATGAATTCTAAATAAGATATACATATACGAAAATAAGATGATCATATTAGAGGATATGAGAAGCAAACAAACTACAATTAAAACAATCTTGCTAAAACAAAACTAAATAAAGGAATTGGGATGATTTATGATCTGCATTAGTCTTATTTTTCTAAACAAAATTAAATAAAAATTTATGAACTAAAAAAAAGAAAAAAAAAACCTGTTTCAATAACATATTTTTCATTCATTTATCATTCTAAATTAAAATTATTTACAAACCTACTAGAAATGTAAAAATCTCATTTTGAAAGCATTATACTTTATGCAATTCAGCACAATGACACAGACTAGAGCAATGATTTCTGGACTGAAACTCAACCTGTCTATTATAGTGCTCAATCATCATCATGAGTGACTAATCATTCGATTATTATTATTTAAAACTGATTGTAGACTTAGTGACAAATACTGATTTCTCTAACAGTCAGAAGATTTATAGAATTCAGAAGAAATTTGTAAATATCTGCTACAAAGATCAGTCAGAAATAATAATATATATATCTTTAAAATCAAGTTTCTATGTGTTTACAAAAAGATCATAATGGTGATTTAACTGCATAATTATAAACTGAAGCAATTCATCATGCTAGGAAGCTTTTGGAAAAAAAAAAAGATAGCTACAAATGTCAGCAAAGATAATTTTCCTACATATTTAAAAGTTTGAGTAATTTGGCACATTACAAAGCTTTTGAAATGTCTATGACAAATATCAATTATAATAATATTCTTAAATTCTATCACAAAAGTAACATCTCTATGTAATTTAAATTCAGAACAAGACAAAGTTAAAATAACACAATATTTAATTATACATTATGAAATTTTCATTATGTTCATTCTGATATTCAATATGTCTCAATTCAAACATTTACTTGTATTTAAACCATACAAAATATATTAATTTGCAGAACATTTTTCTTCTTACAAAAATGATAAAATGACACAACTTTGTTGATCATTTTCTTAGGTTAAAATGACTAGAAAAGATTTGAGATGGAGATAATTTAAACAATGAAATTCTATGACTAAAATTTTAATATAACCTTTGTATGCATGAACTTTTTAACCAAAGAAAATAAATGCTTGTTTCTCTGCATGGTCCTATATATCATCTAATGCAATAGTTGTCAAATGCATGCACCAAGGCATTTCTGCATCATCACTAGATAATTTACAATAATTATAAATAATCCCAATATTACTTCGGTAACCTAAAAAAAATATTTTTCCCTCAATAATTCAAATAATAAGATTTCTTAATGTTATAATAGTCCCTTTAGAAATGAAAGAGAACACAATCTTGTGATGTTCACACACACACACACACACACACAAAAATGCACATAGTGAATTCTCTCTTTGAGAAAAATCCTAAATGGAAATGAACATAGAAGCATCCAAATGAAGATACAGCAAAATCAGATTATATGTTGGTTAATAAAAATTATGCATTTCAAGACTGCAATATTCTTAACAAGTGATCATCAATTAATGAGACATCACAGTAATCAATCAATTTTATATTTATTATCTTTATAATCATGAAAAATTTGGCTATAAAAAAAAAAGTAATAAATTAGCAGCTAGAAAAAATCCTATGAATAAAAAGCCCAAACTAGCATGTTTAATAGTGGACCCCATGCTCCTAAGATCTGACAGCCAGCAGTTTCTCATAATACACTACTTTCATGTATATTTTATCATCCCCACATATTCTGGATAACTTAAAAAATAAAGATGGCCATGGCTTTTGTTACTATTGATAAGGCTATGCATAAATGCTTAGACAAAAAAACTATAACACTGATGTCCCAGAAAACATTTGATATCATGATCAAAATCTGTAAAATCTTGTTTTCTTTTTATACAGTTTTGGGCTAGCATGAACAATATAATCCATTTTTAAATACTTCTAAGACATCCTAAAAGTCATTATCTATTTTATGAAATAAAATGCATTTTAAAAAGTCTATTATCATAATAATATGTACTCGTTTAAACAGAATACACTTACTATATTTACACTGTGTAATAACTCTTACTTAATTTGTTTTAATTTCTAAACCATATCATATAATGAATGTATAAAAATAAGTTTATGACAACATGCAAAATAAAAAGCATATGAAAGTATTAAAAAAATGCATAGCATTGATCTTAAAAACAAAATATTTGTAAATTATTCAATAAATCTAAAACAGTTGATCATAGTATATACAAAGTCATGAGATCTAAAAATCATTGAATTTAGATGACAAAGCTTACAAAAAAAAAAATCCCTAACTACCAATTTAGAAAACATCTCATACATTAAAAAGTCTAAGAACAATATGAAGGATTTTGAATTTGAGCAATAAAGTCACCCAAAGTGAACACATTAATTGATAATTATAAGTTTTGGATAATTCTATTTTCAGACTTTTTTTTTTTTAATTGTTTATACTGCTTTTAAACAAATATGTATTATCATGTGATCATATTACTGTATTTTTTTCTTCTATGGTGGTTTTTTAAATTAAGTTTGAAATATTCTATTTTATGTTATAGAAGATTATATAATAGATTATCTTCTGCGCAAATAAATGTGTTAATTTGGCTATTAAATGCTATATAATCAAGTACATAAGGGTATGTATATGTATATAAATAAAATTCTTATGATGCAAAAATAATACACCATCTGTCATATATATTTATGCCTTGGGATTCAAATACAGGCCAAGCGATATCCTTTTCAAAATGCTCAAGATTTTTTTTTTCATATACTTGGTCTATAACTAACCCAGCTAACAATCTAACATTAATTGTAAAATGAATACCTATCTAATTACTCCTAACTCAAATCGTCATTAGCTGGCACTTGGAAAGCCTGATGAGTACTAACTTCTCATTCAGACCATTTTTTGAGGATTTGTTGGAGAAATCTTTGTCTTGCATAAGTTATTTATTAAAAATGACTATTTTATCATATATATTTCCATAATATATAATTTATTATAAATAAATAATTTTTAAAAAACATACACCCTGAATAAAAATTTCTGAAAATATTTAAAGAACAATGACAAAAACAAAACAAAACAATAACTAAGCACCACAAATATAAACAGTGATGTTTTTTTTTTTTAATATAAGACAGATTTGTTTAAAATAGATTAACTTCAGTGTTTTTTTTAACATATGACAGATTTGTTTAAAATAGATTAACTTCATTTTCTATCTTTATATACTCACAAAGTTTTATTATACTTAAATCTAATAATAATATAGAAAGATTGCATTCAAATGAAGATTGTAACAGATGGTTATTTGATAAATTCTTTTTTTTTTTTTTTCTAAATATATAGAACATAATTTTTTAATTAATATTTTTCATAAGTAAATTAATTTAACTGAAAGCTAATTTAATAATGTGATTTTATTAATGTTACCACTTTTTATTTTTTTTTAGTAAATTCGATTAAATGCTAAGCATTAATAAAACATAGTTAATCGATATTTTTTTTCTTTTCTTTTTGACAATTTATAGACAGAAATAAATCTTACAAAATATAGTATACCTCTAAAAAATGAAATTTTGGTAACAAGGATGGGGGAGGAGATCTTTGCATAAAATTATGTATTAACATCTAAATATAAAAAAAATTCCACGATTTATTTATACTTTTTTTTTTAATTTTAAATTTAAAACCGAATAATACAAACATGTAAAAATAATTCACTATAAGTTGATAATTAAACACAAAGAATAAAGCAAGTTTAAAAACATGTAAAAATACAAAAAAAAAATGAATATTAGAATTGAACAACTGTGCTAAGAAAATACAACGAACGACAATAAAATACAATATTATATATATAGTTATAAAAACTAAAAGATAAAATCAATGGTAACACTGCAAAATCACAATAGTTATTTTAGCATAAGAAATAAATTCAAGAAAAGATATAATTTCTGCACATTTAATTTTATTTAGTACTGCTTTAAATTTTATTTCTTTAAAAAAAACACACAATATATATACTCTTTAAAAAAATACAACAAAAAAAGAGAGAAAATAAAAATAAAATTGAGAGCTACATTAATAAAAATTAAAAACTCAAAAGCAAATCAAGAGCCAAATTATTAAAAGGAACTCGGAAAGCAAAATTTTGAAAATATATACACCTGGGTCTCGTTTTATGCAGATTATTTTAATGAGATTTTGAAGTTATGCAATTCATGTTTCTTCTTAATATCTTTCATATTTCACTATATTTATTAGATATCAAGAAATTTAAATTATTAATAACTTATTTTGACTTTTTTTTTCCCAAAAATATAATGTTTATATTAGCAGCTAACGTGAATATGGCCTGAAGCTGTATTTAGAATCTTAGCTTTTATGTAAATAATCTACTTATACTAATAAGTAAATAATAATAATAGATTTATACTTATGTATAAAAATTTTGCAATAAATATTCAAAAATTTTAAACTTTTAAAATATATTTTGTTAGATATAACAAATAAAAAATTTTTTAGATTGTTAAAATAAATAACAGATTTTATTGATTTTTTAAACTGAAAATAATCTTTCTAATAATAATGTATAATCTTTTTGTTTTGATTGCAATCTCATTTTTTAAATATAAAAACAGAAAACCATTAATAAAGCACAAGACTAAAAGTGGCGCTAGTTGTACACACGACACAAATCTGATTCACAAACGAACACATATTCTCAAATAGCAGCAATGATTAAAATATGTATGAAAAAATGTAAAATTAAATACTGTAGTTAATAAAAAAAGTAAAAAAAGTTTGTCTTGTATTAATTATTTTCAGATATTTGAAAATTTTTATTACTCATACTTTATTTCCTTATTTTTTTAATGCGAATTTTAAAGTAATTTTTCCTTGTTGCTTTGCTTTATGCAATTTCTGAATATTACTGGAACATATCCCCCATTTTTCAAGGTAGGTTAAGTCTATTTTTGTGCGATTTCTTTTGTGTGCATTTTCTGAGGAACCTAACTACCACATATAAATCATATATAAATATAAATCATATATACGAGGTGTATATATGATTTATATATTTATAATAAAAAAGGCAAATAATTAATTAATATTTATAAATGAATTAGTAATTTATAGTGAAGTAATAAAAATACAGATGATGAAATATATACAAAATAAAAAAAAATAAGTAAAAACACTGTTCTATGAGAATATGTTTAATTTAATAAGATGATATAAGAAATCTGACAATTAAATTTATAAACTTGTCAATTTTTGTTTGCATTGGAACACTGTATAAACAACTCAGTAAGATTTCATAACCTTGATATATCAGTAAATCAGATGTGTTCATCTCAATGTGTAAAAGTTTTTTTCTGAGTGGCATTCATTGCTGTTGCAGGTTTTTGTGTGCCTTCATGAGAATGTTGGAGCTTGAATTAAAGCAAAAAATAATTATTAAATTTTTTGTTAAACTTGGTAAGAGGGGAAATGAAATCAGAGGCATGTTATAGAGATAATGTCATGTGGTGAGTTTATTGGCTTTTTACCTCCGAGTTTAAGAATATTTTTTCAAATATATACAATCATGACAGACAAAAATAAATCTTGGCCCTTAGTCCCAGGAGGCTGTAAAGTCACCAACCAAGGCAGCAGTTGGTGGATTGATAATGGTTGATAATGATGATGATGAATTTATATTATGCATAATTTCAAATCTCAAATAGTTAATGTAAATGATGTAAAAAAAACAAAACTGTATATATAGCACTGAGGAAGGCTTATCTAATAAAAATATGGAAAAACACCCATAAAAAGCACTGAAAACAAAGAGTGTGAAACAAACAATCCTATAATGAACAAATCAATGTATATTTTTATAATAAAATAAAAATTCTACAAAATAAAACAAATGTTACAACATGAAATGTTTATCATAATAAGTTTTAATTCATTATATCTTTATGCTGTTGGCAGTGAAATTATTTTTTAGTTATTCCGCTATATGATGTTAGTCTTGACATGACAGAAAGAGTGTGAAAGCTAAGCAAAAATTGATTATGGTTCCCTTGGGCGTATTTTCTTTTACTGTGTAAAATTCAGTTTATACTTTTCACTAACATTTCAAATATAAAAATATATTAATATTATAACAATTTTATTTCATTTATATTTTCCCTATCAGATTGCATGTTTGCTTTAGGCTGCCAGCCTAAATTAGAACACTATTCAGAACCAATTATATTTGTTTTGCCATACTTCATTGTACAAAGTCAATTCCTTGTTGATTACATTATCAAAAAGATGCCTGTTTTGTCTAAGGGTACAGGATAAATAAGCAGTTTAGTTCCATTTAATTAACAAATCTGGATTTTTTGCTTCTTGCTCCAACTGCAAATTGATCCAGAAATTTTTAAATCTTAATTCCAACACTCTAACCACCATGCTAAACAACACATGATAATAATCTCAATAAAATTATTTTTAAATCATATTAATTATTTTTTTCAAAATACAATTTACTTAGTGTGGTTTTTTGTAAAAAAAAAAAAAAAAAAGGATTTTAGTTTCTTAAAGACATACATATTTTATAGATAGGAAAAATTAAGAGCATGCTAATAGCTCTAAACAAGCTTTTTTTTATTTTTATTTATGATAAATGCTACTACAAGAGAAGACATTCAAATCATTTTATCTTGGATTGTCCCCATCCCCAGACTGGTTTCGACCTATGGGTCTCTTCAGTGAGGAGTTGGGACATTAGATTTAAAAAAAAAAAACCAACTCAAGCAAAGCATTTATCTAAAAGTTAATTGTTAGAAGAAGATCTGAAACTTTTAGACATCTACATGTCTTTAAAGTCAGCTCTCCAACTGAAAAAATCATATCGGCCTGAACTTAATTCAGATACTCCATATATTAGTAGGCTTAGCCATTTAATTTAGCCAAAGCCACAACAGCAAAATAATAATAGTAATAATAACAAGTCAGATGTCACATGACTTATATATAGCTTGCACTTACAAATATGTAAAATTAAGAGCGTGCTAATAGCTCTAAACAAGCTTTTTTTTTTTTATTTATTTATGATAAATGCTACTACAAGAGAAGACATTCAAATCATTTTTATCTTGGATTGTCCCATTCCCAGACCGGTTTCGACCTATGGGTCTCTTCAGTGAGGAGTTGGGACATTAGATTTAAAAAACCAACTCAAGATAAAACATCTTTAAATAACAGACTTCAGAGCATCCCCCCCCTCTCTCAGAGAAACAGTGACGATAGATTCACCAGACTATCTAATGTCAAATCATGAGTTTTAGTATTTTTCCATCCTTGTTTTATTTTCTCATTACAACTAATTACTGTATATATATATAAACATTTAACCAATTTTTGTTTCTGCTAAAATAATTTTGTATTCATTTATTTCAAAAAACTATTTTCTTTACAGAATAATCTAAAAATTATAGTTTACAAATTAAATCATTAAAATCTTAATAGAAAAATCAAATAATTGCAACTATCAACAATGTTGCTGCTGATGATTTGAAAGCTAGGAGAGAGTATGCTCTATCTATTGATGGAGCCACCATCCAAATACCAACATAAGAGAGCTTTTCCGGGTAGTTGGAGTAATACAAGAATAAGATTATTATTAAAAGGAAAGGGTAAGGATCATAGAAAGTTAAATAATTATAGACCAATAGCGGTAACATCAGTTTTATATAAAGTTTTCTCATATATGGTAGCTGGAAGAGTTGTAAAATGGATGGAAGAGAATAATGTAGTGGGGGAAATGCAAGGAGGTTTTAGGTCAGATAGGCGTATAGGAGATAGTTTGTTTGTAGTTAAACAACTTATGGAGATGAGTAGGTATTCAGGTAGATCATTATATATGAGTTTTATAGATATAGAGAAAGCATATGATAGAGTAAATAGAAATAGATTATGGATAAGGTTAGCAAATTTGTGAATGGATGAAGCTTTAGTAAATATTATTAAGAAATTATATGAAAATAATTATTATACTTACCAATTAGGGGATATAGAATCAGTTAAAGTTAAAAATGGGGTGGGATTAAGGCAAGGATGCCCTATGTCACCTATTTTATTTTTGTTGTATTTGAGTGAAATGGAGAAAGTAATAGAAAGACTATGAAGAGGGATAGCGATACCGTTAATAGGTGGCAAGGGAGTATATATTTTGTCAGGTCTTTTTTTTTTCGGATATCTTTTTGTGTGCAGAAAGAAGAGAAGATATGGAAATTATGTTGAGGACATGTGCAAGGGTGGGTAAAGAGATGGGGATTAAATTTAGTGAAGAAAAATCAAATATAATGATGGTTAATACTGGGGAAAGAGAAGATGTAGAATTCTTATTGGGGGATATAAAGTTAAGTGTGGTGGATAGATATAGGTATTTCGGAATCATCTTTTGTAATCAAAAAAATTGCTTGGATGAATGGGAGAAAAAATTGGTAAATGAAGCAAAGAAAAGAAAGGTTTGGTAAAGAAATTAACAGTATTTTCATATAATAAATATGATGTAGCTAGAATTGTGTGGAAGGGAGTTGCAGTAGCAGGTAACATATGGTAATGATGCATTATGTGTTAGTAAAAGGGTTTTAGATTATTTAGAGAAAGTACAAAGGGAAGTAGGAAGACATGCATTAGATGCAGAGATGTGGACAGCAAAGCAGGCAATTCAAGGAGAAATGGGATGGTCAAATTTTTATATGAGAGATGCAAAAAGTAAAATGAAAATGTTTGGTAGGTTGCAGTTTATGGATAGTAAAAGAATAGGCAAAATAGTGTTTAATTGGGTTATGAGTAAAGGGCAGGTAACAAGATGGGTGAGAAAGGTAATGTGGTATGCAAAAGATTTGGATAAAGAATTTATATCAGTATACTTGTATAAAAGGTGGGATGATTGTGTTAGGAGAATTATTGAGTGTTATAGTGGTAAGGAATGGAATAAAAGAATAGAAGCCTTAATAAAAAATAGGGAGTTGGAGAACTAATATGGAGAGTAAGAAGAGTTTAATATATAGAAGTAAACAGAATATTGGATGCGAGTTAATTTATGCTAATAATAAGGAAAGTAGTTTATTGTTTAAGGCTCGAACAGGATCTTTAGCATCAAGAGAATATACATGTAAATGGAAAACTATGGGTGATTTAGTGTGCAAATTGTGTAAGGAAGGTATAGAAAATATTAGGCATCTATTGATTGAATGTAAATGCTTGAAAGCAGAAAGGGTACAGATAATGAAGTTATGGGAGAATAGATATGAACAAAGTGATTATACAGAAAGTGAGCTATTGGTTTTTATGCTGGGTTTGTGGAAAGATAAGGGGGATTTAGATATAAAGGCCATAGAGTTGACAAAGATTATGTTGTGGAAATGGAATGGGGCAGAATATGGAAAGACTTAGAGTGGGGAATGGAAAATAAAGTGGCTAACAGGTTTATCTGGGCATAATTGCCGAGATATTCTTGACTTCGTTTAAGGAGAAGCCATAATACATCACATCACATAACAAAGAAAAGGCTAATAGACAAGTTCTATATATTTTAGAAAAAACATCAATTTATCTCCTAAAAAACTATGAAAATAATATATGCAACAAAGAATGACTGAAAAACAAGTATTTTCATTAAGATAAATCAATTGCAAATATTCTGTGATTAATTTTTTTATTAGTAATGATAATAATGGCAATGATGAGGGCAAAGTAAGTTATTTAAAAAACAAACCTGAAAATAATATATTCAAAAAACAAACGATTGAAAAACAAGTATTTTCAACAAGTGTAATTAATGAAAACATTTTGTAAAAAAAAAAAAATTAGCAATAGTGACAAATGCTAATTTAATTTTTTTAAACATATTATTTTCATGTTTCTGTATTTTTGATTTTTTCTGAAAAATATATAATTTATCAATTACTTTTTTTATACATCAATATGCAGATAGTAGCTTCATCAGAGTAAATCATACACTCTACTAGCATCGATTTTTATTTATATCCAAAATTTTATCTGTTGTTGAAGAAGTAAAACTATGTTTTTATCTAGATTTTTTTAAAAAAGTAAATGATTAAAGTTGAAATTTTACATTTAAAGTTAATAATAATGGTGATCATTACAATAAAAATCTACTGAAATATTTATTTAAAACGTCATAAAAGTTAAATTGTATAAACATAGATAAATAGAAGACTAAATTTTGAAGTAATCTTTAAAATCACACAGACAAACCACCACTTATGACTGGGTACTTGAACACCCTCCGTTCTACACTGTTAAACATTACCAGGTTAATATTCTGCCCACTTAGAAATAAATATAAGTATTTGGAAATCCACATGCTAATCTTTCCACCTACTCCAAATGACAATAGTAAACCTCTTTTAAACATAACAAACGATTAACCAAAAAATTTAAATTCTGGCCACTAGAACCTAAATACTGTGACTTTCTTCTTAAATTAAACTTAGAAGCCCTACTGACTTTACATCTCTTCAGATATTGAAGAAACTGTATTAACCCAGATGATATCTGCAGGCTTCACAAGAAAGAATCAGAAATGCAATGACATATTCTATTTTCTCATGTCAAACATTAGATTACATTTGGGTAACCATTCCCAAATTTTTCAAAAATAAGAACTGTACTATTCAACCACTCCTTCAACATTTTCTATAGATAACTTTGTATACATTAAAGCCAGTATTTGCATTATTCTCATTATGATGTACTAGATGCACATTTACATATAATTTAAACACAAGAAGGTCTTCAAATATGTTTTGGAATACAATTGAAATAATAAGATTAAAGAATGAAAGAATTTTATCATCATACATTTACACATTAATTTGGTTACTAATGCAACAATGATCAAGCCAAAAAAAAAATTAGATGAAAGAACAATAGAAAATAGTTTCATGTAATGTATCATAATGTAATATATCTGCTAATTTGAACAATATTTTTTGGGCTTTGTCTTTATGGAAATAACATTGTTTTTATATTTGTTATGATTATTAGTTTGAATATTTTGTTCAGTTTTCTTTATATATATTACCTTGTTACATATTTGTATTTTGTATAATCATTAAGTTCAATAAAGTTCCTTTTGAAAACTAAATAATCCAGCAATTCCTCACAGAATAATAAAGGGAGAAAGCATTAATTTACAAGAATTGACAATTGCTGAATGGTAAGGATTTGACTATTTTTCTATCTTCAATTTTTAACTAAGAATAGTTAAATACTAATTAATCAAATACTACATAATTAATTGTATTCTGGATTCTATGGGCTAGCCATTTGAGACTTGAAATTTTTTAATTTGGATCTGGTCAGGAATCAAACAAATAATAGGAATAACAGATAGATACACTACCATTACATTATGAAGCTTTTTTATAAACTTAAAACATAAACAAATGCATCCTCATGTTCACAGCTCAGTCAAATAGTTTTGTAGAACAAAAAATAATCAATGCTATATTTTTCTCAACAATCGCTGAGTCCCTTCCCCTTCTGCCACTATTTCTGTTTACTTTTTTCTTTATATAAAATAAAAATTTTCATAACTAACTGCAAATTTTTTTCCCCATATGTTATAGCATCGGCCAGGAGGCGAACCCACAACAACCATCTGCAAACAACTGCTTGCTTGCAAGGCAGCTGCGCTAATCTCTCGGCTAACAACACTTGACAACTACTTTAGAATTTTAATCTAAAAATGCTTCATAAATATGAATTAATTAATACCGATATTATTTATTCTATCTATTTTACATATGTATAAACTTTGAAATTTAAACCTTATCATTAAATTAACACGACAATTTTATTAAAATACATGACTAAAACTATAAATTTTAATATAATATTTCACTTTCATAAATAATGAATACCCCTTAATTGAATTTTCAAAAAAAAAAATTAAGCAAAAAGAAAGTAGAACATTAAGAAGAATTAATTTAAATGCTATCTTACTTCTTTTCTTTTTTAAATGAAGAACATTTAAATATTAAAATAAACATTTCATTATTAATAATCTAATAAATATTAATGTTAAAAGCTTCTTTCTATACATATAAACAACAACGGGTAATAAAAGCTTAAGATAAAACAAAGTTTTTGTAATATATATATAAAGTATGGAATATAAAGAATACAAAATATAAAGTAAATATCCAATGCATATCTTTTGGGTCATGCTGTTTGAAGTTCAGATTTTGTATTTATTCACAAAGGGAATTTCTAAAAAGTCATAACATTTGGGAGTGTGATTTGAACATTTTGTAAAATATAAAGTACTGTATACAAAAAAAAAAAAATCTTAATAGCAGAAAGTGTAGTTTTCAATCACTCTGACAATTGAATGTCACTGAATCATTAGAGCAATTATTTCTATGAATATTAATAATCATAACAAAAAATAAAAACAAACTCATTCAAATGCTAAAAGTTTAAAACCAGATTTTTATAAAATACCCCAAGTTAGCAGATTTTTACTTCATTCTTTGAAAAATCTATATTTTTGTAATGTCTCACATTAAAAATTATCAAATTAACAGTACATTGGGAAATCCTTCTAAAAAAAACCTATTATTTCTAAAGGCATTTAAGTATTCATAATAACTTTTAATTTTGAATATATCTGATATAATTGACACTTCACACATTAAATCCTATTACTGAGTTTCAGAAATTTTGAAACTGAGAATGATAATTTCTAAGAATTAACTGTTAAGTTCATTCACATATTTTCCTCAAATCTTCAATGTTAATAGAATTTTTTTGAATATTTTTCATGAAATGTGAATACTAAATAAATCAATAATAAATGAAGTTAATTGCTCAGATGATAATGTGATGTATAAGCATTCTAGTGCCAATTATACACAACTGTTCAATTCAGTTAGCGGAACAAAGTTTTTTTGGACCACTAAAGATAGAGCTTGAAATCATTTAGCAATGAATATCATCTATCACAGAGCTAAAATAGAATAATTCAACAATTTTAATTAGTAATAGATGATCATGAGTATTTGTATAATGGTTAAATAATCTCATGAAATCTGTTATTATTCTATTACTCTATTTCCTTTGTATAATTTAAATCTTTATGTACCTTTCAAAAGATATTATACCATTTTGTTAATTTTATTTTCATATATGATAAAGTTAACTTTTGTCATTTATAGAAAATTAATGATTCTTTTACAAAACTTGCTTAATTCAATTGTCTACTTGTAATGAATGAGCTCATCCAAAATATCAATCAGTATGCAATTTTTTTAATGCTCTATTTTTCAATACTTAATTAAAAAATTTAAAATTTCTAATATTTTAAATTGTTTTAATCAGCTGCCAATTTTATTGTTATAATTTGAAAAAATTATTTATTTCAAATTTGCATCAAATTTCAATTAATATAAGTTATATATAAAAAAGTTAAAGATATAATTGGATGTGCGCTATACATTGTAATCTAGCAAGATATATATTATAAAACTCATATATATATATGTTATATTTGATAATTTAATAATCAATAAAGCAAGTCATATATTCTGTGACATTGTTTTTATAAATTCCTTATATTATATATTAATAATTTAAATATAAATAAACAAATTATTAAGAAAAACGAGAATAGTTAAGAAAATAATATATTTAAGAAGTAGATTTAAAACATAATTTTGTAAAAATAAAAGAGATTTGTATCCTATTTTCCTTTTAAAATAGAATAAAACTATTTATTAAGGTTGGGGTGGGGGAAAAAAATCAAGAGAAATAGAGATTTTAAGACCCACTCTCCTTTTTATAAATTTAAATTGAGAAAAAAAAATGTTAAAAGAATAGATAAATATGAAATGTTAAAAATAAAAGTGACAATTGAATTAGTTAGAAAATCTTTGTAAACTATCCCATTGCAATAAAAGTGATAAGATAATAGATTAATCTACAAAAGAAATTATATAAACTGAAATTTAAAAATTAATTAAAAAATAATTTAAATTATGATAAAAATTAAAACTATGATAAGGAAATAGATATAAAAGTGTGACTTAGCTATTGTTATATTCATTCATTCCTTGATTCATATTCAGATTAGGATATTCAGTCATCCAGAGATTTAAGTGCAATAGAGAGCTAGTTCTTACTGCCATAAAAAATATCAACACAGAAGCCACAGAAATAACAACATGCATTGCTAGAAAGCCATAGGAGTGTTGAACTGAACTTCATGCCCAAGTCCTCAGTTACATTAATCGTCCTCACCTGAAACCAATGCCTAAATTGTGAAATAGACACTGCCACATACTCTCTCCCATTGTTGATCCAAAGGATGAAAGGAAAAGCATGAAGCCATCAATGGAGACCAAAAGGCCAAACAGTTGGAAAGTAACACTAATGAAAACCAAATCAATGGAATTGTGTCATCTTAATATGATGAAAAACCTAGGTATATATTTTCAATAATAACTGTCTAAACATTTTATTCTAAATGAAATGAACTTTAACAAAGGATTATCATAAAATTTAGTTTGAAAGTAATCATTTATATTTTCTTTATGTAAAACTTATTGTGTTATATTATGTTAAATGCGTGTGCATGAATAAATAATAATGTTTTCTTAATTGTTACTTGGTCTATTCTCTTTCTCTCTTGTAACTGTGCCACCATTAATTTAAGGGTAGAAATACCTGTATATGTGAAGTAAAATGGGCTGGATCCCATGATTAAGAGGAGCTAGTTTGGGATATTTCAAGCATTGGATTGGTGTGCCTGTCATCCAAACATGCAAGCTATATTATAACATATGGTTGTCTGGCCTCAAAACAAATAAAATGCTTTGGATGGCAAGTTTTGGTTCCAGCAGTCAAGGGGTTCTACAATCAGGAAATATGATCGAACTGTGTATTTGTATAGCTTCGATCTGGCTATAGGTAGCATATCTATCAATGGTATTCTACTTTTCTGCTTGAAGTTCTGGTCCACTGCCACAGTCATTATAGAAGAAAAGACAATCAAAAAATGTTAATAAAGTAAAAACATAATAAATAATAGATGTTAATAAATAATAAATAAGATAATAAATATTAGAAAATATTAATAAATAAATAATGTTTGGAATATAATAAAATGAAGTATAAAAAAACAAATATTAAACTGATAAAGTTAAAATAAGTATTGTGAGTGGATCTGGTTCAATATAGACATTCTTCTAATATGGTTTTTGACGGGGGTGGGGGGGTCCATTTTAAATAATACATTTAAATTCCACCATCCCAATATTAATGTTGATTTAGTCTTTATTAATGATACATCAATTTGACAAAAAAAAAAAAATCAACTTAAAGAAATTATTTGTCTCAATATTTTGTTAGTTCAGTTTAAACTCAACTGACTATCTGAATTGTATTTGACATTAAAAACTTCATTCCAAAATTTCAAAACTTTATTGCCAATATTTTTTTTTAATGTTTTTTATTGTCTAATCTATTGGGTAAAGAAATAAAAACTAATATTAAATCTTTTTTTACTTATTTCAAACAATTATAAGATCCCTTCCCTATCTTCTGTTAAAACAAAAAAATAATAATAATAATTTTATTGTAAATGCAAAATTTAAATTTCAACTGGATCCACATTATTTTTGTTTAAAATAAAAACATGATTTTCATAAGCAAATTATACAATCTATTTCACCAAAAAAAAAAAAAAAAAAAAAAAGCTAAATAAATTCCAGCAATCAACGATCAGAAAACAGGCGATAATATGTTGTTTTGTTTTTTAGCAACAAAATTATAATAAAATTTACAAAATATGACTTCCGCTTTTGGCAGCCATCTTTGCAACTGGTCATACAAATAGCGTCCCTAAGCGATTCAATTTCAGGAAGATAGGGACGATTGTCCCCTTACCTTTACGTTTCTTATTCAAGGTAAGTCGGTTTTAATCATTATATATTATGGAAAGTGATAATATAATCGATAATTCGCAAATTAAGGTTAGCCCCGATCTCAGCATTCAATCTAGTAATGCAGTCATCGGTCGTAAATTTTATAGCCTTAGATCTAATCTAAATTCATCCAAAATAACTTCTACAACAAATAAAAACCCACAAACCAATATTTCAAAAGAAAACAGCATCACAAATATCAACAAAAGTTTAGAAAATATTCAACTTACCCCTAATATAAGTAATAGCATTAATATCTCATCAAGCGAAATGATTGAAATGCCTAAAAATACAAGCAAAAACCAATCATCACCTCTCCGAAGACTTTATGCACCCTCAGAAGACTCTAATGAGCAATTTCCTTTGCCCAATAATACCCTGGAAACCATATCTGAAAATAATAGTCAAAATTACCGACAAGATGATTTCGGCGAATTTTTTAAAGTTAAAACTTTTCCACCAGAGGTCGACAAAACCGGTGCTGTCACATTACAGTTTGTCAACAGTAAATTTAAAAATCAAAAAGAAGAAATAAATTTTAAAACCGATAAATCACATTCCAGAACAAACAAAGATTATAGCGCAGAACAATTCATTGCTACCTCAGCCAACTTACAATCTAATCCAAGTTCTTCAATACCAATATTGAAAAATTCCTCTACGTACGCAAATATCGTAAGGTCTAAAAATTCTGAGAGCATCTCCGAAAATATTAAGGCCGATAACTTCAATGAACTATATTTGAATATCTCAGAACTAGACATAGAACAAGAATCAAACACTTTGGAAAATGTCTCATTTAATATAAACGATCTTAATGACGACATGTTCCTAAAAATAAATAATGAGTTCAACAAAACGATTCCCAATAGCCTATATAAATCGTTTGCTAACTACTACAGCGATAAGTCGTTAATCTTAGCCATAACAAATCAACAATGTGCTCTATATAAGTTCCCTCTAGAACAGCTATACAGTCTAATCAATCAAAAACAATTAGGCAGAGGCATTCATATGATTCTTAATCACCCCAATGACCGCTATGTTATCGTTGAGTTTAAAACGTGGGCGGACCGTATGAACTTTAAAAATAAATACAGATCTTTAGGAAATTTTATACTATGCTCCATAGATATGAACCGTCCTGTTACACTATCCGGCAGAATCCAAAACTGCCTTGCCCACTTGAAAGAACAAGAACTACAAGACATCCTTATTAATTATGGCTCAGTTAGCAAATTTAAACACCTATTAAACCCTCACTGTGAAGATCAAATCCTGTCCAATACTGTTATCTTCACACTTACATTGAAGAAAAACATTATACCCACTGACATACCCACTATTATTACTGCAAGAGGCTCTCCTATGGTTTTGACTTTCAGGGGAGTACATCCACAATGTTTCTTCTGCCTTGAAAGAACACACCTCATTAAAGATTGTGCAGCAAGAATATGTACACACTGTGGTATTAAAAAGAATAAAGTTCACAGATGTCCTGGTAGACCTACTAACACGGCTCTCACATCCTTAAATAGACAATCACCACATGGGCCTAATTCAATCAGCAACCTCACAAACCCAGACAACCTGATTCAAATAAATCCTCCAACAAACCCTTTCACATCCAAACCTATCTTTCAAAATGAAAATATTCAAGAAAGATCAAACGACAACCTCTACACTAATAGTAGTGAATCAGAGATCCAAGCAATTACATATACCGCGCCTAAACCAATCACTCAAACCGATAAGACTAAAGATCATACATATGATACATATTATACTAATCCCCGAGAAACAATACTAGGCCAAACTCTTGATACAAAAGAAGGCAATATGACCAAACCACCTGATGAGAGCAAGGAAAATATAGGAGATGAAGAAAATACACTCAAAAAATTTCAAAACAATCCATCCATAACAACTCCCACCCAGTCTAAAACCATTGATACATCCTCATTTGGGTCAGTTAAGTCCAGTAAACCTAAACAAAGTGATCCACAAACTGTCCTCAATTCTTCAACTCCTGCAATAATTAACCATCCAGATGAAAAGACTTGTCAAACACTCAACCCGAAAGTCAGCATAGTTAATGTTTCCCAACAGTTACAGCAAACCGAAAATGACTCAGGTCTAAAATTTAAAACAAATTCCTATAACAATAAAAAAACACTTTTATCAAAAGAACAGGAAAATGAAAAAAACACTGTTAAACTTCAAAACCCTCAAAAAACCGACACAACAAATACCCAAAATACAAATAAGAAAATTAAAAGAAAATCAATTCGTTCAGATAAATCAAGCTCTGATGATGATAGCGCCCATCTGATACATTACTCACCTCCACCCTCTAACAAACAAATTTCAGATATATCAAGCACAAAGCCTCGCAAATCCATAGAAAAAAAGAGGAAAACCATGGATCCTATAACCATTGATACCATTGATCCTTCTGACGAATCTCAGACAGATTACACTACTTCATCAGACACCGAAGACTTCATGGATGCGTTTCCGCAACCAACAACTATATCGCCAATCCATCCACAAATTCAATCACAAGACTCTGATTGCCAAACAACATCAGACCTCATTAACATGGAGATGTCCCACATTGACTTGGCACACTTTGCTGAGGACGGTTTGGATTAATCTATCATGTTCTGCAAAATTGCTGGCATTAACATTCGCGGCATCAACTCAATTGATAGAGTTCTAGCTATTAAAAACTGGCTCTCGCTCTGCTCCCCTCATATACTTCTTATGGGTGAAACTAAATATCACCATAAGACCGATCATAAAATACTATCTCTTCTCTCAACTCTCGGATTTACTAGATTTTCTGTAGGCCATTCTGCTTCAGGTGGAGTCGGTATTCTTCTCAGCAAGTCAACACCACCAAACAGTTTTAGCATTCTATTCCTAGATGCCAATATTATTATCATAGAAATAGACTATTGGGGTTATCCGATCATCATAGCTTATATATATACAGCCAAAGACACCTCTCAATATCTAAAAATAATCCACATCCTAAATGCCATCAATGCTAACAGAGCCTCCCCTACTATTCTTCTGGGAGACTTTAACACCACATACAATGACTTCAACAAGAGATTTTTGCATCTAATAAATCGCAGATTAATGTGTGGAGAGGGCTTCTTCCCTCCCGAAGCCTACTCTTTCTATACTAAAACTAAAAAGTCCCTGATTGATTTGGTTTACTACACCCCAGACCTCCATTTCAACCTTGATGCAGCCTTGGCTCCTGTTGCTTTCTCTGATCATATGGCTCTAATCTTACAACTTACACCTATTTCAATCCCTGCACCTATTGATGGACCTGGTAAAACCATGCGCATGATCACCCAATCAAATATGACCGAAGCGATAGTATCTGAGGCATACATCCTTTTCCAGAAAATAAACATCCTTTCCCTTCCTGCTGAGGAGGGCTGGTTTTCCTTCATCGGAATACTACAATCCATATTAAATCACCACACCAGGAAAATCAAAGGACCTAATGGCCTTCTAAATGATCTAACAGACATTAATATACAACTTCAAGCTTTACAGCAAAATTTCACAAATACAGAAAAAATCATCTTCCTTAAAAATCTGTACAAAATTAAGCAAAAGTCCCTTGCAGAATATATATCCATCAGAAGAGCCAAATGTTTCTTAGCACAACAACACTGCTGGACGAGAGACTACCTTAGATGGGCACTGGGGTACAATAGAAAACAAATCACTCCCTTATCCATTAATTCTAATGGAACCAATCTCGTTGGCTTTCCAATGATGCAGCACATCAGCAAACAATTCTGCCAATTAATGCAAAAAGATGGTGCTCCTCCTATAAACAGCTGGTTGGATGCTGGTGACCCCGGCGAACATGGCATCACAGAAATCCAAATCAAAAAGAAGATAACATCTCTCCCGGACAGCGTTCATCCTGGCCTTCATGGCATCCCAAATTTCCTTCTCAAACACCTCAGTCAATTCACTGTGCCAATTATTAAAAAAATGATTGATCACCTAGCCTCCGGCAACAGAAACATAACAGATCTTTACCCAGTGGCACTCGTGCCTTTTATTAAAAAAGCAAAACCACTAAACGACATTAACAATATCCGGCCAATTTCCATGACCCCATTGCTTATCAAGATAATTGAATCAGTCATTAAAGATCAAATCCAAACTCAAATCCTTAGCCATATCTCGTCAAACCAATACGGGAAAAAGGGATCATCAACTTCGCATGCTATGTCCAATGTAACTGCACTATTCAATTACATCAGAGGACATCGTAAATCAAAACCTATTGCTGTCCAGCTGGATGTTGCGGCAGCATTTGATTCAGTCCAGATAAATATCCTCCTGGATATTCTGTTGGAATGCGACATTCCAGCCGGGATTGTTCAGATGATCAGCAATCTGCTCAACAACAGAGAGATTTTTCTCTCTCTTGATGGCAAGATTACACCAGGCTTCAAGCCATACAAGTCGATCCCTCAAGGATCTCCACTCAGTGCCCTTTTCTTCACAGCATACATCAACCCTCTTCTGATGGATATAGAAAAAAACCTCCCAGGAATTTTCCTTCCCTCTCTCAATAAAAACTTCAATGTATTTGCATATATAGATGACATCATGGTTGTTCTTCCCACCATTAAATACCTTCCCCATCTCATGAACATCTTAAACAGAAATACAGCGAAACTTGGCCTACAAATAAACTTTAACAAATCTTCCATCTGGAAGATCATGTCTAGTAAACAAATTAACTCTCCCTTTTCTGCAAAACCCCAAAGATACCTAGGTTTCCCAATCTTCAAAACACCAACTGCAATGGCAAGAGAGATTCAAGATGCAATCCTCCATTCAACTGAAGCCATCACCACGTCACTCTCTAGAGTATACCTTTCATTATATGGAAAGGTTGGCCTCCTCAACATGATCATAATGCCAAAAATCTCATATTATCTTCCATTCGTAAAAATGTCTAAACAGTTTCAAAATAAAATCAACCGATTATGTACCAAACTTCTCTGGAGAGGAAGGACAGTTGCTATTAGCTTGCGAGGCATCCAACGACCACGCAGGTTCAATGGACTGTCATTCCACTCAATACAAGCAATCATTTTACAGAAAACCCACAACACTCTACATAATCTGATCATCTCATGTGGATACTCCAACATTATTAAAAAAATTACACCGACAGATCGTCCTCCGCCCTCTGCCAGTTCATGGATAGCCTCCCTAATAGACCACTTACAACTTTATAACCCAATAATGCCCTCTAACCTTAACAAAAAAATCACCTTATGGGAAGCATACAATATAATCAACTATAATCAACAACCCATTAAAACCAGCCTAAAAATAACCAACCAAAGACTCATTTCACACTTCAAAAGATGGAGTCTGGAACCCAAATTCCTTGACTTCATCATTAAAATAAATCTTAATGCGCTTCCCACGAATTGGTTCCTTTATCACCGAAGAGGTTTTAACAGCATTGATCCTATATGTGGTCTGTGTGCTCGTGAAGATGAAACCATAGACCATATTATACACCGGTGCCCAAGACTTAAAACACTGAAAGAGATAATTATAATTAATTCCAACATAAGACCTGATATGATTTTCTCACTTGAAAATGCCATTCATAATGGTTTTTCAATAATAAGGCTTTCTACCTTTGTCCTTTATTCCATATGGATAGTGAGATGCAAAACTCTCATGGAATTACCCCCGCCACAAATCATACCATTGTTTTATCAAACGCTCAAAAAAATCAAGAAACGTGACCAGCTCCTGGCCTCCAGTAAAGTCTTTGATGACACCTGGTCTTTAACTGCTCTTTCATTTTCCTGATTATCAACTCCCACCTACCCAGCATTATAGAATAGGAAATTCTAAAAGAAAATATGCATGTTTATATTAAAAATGCTTATTCCATTAAACAAGTTCCTAGAATCTCATCACTATACCTAACCACATAAGAGTATAACAATTGTACTCTCATAACAAAATCTAGCCAGATGACAAATAGATCATTATACAATCATATTATTGTACAATTTATTCATTTATCTATCCTTTATTAGTATGTAATCACTATTTATTGTTAATAAAAAATTTTGTTGAAATGAAAATTTACAAAATAGAATTTTTGGCAAATTTTAGTTATATAATAGATATGAAAAATATAGAGTAAAACACACAATTGGGCTTTTTAAATTTAACTTGAAATAAAAGTGGGGAGAGGCTAAAGGGATTAATTTAATTAATTTCTGGATATCCCCAGCTTTTACTTCCAGGTTAAATATAAAAGCCCAATTTTGTTGAAGAAACAATTAGTCCAAAGTAAATAAATAAAAGCATTTTTCATACAATAGTTTTTATATTTATTATTTTTCGGTTTTTAGCATTAAGGTTGAAAGTAAAATTGGATTACAATCAAGATTTGTCTTTATTTCAATTTTAAAAGATCATGTTAAATACTTTTATTGTAATTTTTTTAAACGGAAATATACACTGCCCTCTTGTTTATGTTTAACTAAAGTGCTATCAATGTGTTTGAAATCATCATCACCAATAGTATTTTGTCTGATGAACAGGTGCAGAATACTAATTCATCCATTTTCTCACTCTATTCTCTTCATTGCCCAGCTCTTCAACTCCACCTAATTCTTCCCATCTCATATATCATCCAACAATATCAATCTTTTCTGTCCTTTCATCTTGCTTCAACTCACAATTCCCTTCAAAACCATTTTCATTAAACTACCTTTCTTCTTAATATATGTCTAATCCAGTTTCTCTTTGTAATTTCCTCAATCAATCTTCTTTTTTCATTTACTCTTCAAATTATTTTATTAATCCAACTGATTTTTTCCATTCTTCTTTATGTCCACATCTCAAAGGCTTCCAACTTATTCATTATTAATGTTTCACAACCATACAATAGTATACTCCACTCATAGCAGTTAATTAATCTTTTCCTTAATTCTATCTTCAAAGCTCCACACAGTATTTTTTTTCTCTTAATAAATCCTCCTTTGCCAATGCTGGTTTTCTTTTAACTCCATCTTCACTTCCTTCATTGTCACTCAACCAATTATCCAAATATCTAAATCCCTTTACCTGTTGAACTATGTTATCACGGACTTTTTGCATCCATCCCTATCCATAACCACTTAGCATTCTCAACATTAATCTTTATTCCATATATCTTTCTTCCAATTTATTCAACATATTCTGAAGACACTTTTCATACTCAGTTATAAGAGCCACATCATCTGCAAATCTTATATATTTTATTATTCTATCTCCAAAATTAAAAAGAACAGGTGACATATTGCATCCTTGTCTAACTCCTCTTTTTATATTCATTATTCTTCACACCAATTTCTATCCTTTGCCCAGAATATATTTCATAAATCAATCTTCTCTCCAAAATGCTCCGTTATTTTTTAAAATAGTCATAAGTTTATTCCAGATTACTCTATGAAATGCTTTTTCCCAATCCACAAAACACATACTAATTCCTTTCTCTTTTTCAATATATAACTCTGCAATTGTTCTAATAATGCTAATAGCATCTCTTGTACTTTTCCTTCTCTGAAAATGAAACTGTTCTCCAATACAATATTCCATTATCCCATAAATTCTTTGAGTTAAAATCCTCAATAAAACTTTAGAAGCATGAGATAACAAACTTATTATTCTGTACTCTTCACATATAATAGCTTTATTCTTCTTTAGAAATTTTGGAATCATTACTGTCTTTAAAATCTTCAGGCCAAACTCCACTATTGTATATCAAATTGCAAAATCCAACTATTTCCTTCATAGTAAATTCTTTCATTTTTTTCCAAAAAACTCCATAGCTATTGTATCAAATTAAACAGCCTAACCATTCTTTATTTATGTAATTTATTTTATTATTCCATCTGTCAATAGCTGTTTCAATAACTTCTTTTCAAGTTCATAATTAATTGAATTTTTAAATAGATATTGAAGATATTCTTTACATTTTTCCAATATATCATTGCTGTCAGTCTCTTTTCATTCTTATCTACAATTTCATTTGCTAACCATGTGTTTGTTATTAATTTTTCTGTATGGACTTTGCCCTTCCTCACTATTGACATTCTTCCATCTTCTCCAACATACCTTCCGTTAATCAAGGTCATTTAGTTTTCTTTAACCAAATAGTGCCTATTTTATTTTTTTGTTTTTAATAATCCTTCTTTAATCCTACACCAATACTTATCAGAACTATTAATATATTCCTCATCTTTATCAATCCTTTTTATTGTATTTTCACATATGAGTTTATATCAGCACCAGGCAAAGCAGGTGAATAATTAATAGCATTCTTGTATCTATCATGAATCAATATATAATCAATTTGATGATGTTCTCTACTGGAGCTTTCCATTTATACAATCTTTTTACATGATTTTTAAAGCAAGTCTTTGCAATCACAAACCCATTTTCCTTACAAAATTGTATATGCAATTAATTAGGCCCTATGAATTAATAGTAGTTTAAAGAAGATAAAGTATTATCAGGCATGATTTTATAACTAAACTTTAAATATAAAACTATTATGTTAATTAATGAGACTTAATTATTAGATAAATATAATTAAGAATCAAATGGTTAATTTATTGAATCCAAACTATATTTGATAAATAAACAATCTAATATTTCAATAAACTCATTTCTTCTTAACATTGGGATAAAATTTATCAAAATTAGGTTTGAAATATATTATTTTGAGTATTTAGGGGTTAGCGACCAAAGACTTTTGATAAGTGGTGTAATCTTAAGTAAGTAAAAAATATGAAGTTAATTTTATAATAAATAAATAAATTATTATTTTATTTACATTAAAAAGAAAATGGCAGTAATACTAATATATCAGTTTATCTTTTTAATTATTACTTCTATTACTTCATTTTTATTACAAAGGGAAATATAAATATGAATAATTCAGAATAACATGTATAAATGAGAAGTATTATTTTGACCGTATGTCGTTAACAAAGGCAATCTATATTACTGGACAAAATAAACTAACATACTTAATTCCATATACTTTCTTTTTTCATATAAAACATTAGTTAAGTTGAGGTAATGTAAATATATTTGTTTTCCAAGGTCAATAGTTCTAGTGCCCATTGAATTAATAACTTCTCCTTAAGCTTAAAGTATCTGTTTCACACTAATACTATTTTTTTTTAAAAATAATAAATTATTTGATCAAGTGACAAAATATATATATTAAGTATATTAAAAAAATATATGAATACTCACATCGACTTCGCTAAATATCTGTATGTCCCAAATGAATCAAACAAATAAGTAATATCTAACACAACTAACATGTAAACATTATCTTTAAAATATATACGAATAACTTTACCTAAATCTAGGAAAATCTATATTTATTTTTCTACTATAATATAACTATTATAAAATTCATTCACCTTTGAAGCCATATTCTCGATGACAAATTAACTTATCATAATTTAGCGATAAAAATATTAAGTTTTCTAATTGAGATAGCCTTTGCCAAATAAGTAAAATAATGCAAATCTAAAATTAACCCACATTAATAAATAAACACTTCTATGATATAGTAATTATATTGCACAAATATATTTAAATTAAATACCTGTTTTTCATTTTCAAATTCAGTGGAGAATTCTCAAGAAAAAAATTAGAACATATACAAAGTAAAAAAAAAAATTACTGATATATTTTGGAGCTTTCTCTTTAACATTCCTTTTTTATATATTAAAGTTCTATATAATTATAAAAAAAAAGTTTGAAATGCTAACTTCAAATCTTCATCCCACAGTGACTTCAATAAGAAATTGATAGCTTGAAGATTGCAGAGAAAACCATTGCCTTAGATGATAAAGTTTAAAAGTTAAACAGTTTGTTATTCAAGCATTTTAATTTTTCTTCCTCCCCCTTTTTTTGACAATTATGGTAAATATCTAATAACAACTAACAGTTCTTGAAAATGCTTTAATTACCTATGATGTTGACATCTTTGTTCCAGGAATTAATATAAATTGTTTTTCTTACACATTATATTCCTCAAACATAATTTTGTGATGACTTTGGGATTGGCAAGTAATGAACAAAAAGGTTTGAGGTACTCCAGACAACTTAACTCTTCAAAGACACATGTTTATGGGGTTGTTGTAAAGTAATAAAATAATAATTCTTTCTATATTTATTTCTCTATCACCTCTGTTATTGCATAAGCATTCCCATGGCACTTTTCGAATATCCAGGTTCTCATGTGTCTCACAAGAGTTTGCTTATTGTTACCAATAAAGACTTGTATACACATCAGACAATAATCTTTTAGAATATTCCAGCATTCAAAGTAAAGCTGCTAGTATTTTTTTTTTACAATAAAATAAAAATAGATAATTCCAAATAAACAATCTTAAATAAAATAAAGCATTTCTCCAACTTTTTATAACCCATTTACATGCATACCTCCAACAATTATTATTATAATTAAGTGATTCTTTAGCAATTTAACCCATGATTTTATTATCCTTTTATTACTGTACATGATGCACCCAGCCTTGAAAAGGCACATGGTCTTTTTTAATTGGTTGCTTTAATAAATTAAACAAAACATTTTAATATTATATAAATAAATTTCCAAATTTAAATAAAGCTAAATTGAACTTTACATTTTTAAATATACCTGTTATATTTGATAGTGCAAATATATATTTACTGGAGCACCCTTTGAAATATATATATTTCCAATAGCATTATGATTAATTGTAAAAGTTGTTTTTTTTTTTTAGCTTTATTAATAGTTACCGTTTATTAATGTCAGAATACAAAAATGCTGGTCATTTTTGTAATATTTTTTAATTAAACATATTTATATTTTTTTAATTGGGTGTTTTAGCAATTTTTTTTTACATTTAATGTAAATATGTTTTTTTATTAAAGACTGATAAGTATGTCATTCATCTGAACTATATTAGGGGATTGGCAGACCATGAAAGCATGGAAAAACTTAACGCCAATAACAAATCAGTATTTGTAGCTGTTTCTACAGCTGGCTAAAAATGTTTACTGCAAAATATATACTATATCTCTGTAGTTAAAAGCATTCATACTGATTTTTTTCTCAGCATTCTTTATTTAATGACAAAATTACTTTCTTTGCATAAACATAATGGTTGTGAAATTGATATGTGTCAACATAAAAACATTCATACATTCACCAATCAGACAACAGAATAAATATGGATTTTATATATAAGATTATATTGTATTCATATTATAAAATGTAAACGAAATAATAACTTTGAACGGGCATAATAACAAATGAAAATTAGAATGTTTTATTTACTGAGCAAAAAAAAAAAAAAATTACATAAAAATTATTTTTACAACTGTAGACATACAACGGGTGATAAAACATTTACTTAATATTCAATGCAAATAACAACTTTTTCTCTTATTTCTTAAATATACAATTTTGTAAGAATTAGATTGGGCTAATCCTTACAATATATATCACTCTCTCATGTGCATTACTGAAAACTTACTGAAGTGATATAAATATATTTGAAATTTGATATCAAAATATTTGAAATTTCATCTACCAACTCATTTGGATTTTAAAAACCAGATTGCACTGTCAGTGATTTATAATAAATGTACAAAATTTGAACAAATTATATTGACTATAAATATACTAAATTTCCATTTCAAAATATTTGCCAAACAAAATAACAGAAATATTGTAATTTAAATAAGTGTTTTAAATAGCCTATATCTGCAAAAAAATCACAATATTTTATGTTTGATGGATTCATTTCTAATATATATCTATAAAGAAATATAATAAATAATATTCATAGTTAAGACAACAACTTGATTCTGTTGATCAAATTTTTTTTTTTTTTACTTTACATTGCTAAGAATAGATCCAGAACCTTTTAAAACCCTTCAGCTTATCGATTTTCCATTCTATCAATGTTAAAAATGAATGCAAGAACAACAGTTTTATTAAAAGAAATCATCAAATAGTTTGGCTTTTCAAGCACATAAAAGGACAAATAATCAAAAGTATAATACATAAATTTGCTAGGCAGCAATAGGATGAAAATGATAGACAAGTTTTAAAATGAAAGTAATAATAAGGCAGAGCATTCATTAAAACACTACTTAGATAACTAAATTCCAATGATAATATCTTTATCTTGGGTTCCAACCTTTTTTTTTTTTTTTTGCTTCAATTAGTTAGAGACAGTTTTAAGCAATTTATCTCCAACAACCATAAATAGAACAAACAAATAATTACAATTTTAGAAGTAATAAATAATGCCTTCTATTAAAATATTCTTTCAATGCAAGTATTTTTTCTTCAGATGTAAAATAGTGAAAATTTTTAAAAATATATTCTCATGTTTAATAATCTAAAACTGATATATTGACAAACTGGCTCTTTTTTTTTTTTTTGCATTTTTTTGCAATAAAACATGTTTTCCCCAGTCAAGCGTTGTTAGCCGAGAGGTCATTGCAGCCGCCTTGCAAGCAAGTAGTTGGCTGCAGACTTTTGTGGGTTCGCGTTCCGGCCGATGCTATGACATATGGGGGGAAAAAAAAAACAACGCGTTTTCCCTTTAAGCAGCTGATCAGAAGTTGAAATATATATATGTTAGTCTGACTTTTTTTTCTTTTTTGAAAAAATTGTTGTTTGTTATTTGCTATTAATTCATTTATTATACAAAAGATAAGCAATCTTACAGGTTATTAAACTTTTAGATAATTGTAATTTAAACAAAAACAGTTCTCCATTTTCCAATCAAGCTCACAATAGATGGTGTTAAAGTTGAGGGGAAAAACCCTCTTATTTAAAATATTTTGAAAAAATTAAATGAGTTTATGTATGATGATAATTCCTGATTCTTATCAATAAAAAAGCCATTCTATTAAGTATGAGAATAAAATCAATTGTCTAATCATAACAACAAATATACAATTATTTACTAAACCTTTCAAAAACATTTAAAATATTAAATTAGTGCTTAATATAGTAGCTAATAAGCAAATTAAATGCATGATTTCACACATTAGCATTTAAATTGTTTTTGTTTCTTTTTATAGTCAAAGATTGGTCACTTATAGACATTTAGCAGATTCAAATCAACCAGTTTCATGAAGACAGGATGAATATGTATGAATGATTTATATATAGATAGATTAATAGATAGTTAGATAAATAGGTAGGTAGGTAGTAGATAGCTATTTCAAATTATAACAAAATATAGTCTCTAGTCAAGACAAAGGAAATGCTACGAATCATCTGATTATGGATTGAGACTGACATTTGATGATAATCTTATATTTAGGTATTTACAATTCCAGATCACTTTAAGTGAAAGAACATTGAATTGAAACAAGAACTATTTAATATTAAGTAGGATATTGTTGGACTTAGTGAAGTTAGAAGATTGGAAAGATAATTGATTTGAAAAGTTGGTATGTACTGTGCTACAAAGTCATAAATGGAGGATTCCTTAAAAATAAAAAGTGAAGAACAACTGTATCAAAACTGATAGATTGGCAAGATTAGTTATTCAAGATTTAATGAAAGATACCAATAGATAATTCAGGTTTTGTATTTTAAAAAAATAGAGCATTTTTATTTAGATGGACAAAATGCTTTGATCACACCAAACATTTAAAAAATTGTCAAGACAGACTTAATGTTAAAATTGAAAAATAACTGGATGAAAATGCTATGGATAAATTTGGCTGTGATGACAGAAATGAAAAGAGCAAAGGATTGTGGAATTTGCAGGAAAAAAATCAACAGCTATATATTATGAAATCTTTTTTTGAGAAAAAATGTTAAATAGAAAACACCATGAAAGCAAATAAATGAAAATACAGAAGAAATGAATTATATTTTAATTAATAGAAAATGAGTATCTCAACATTTTAATTTTCTTAATAGTCCCCATGGAAATAAATTACAGACTGATGAAATCTGAATTATGTTTTAATATAAAACTAGAGAGATTAAAACTATTACAAAAGTCACTATTAATAGTTGTTATTCCTTCAAAAATACCCCAATGAATTTAAATTAAAACTTGCATATCATTTTAAAATATTAACAGATTTTGTAGATGTTTCAGAGTTGACTGAAATCAGTAATAAAATAATTGCTTTTCCACTCAAAAGAACTAAATATCTAGTTTTATAAAGTGATCCAAAAAAAAAGAGTTAAGAAAAAAAGCTATTTCAGTAATAAGAAAAATGAAATTAGGGAAAAGCTCCAAGAAATGACAGAATAATTATTGATAATTTAAAAGAAGCAAATGAAGAAATATTTTTTAAATGTTGCCAAAATTATAGGTCAATATTTAATCCAAATGACTGGAAGAATGCCATAGTAGTAATTTTGACATTTAAGAAAGGTGATAAAGAAGATATCAGAATTATAGACTTATCAAACTTCTAATTCTATACAAAATCTTTACTAAGATAATTACAATTTGTCTACAGCAAACTTTAGATTTTAACTAATCAAAAGAACAAGATAGGTTTAAAAATGATGTTAACATAATGAATCTCATCAAAGTGTTGTCGGAGGTTATAGAAAACACCAATGAATACAAATTGTTCTTATGCTTTGGATCATCAAATATAGTTCTAGGACATTGTCATATTCTCAAAAATATTTATCAAAATGTAACAGCAACATTATATTATATGATAATATTAAGAAAGATTAACGTTAAGATGAAACTATAATATATGTGTCTGTACCTCCAAAACATTTTATAGCAGTTTTACAAGAAAGTATTTTATGGATTAAAAAGAAAAGGGAATAAAAATAAATGAAAATGATTTATTGTCATTTAGATTTTGTTGCTGATGTGATTGCTTTTTGCAAGTAAGGTTTCAGTGTTTCAGAAAGACTAAATTAATGTTCGCTGAGAAGAAAGTGATAATCATGAATTAGAAAAAATTAGCCACAACAAATATCTTAAGTCACATTAATACATATGGAAATACAATGAATGAAATTAATCATAAAATTAATCTTGGATGGAGTACTTTTGATAGAAATAATATTAGAAAGAAATATGACTATGTGTTTGAAAAGGGTTTTAATGTATGTGTTTTACCAATTTCAACCTACAGATCCAAGACATTGATATTTACAGAAGAGCAATACAGAGATTTCTAAAGTATGGAGAGATAGACATATTTTAAGAGTAACAAAAAGGGATTGAAAGGGAGTTTTAATTTAGAGGCCAAGAGATTGGAAAACAACTAGATTAAGATCACTTATGAGAAGATGGATGGATAAAATAAGTAAGTTTGTCAGTATGTAGTCGAGAAGAGAAGTTAAAGCACCTGAGAGACTAAATTAAACTTGGAGAGACTTTCATTCTACAGTGGATTGATAATAGTTGTAAATGAATTATGAGTTCATGATTTATATTGTTGTAACTAATCATCCTTGTAATTAAATATATCTTTAATTAAATGAAATAGAATTTCTATAAATTTAATTTCCATTAATAATACAATTAAAAAATATATATTTCTAATATTTTAATACGTACTTATTTTTCATTAAATATAAAACATTTAAATTTATATAAATTGAAGAAATTGATATGATGAATAACTAATTATTCATTAAGTGAACAAGTCCTTGACTTTATTCTGCCATCTATAAGATACTTCTTTAAACGCATAATTGACAGCTTATTAGTTTATAAACTAGTTTTATCCATATTAAGAAATAATATTTGTAACTCAATATGGAATTTATTCTAAATTATTTAATTGACAGAAAGTTTTATAAAAATCTATTAACATTCATTCCATACATTGCAAAAACCACTTTGTAACAGATTTAATTGTTTTCTTCCTTATTATAGAAAAAGTTTCCACATAATTATTTAGAAGATATAATTAAAAGAATAAAAAATTACAAAGAGAAAGACATGCAATATATATATATTACTAAATTTTTATTGAAACAAATACTATTTATCTTTTAAAAAATAATGAAATTAATAAATAAATTATAAATGATCAATTATCAATTAATAATAATTTCAAAAAATAATTTGTTTTTCATATGTCAGCATCTGCCGGGACGCGAACCCACACCCGTCTGCAACCAACTACTTGCTTGCATGGCGGCTGCGATACCTCTCGGCTAACAACGCAAGACAAAAAAAAAAAAAAAATATTTGAAGAATAAAGAGGCACATGTCTACCGATCATGGGTTTGAGTCCAGGTTCGATGATCCATAAACTTTTTACACAGACTTAGAATTTTTCTTCAGATAACAGATCAATAAATGAATATCTAGCTAATTAGCTAGAGGATAAAGTTCACAAATTGATCTGTATTTGACTGATGACATGTTCACTGTTGATAGATGAGATACAAGCTCCTAGAATACTAAGCCCAAGATTATCCTATAATAGCTCACTTTAATCAACATATAAACAATTTATGATTTTTTTTCTTTACTATAACTTCAGCAACAACTACAATATTTTAAACTGTAATAACATCTCTTCACTCTAAACTAAATAATATCAAATAAACAATAACTGCAACAAAACTTCCATGACCAGTTTCCGGCTGTTTCAACTTCTAATAGAGAGGATTAATTTGCACTTTAAAAGCTATCTTTTTTTTTTTTTCTAATACTTGAGTTAATAGCCTTAAAAAAATTCAGTCATGCCAAAGTTTCAACCATAATAATAGCAAATATATATATACTAAACTGTGGTTACAGATTTTCAAAATATATTTTTATATATCATTGTTTTCACCAGAAATATGTATGCAATAATACTAGTTTTCATCTCCAAAAGCTAAATTTCATATAATTTTTCTAATTTTATAACTTCATGACACTTAGTTCTATGTGACATATGTTTAGTTCTCAAATAAAATACTGCAACCAAATAATAAGTTTTGCTTATCATTGGTGACAGCTTGTAAATAGCAACTAGCTCTTAGTATTTTATAAAAAGATCTTTGTCATAAACTTTTAGTAATATGAATAAAAGTATACTATAAATTAATAATGCTCAAATATCATTAATTTACAAATAGTAGACCAAAGGTCTAATTTTAATTCAAAAAAACTATATAGGGGAGGGGGTGTGCATTCACAGCCTGGTTCAGGATACAAACAGACTATATTTAGAACATGAGAACTAGTGAATTGCATCTATATTGTAATGGGCTTTTAAAATTACCAAAACGAGTGGTTTGCAAAGAGACAAAAGAATTTTATTTTAAAAAAAAAAAAAAATAGATGTTTGTGTTTAAAGCGGAGTAACAAATTGATTACTCTTAATAACAGCTTTACAGGGTAATTCTTTTCATCTTATTCCAGAACCATTTATTATAAGCTTGAATAATCAATGGTTATTAATTGTAGTGCTATTATATTCATATCCACAGACTGTTTTCTAGTTTATGCCTTCATCAATGATAAATTTAGATACAAATCTGGAACTAATGCATTTCTAACAACCATTTACAATTAGCAAAAAAGTAATGATAAGCAAGTTAGTTTGCATTTAAAATCTTAGGGGTTTTGTTTTAATTTCAGACTATTAGCTTAAGAGTTTAAAAGATTTGCACTTATTGTTATCAATCATTTTTAACTAGATCATTTTTAACTAATTTCAATTTAGTTTTGTGATAAAATTTAATCATTTAATAAAATCATTTCATGCATTAATGCATTTTCATTTATTAATTTTATTTATTTATTTAGATAAAATAATATATATATATATAAGTAGAAATATATCTTATTGATTGGAGGAATGTTCACTTTACAAGCAAGTTGTGAGATGCTTAAATCATATATATGCATCATCTTCAGACGATTATATACTTTAATAGTACAAATAATTCATAAATAATTCCAACTATATAAATATATACACAGCTATAATAATAAATATTTAGGAATTGGCGCAGCAAACGTCAGATAAAGATGTGTTCTGTATAAACCAACGTTTTAATAAAATCTTAACTTACAAATTTTAAAGCAGCAGTAAGCACACAGTTACATTGATTAAATTAAGATATTTATCCCAATATATATTAATGAGTGCTTATATATATTAGGAATTAATATACTTCATAAATTTCTGCTACATTAATTTATAAAACAGTATAAATACACGTAATGAAAACAAAAATTAATATTTTAGGTATCTGTAATTTATAACCTGACAGATGAAAACAAAATTTCTCTTAGTTTGGAATTTTATTTTTATCTGGTTTGTCTAAAGATGAGTGTTAGGATTTACAACAGGAGCTAATAATATATGGAAATAATTTAAATTATTCCATTTTTAGTCAAAAGAATTTTTTTTTAAAAAAAAATTTCTTTGAAAACAATAACAAAATAAAAAAACGAAACAATCCTAGCATAATTCTAATTTGGCATTTGTTTTAAAACAACTATAAAAAATTTAAACATATTGTAATACGCCCGTTACATATATTTTTTATTAAACATGAAATTAAAATATAAAGTTCACAAATAAAAAAAAATTTGTTTTTAAAAAAATTCAAATTTAAAAGTCATCTAAACGTTATAATATATATAAAATCGCACAGATGAGAAATAAAAAAAAAAAAAAGAAACTAAATTTTCATCAAAAACTTAAAAAGATATAGAGATAAAAATATATCTTTAAGTTTGGAAAACAAATTAATTAATCATAAAATGGAAATGATTGTTTTAATTAGGTAAAAGTAAACTAGCCCTTGGGCATTTAAAATATAATCAAAGGTCAGATAGGAGAGAAAAACAATGGAAACAGAATGGCCAATAAAAGAAATCACTCTTGAATCAGACCTCAGTGAAAAGACCATCACCATCATCGTGACGTTATGTCCACTGGATCCGAAGGTCTACCATAAAAAGTGAGTGAAAATTAATTTGAGGGAAAGATGTATGACAGCAGTGGTGATATGTGTTAGTGCAGAGTTGAAGGAGAAGGGATTGAAAAGACGCACTCTTCAAACCCTTCAGTTCTGCTAAAAGGGAAAGAGAAATGACCAATCGTTTCTACATTGAGGACCAGCTAAAGTAAAAGACCTCTGGATGAATCAATAAAATGGCCAACAGCATACCGGTCTACCCAGGACATCAGGACAATTAACACTGGAATCCAAATGGCAACGGTTTAAAGAAGAACTTTTCTAAACATAAAAAATATATAATTAATGAACATTTCTAAACAAAAAGAACTCTAAATGCTAAACTTTTCAATATTCTAAATAGAAGAATTTCCTATCTGACTAAATTATTTATTATTTTATTGAATGTATTTTTTTTTTTTAATCATTTCCATTTTTTATTTTTTTTATTTTTATTAATATTGTATAAATAGTTTAAATGCATTAAATTTAAGTTGGGCATAGACGCTTGCATAGATTCTTCACGTTTAATTATGTTTTGTTTTCACATTTGATTAAAATATATAGACATTTGGTAATTATTGATATCTTACGTTGAATATCTAAAATGTATTTATTCGGATGTCTTTTTAGTTATTGGTATCAATGTGGCATCTTATGATGAATGCCATTGGGTTTCTTGTCAATTCCCTCTGCAATTACATCAATGACTTTATATTTTGATCATTTATGTTCATTATGAAATGTTTTTGAGTGTGTAATCTAAGTAGTCGATCTATGCTCAACATTAAAAAAAAAAAAAACTATAAAATTCATCTGTGTGAACTTATAAAGTAAAAGTTATGCTAAAAATGATTCAAAATTTTTATGTGCGTAAGTAAATGTTTATGTGTTAATTACTGGCAGTGGCTTATATTTATTCTTTTTTTTTCTAAAAAATATTAATATATTTTGATAATATATATCATTATTATTAATCTCTACTACTCTGCTGAGCTAGTAACAATGGGCTGATGGTTGGAATCAACCAATATAAAATATTTTTTTAACTTACATATCTGCCTACTATATAAATTTTCTAGGTTCATATGCCTAATGGCGCCCTGTAGTGCAGAAACGTTAAGACTCCTTCTTTCGGACCGTTATAATATATTGATTATATTTACAGTTTAGTTGAAAATAATAATAAACAATATATATACATGTAGGAAATGCCATAACTCCAATATCGCCCCAAAAAAATTTAAATTTTTTTTTTTATGCAAAATAAAAACATTCATCACTTCAATCAAGTTTTTATCACTTTTTATAAAACTCAATTACCCTCATAACTCCAATATCGCCCCAAAAAAATTTAAATTTTTTTTTTTATGCAAAATAAAAACATTCATCACTTCAATCAAGTTTTTATCACTTTTTATAAAACTCAATTACCCTCATAAATTATTAACTAACAATTCAGCAACCCTAAGTCATTTTGTCCTGTGCTCTATTTACCTAGCACTTAAATCTATCCTCTTCTTTTAGATCATCATTCAATTTCTTTTTCTTCTCATATAATCAGCAATAAACCTCTCATGATTCAGTACTAACTATCTAATCCCCCCCCCGCCCACCCGCTTGATATTTTCCTTAATTTATGTTTTTTTCCCCCCTTTTACTATCTTCAATACTTCGACAATGCTAATTATCTTTTCAATTTATCTTTCTATTCTTTAGAAAATTAATATCTTAAATGCTTCTAATTTTTCATCTCCCTTTTTTGACTATCCAACATTTCTGTCCATATAAAGTTGAATACTCTAAACAAAACAAATTAATAAGAAAAAAAAAGATGTATTACTCAAGAATTCATAAGAAGTTCAAACTCTGTGCCAGAATTGAAAACGATTTGAGGATCTTATGCTCCTAAGTCTGAAAATTACCACTGCCACAAATCATTCAAGTCATTAATAAATCATTTCATTAAATTTAATTCTGACAGGCTACAAACTATTCTGCAATACTTTGTAATAATCTTCACTGTAATATCTTGGTCACTATTTCCATTATCAATTAATCAATTATGTAACATTTTAAACTTTTTAAAGCATTAACTTGCATCTGTTTAGCTATCACTTCTAATCTTTAATTACTTCGTGATTTATCTCAATAATCTTTTTTAAATGACAAATTCAAGCGATAAAGATTATTAGATTGCAGCCCAACATATTTCCACTGCTTAAACATCAAATGACCTCCCAACCATTTAATTATTTTATATTCTCTTTTTACATCTCTTCTATTTATAAACATTGTCTTAGATTTACATATACTTACTTTCATTTCAAGCTTACTACGTAATTAATCCTATTTAATTATTCTCAGTATATATCAGCAGCAAAGCTTTCCATTTTCAATGCTAACTTGATCCTATCAAGATAATATTTATTTAGTAATTCATTCATATAATCATTAAACTAAACAAAATGGATATCTCTGTCTTATACACCTTCCTACATGCATCTTCTCTACAAAAACATAAATCTGCATAATTTAATGCAAAGATAGATTGATCACTTGATAGTACGACAGAATGCAGTTCAACTCCTAATACTTCCAGTACAAGAACATAAGCCGAGTTAGCAAACCAATTGATTATTTTTTATATATATAATTTTATGAAATCATTTGATTTGTATACAAAATGTCTGATAATTATTTTTCCAAATTATCCGGAATATATATGTAAGTTATTGAATTTATTCCAAATGCTTAATATGTCCACCATTATTTTCAAATATAGACATTTATACAAAAAACAAATTACATGCTTATAATCTATATAACAAGTTCACTAATATGCTTTTATTAGTGGTCATAGTCTAGATGGAGTTTGCTGTTGTTTCTCTTTGACTTCAGTTTCCTATAGTAAAGTAAGTTAGATTCATTATTCCTTTCGGAGATAAATATAGTTTTAAAAATGCATTATAATAACCAGCTTGCTCACGTGATGTGATGCACTGTGGCTTCTTTCTCAGGGTCAGGAATCTCTCAGCAATTATACCCAGAAAAATCTGTTAATCACCTTACCTTCCTTTTCCATTCCCCACTCTGTTTTTCCCACATTTCTCTCTATCCTCTTCCATACCATTTCCACAACATAATGACCCTCCCCCCTTTATCTTTTTCCAAATCCTGCCTAAAAATCAAGAACCCATTTTCTGTATAATCACTTTGTTTATATTTAACCTCCCACAATTAGTTATTTGTACCCTTTCTGCTTATAAGGCATTTACATTCAATTAACTGATCCCTAATATTTTCTATGCCTTCCTAGATTAAATCAGCTTTTGTTTTCCCATTTGTGTGCATATACTCTTGCTACTGAAGATCCTGTTTGAGCCTTAAATAGTAAAACTACCTTCCTTGCTATTATCACAAATTAACTCACACTCAATATTCTCTTTACTTCTATATATATTTAAACTCTTTCTCACCCATATTGCTGCCTGTTCTTTACTCATAACCCAATTAGTACTTTTTTTGGCTATTCTCTTATTATCCATAAATTGCAATCTTCCAAACATTTTCATTTTGCTTCTTGCATCTCTCATATAAAAACTTGACCATCCCATTTCTCCTTGAATTTGTCCCCTTTGCCATTAACACATCTCCATCTAATGCATGTCTTCCTACTGCTTTTTGTACTTTTTCTAAGTAATCTAACACCCCTTTACTAATATATAATGCATCATTATCATAAGTTAACCCTTCTACTGCCACTCCCTTCCATCCAATTCTAGTATCATCATATTTTTATATGAAAACACTGTTAACTTCTTTATCAATCCCTTTATTTTCTTTGCTTCATTTATCAATTTTTTTCTCCCATTCATCTAAGCAATTTCTTTGATTACTTAAATAAGATGGTTTCCAAACAGTTACACCTATTCACCACATTTAACTTTATATCCCCCAATAAAAATTATTTCTCTTCACTTTCTCCAGCATTTATCATCATTACTTTTAAATTTTTCTTCACTAAATTTCATCCCTATCTCTTTACCCATCCTTGTGCATGTCTTCAACATAACTTCCATATCTTGCCCACTTTCTGTGTCAAAAAAATATCATTAGCAAATAAAAGACCTGATAATGTATATACTCCCTTGCCACCTATTAATGGTATCTCTATCTCTCTTTCTATTGCTCTCTCCATTTCTCTCATATATAACAAAAACAAAATAGGTGATATAGGGCATCCTTGCCTTAGTTCCACCCCATTTTCAACTTTAACTGATTCTATATTTCCTAATTGATACATAATTATTTTCATACAATCTCTTAATAAGAACCACTAAAGCTTCATTCATTCCTAAATTTACTAAACTTACCCATAATCTATTTCTATTTACTCTATCAAATGCTTTCTCAATATCTATAAAAACTATATATAACTGTCTACCTGTATTCCGATTCATATTTCTAAGTTGTGTGACTACAAATAAACTATCTCCTATATACCTATCCTATTGAAAAACTCCTTGCATTTCTCCCATTATATTATTTTCTTCCATCTGTTTTGTGAATAATAGCAAACTTTCCATAAAGTAGTGCCAACCAGTGCAAGCCTTAATAATCAATAACAACTTATATCCACAGAGGAAATGGTGATCATGTAATGTTTTAGTGGTTTAATTATTGACTTTCTAAGTATGTTTCAATTTATTCTATACTTTTTATACAAATGTTATTAAAAAAATTTCTAATGAAAGTTTTATAGCAAGAAAGTAATACAAAAAAAAAGATAAACTTTGTTTGGCACAAATTTTATCACAAGAAAATCAAGCACTAAACTGATCAATATAAAATAATATATGCAACATATTTCAAATTTACTAAACATCACATGATCACCATCTATTATGCTAGCCCATAACTGTTAATTAAATAGGCAAAACTCTTCATACAGTAGTGCCACCCTGTGCCAACCAGAGTAATCAGTGGATACCAGAAGGCTTGTGCATAAAATCCCTATCTAATGCCTACTCATCCAATATCCCCAGACTAGTTTCTGGCTTGTGGCCTTCTTCAGTGAGGAGCTTTAGTACTGCACCTAGATCTTAGGATCTAATGCAATCCTCCAGCAGCCACCTTTTATCTTTACTTAACTACAAAACTATGAGAATAAAATTGAAAACACAATATTTTCAATCTAAGCTCAATAGCTTATATAGTGAAGCAGGCAATCTTAGCTTAAGATTGTGCTTCATGTTTCTACCTACTAACCTGTGTTCAAACCCTATTTCCCATCCCGCTCCTTTTCGTCATGTATATATTTTTATGTATATGTTTGAGATGCGCACCTAAATTATAAAATTTAATGTTTCAATAACATGTTTAAAATTATTATTAATTCTTTTTATTAATTATTACTTTTTTATCAAAGTATTATAGATGCGGCTCAAATATATACATAGGAGCAAAACTTACTAACAAAATATTGATGTTTTAAATATTTATTATATGTCATTTTTAACTTTTTCTTTTTTAATTGCTTGTTTTTCTATTAAACTATATATTTTTTACAAAATCCAATATGGAAGATGCAAGTGTTGTTAATTGTCTAAAAATAATTAGAGGTTGGAAGCACTATTGTTTTAATCTGGGGAAGGTATTTTTTTAATTAAAGTTTTACTTAAAATAAATGGGATTAAGTAGATTAAAGATTTACTTGGTGTTAAAAACATGTTGTCAAATCTCTGGAAATAGATTTGAATTTATTTTTGGACGTTATCTTACCATTGCATGCATCTTCAAAAACAACTGATAAAAGAAAAAGTATAAAATGACTGAATTTTGAATCACAGAAGAGATTAGCTACTATTGAAAGATCGGATTGTAAACATACTACACATCGCTTGAAATCTAAAATGATGTAGTCATAAATCCACCCTCTTGCTGACCCTGGTGGGTCATTCTTCCCGCTAATGTACCATCTAACTGCTGCCCTGAAAGAAAGTAAAGATCAGATGGAGAACTTTTAAAAATGCTAATAGAGAAGCTTGCTGTCACCAAGAATTCATTTGGATCCTCAATTAGCCATGCATGAAAATAGACATTAAATTTGCGCAAGATAACTTTTATGCTACTATTTGAAAATGAATCTAGCCTCACTAATCTCGAATTCTACTAATCAAGATTTCTCATGTATTATTTAACTTTGCTTCTTATATAAATCTGTGAATGTAAATTTGCTCTCAAATGATTTTGTTATATCTAATCCCATCTCATATGCTCTTAAATTTCTTTAACTTTGGTGGGGTCATTTATTTATATGTATTTATTACTTGATTTTATATATATACTTTTATTATTATTATTATTTAACCAATCTCAAACAAACTGGTGAGCTTAATTTATAAAAATCTTTTCTGTCTTTTAAGTAAACTTTCATGAATCAAGTTTATTAACGTTCCCTTAAAATATAACGTATTGTTAATTAATACTCTTGCCAGATTGTTTTACGAGCCAACATTCTATTTATGTTTTAATATAATATATATATTTGTTTAACTCTGGATTTTCTACCGGGGAAAATCCCGAACTCAAGCTAATTAACGCTCTGAAACATTTATTTTATAATTATTTATTAAACTCTGAAAGAGTGACTTATAATTTGTTTTCTATATAACTGCTATATTTTTCATACTCTTAAAAATTTCAAATCCTGTATTTATATATTTTAGTTATTGTAAAATCAACGAAGATGGGATTGTTTTATTTTAAATAGCAAAAAAGGGATGAGGGGGGATCTTAATGTTTCTTTATTAAATAAAATCTTAACGTATTTGGGAAATATTAATATTTTACTATTTTAGTTACTAAGTAAAATCTCTCTCTCTATATATATATATAACTGCATAGCGTATTATTTGTCTAAATTATGGTATTCAAACTGGGCTCGTTTATTTTAAAAGCAGTAAATCTTATTCAATATCGTTAGAGACATTCATTCATACTGCGTTCCTGACATTTAGCATATCTTCGTATATATATACTACGTGCTTCTAGTCTTCTAATCTGGGGATTACGACAAGATCGAACCCATAGATTTCTTTTCGTATCTCGTTCTATAGATAGTTGAGCTATCTGGAACCACATTTATTTCGTATAAAATGCCTCTGGCAGTGATCCCGTAAGTTTGGCACATGCTATGCATATTCACTTCATATAGATAAAAGGCCTCTCGCGTCGGTTATATCAGCAAAAGTCTGGGCCACGGCATGCCTATCTACTTTTCTCTAAGCACTACTCAAGAAGCGGGTGTGAGATTTCATTTTTTTATCCAGCAGCACGACCTTTTTCTCTTAGTTATTTTAGGCTATTATGTCAGCACCGCAAACTTATTTGTATTAGTATTTCTTTTGCTTCATGACCCAGTTTTGATGCTCTAATATTAAAATTATGCTTTGCTTAAAAGATATATATGTAAATGACAATTACTTCTATTTTATTAATTAAGTTTATTTCAATCATATACAATCTCACCGTCGTAATTTATATATCTATATTTAAGAGTATTTATATGCCTTGGGGAAAATAAAGCGTTCATCTTACTATTGTTAAAATAATTTTTCATTAAATATTTTGTCATAGATTCAAATATAATCTTTCAAATGTATTTTGTTTATTTTCATGACCTCAATGGCGTGAAAATAGTTTTATCATATGTATAATGAATTTCGAAACGCTCCTAGAAAAATCATATGTTAATCACCATGTTTCAGAACCGTAAATCAAAGCGTTAATAGCAATTTTATGTAACTTCTTTCTAATAACTGATTGGCATCTTAATAGACCCACCAAAGATGTGTGTTTATTTGTAATATAGTATTTAGCTAATAAAGAGCATATGAGAAATAGTAGCGTGAATGACACTATGTAATTATCTACCCTTTGCTCATTCACGCACATACTAATATAATTAATGTATAAATGTATATAAATAATTTTTCATTATATTAAAATATATTTTATTGTCTAACTTATTTGAGTAGTTCGAATTCTTTTTCTCCACTTCCAAAAGTAAAGCCTGCTTATATGTATGTTAATATAGTCATAGTTAAGAGATGTCTCATTGTCTTCTCCGCTCTCCTAGTCGGCCGGATTAAGATTAATTCTCTTGTGCCATCACTACTATGTTATTCATTAGGTGTTTGATCTGGGGTTTAGAGAATGGGTTCGAATCCAGGCTGGTTCCTGACCAAAATCTTGGGCTTGACTGGGTTTGAAGTACATTTTGTGAGTTCCAGCTCATGTTAGATGGATAAACATATTTTGACCAGCACAATAGTCATATGGGTCTAAACTCAGTTCAGCACCCATATATTTTGGTGTCTTTGGCTCTTTAACAACCATAGCCACAACTATCCGATTAGATTGAAAATATTGTTTTCAATTTCATTCTCATAGTTTTGTAGTTAAGTAGAGATAAAAGGTAGCTGCTGGAGGGTTGCATTAGATCCTAAGATCTAGGTGCAGTGCCCTCAGATCCAAAGCTCCTCACTGATGAAGGCCACAAGCCAGAAACTAGTCTGGGGATATTGGATGAGTAGGCACTAGATAGGGATTTTATGCACAAGCCTTCTGGCATCCAATGATTACTCTGGTTGGCACAGGGTGGCACTACTCTATGGAGAGTTTCGCCTGTTTAATATTTCACATTTATATTCAATAGACTTTGAAAGTAATATTTATTATTATTTAATAAGTATTTACTAGCAAATGATATTCTAACGTTATGGGTTATTATAAAAAAGCAAAATATAAAATTATAAAGCCTATTTCAATCAGAAAATAATTAAATTGATCCAGGTGTCATTTAAAAATACATTCGGGAAATATACAGATGTATATACTTTATTTATATATTTTAATAGGATTCAGAAATATTTTTCTTAATATGCATTGATGATGACCACTACACAGTACTCCTGATGAAATGGACATGGAATTAATAAACAACCAGACATTTTATATATAAAGAAAGAAAAACACACTATTTAAACAAATAAAATAGTTTATTTATAAAGTATCATAATTGTCACAAAATATGTAATATTCGTTTATCATACATATTTTCCCATTAAAACTATATCATAAGAATTCATTAAATATTATTTGTACCATTAATTACCTTTATAATTATAATTTAATCTATTAAATTTAATTGATTGGTAATGATTTATTTAACAATCATTTCTCAAATATCTTTTAACTTTTAATTTATCCAGATACTGTAAAACAAATACAAAATGATCATATCTTTTGATAAAATATCCAAAGTTTATTTTCATTAATTTTAAAACATTAATCTTATAATTACATATTATAAAACTAATCTATTATATGATTGACTACATTTGTCATTGAGTAAATCCCTAGTCTTTAATACACCCTGGATATAATCTTACCCTGACATTCACAAATATATTTATTTCTATCTTTAGCTCCATAACCTAGTCACACATATATGTACAGTATGGGGTTATTATAACAAATGCAATTTCCTTATAACACTTTAGGTCCAAATCCCATAACTAAGGTGGTCCTTTTGAATGTGACCTCAAATTTATAAAACAAAACTCTGAATAAATTCATATAGATATAGTATATTTTAACAATTCAAACTAATGACATAAACAGCTACATTTATATTATAGTTCTAAAGTACATATAATCTAATTCACAATAATAAATGAGAGAGTTAATTCACATGCAAATGAACTCAATGAATTTCAATTAACCTTTAGTTTAATTTAAAACAACAATGGATTTACTAGCACTCATTATTTCTAATACTTGAACATTTAACATTAAATATTTTACATATGTGCACATTACTGTGCATTTAAAATGACTATTGCTTTACTATTCTCTCTGGCTTAGATATTCATAATAATTCCAACATAAAAAGAAAGCCTTTATATATATATTTTTGTTTTAAAAGAAGATAAAATGTTAACTAATCATATATATATATATTTTATAAGAAAAGGCAAAGTGATTCTTGTATTTTATCTGCTTTAAATACCTCTAAAATATATACACTAAACAGAAAATGCTGAAACCTTTTAACAAAAATATTTGCTTCTCTTTGAATCAGTCAATTAAATACACACATAAATAGTTTATATCTAATAAATTGTAGTTAGCTAATTCATGTATTTTAAGGTCATAAAACAAAACTTTAAATGGTTAATACTTTAGAATATCAGTCTAATCAATAAAGTTTTTTTAAAATTTTATTTATGTATGAATATCAAACCATAGCATAAAATTTTCTAATGGGACTCTCTTGCTACACTTCGTTGTGAGAATTTCTATGCAGTCTAGTATTTCTCTCTTGATGGCATGCATTCATAGATTTATTTTATCATGTTTCTTTCCTTTTGCAAATCATACTGTCTTTTATTAGTTTCATACGCAGGAATTCCTCTCCTCAGATATATAGTTCTGTCTAAAGCACATTCTTGGAATTATTTGATGTTTAGGCTTTTTTTTTTCTTTATGTAGAATACGATTCATTTAAGACAACTTAATCGGGCTCATCAGTCAGGATCCATGGTAATATTTGGCAGCAAGCAGTTTTTCCTCTTTTCTATTCATCATCAAAATGGTTGTTCAATGAAGATTGAGTAAAGCAAAAGTCACAACTATTTCAAGAAAAAACTGACTATATATATATATATACTATTGATCTCTTGTTAACTTACAACTTGATGCCCTCTTATTTATAACACCTCAATTTTTTTTACATAACTTAGATGACCTCAATTTTTTTTAATTACATTCAACTTTCAAAACACCATAAATACTTAATTGATTGGACTTTTACCTTGTTTTGAATCTCTTAACTTCAAACTTAAAATGCAAGTTTAATCTTTTTAATTATCTTATTTCTAATCTATTTATTTAACCAAAATATAGATTTAATTAAACTTTTAAGATCTATTTATTTTAAAACTAGTGTATTTTACTTTGTTTTGCAAAATATTCCTGTCAACATAATTTTTAGATACACATTCTTTTAAGTATTCGAATTTTTAATCTTTGATGAGAAAAGTATCTCACCTATACTGTCTTAACCTATTTTATTATTTAGTTTCTTAAATTTAATCCTTTATAATAAAGCCTATTGCATTACTTAAAGTTATTTTAAAATACTTTTATTTATACTGAATGTTTCTTATATATTTAAGTAGAAGGATTTGAACTTAGAATTTTTCAGTCTATATACATCCTCCACTCTATCTCAACCAACCAATACACATGACTATATATATATATGTGAAAAAAATAAATGCTGGTTCTGCACAAAATTCATATATTGGGGATTATTTATCTTTTTCACATCTATGTGATCATGTGTATCGGAGCTGGGGATGAATATAGATTAAAAAATCCTAAAAGTCCCTCTATTTAAATATTATTTTTAATAATTTATTGTAAAATTTCAACATTAACTATTATTATTACTTTTAATACTTCATTTTAAGATTTTTTTATTATTTTATATAACTTTAAGATTTTTATAATGCTATTTTTATTAGCTATTCCCACAACAACTATAAACCAGCTCACTGACTGTGGACAGTCAATGGCTGAGCATAAAATGACTAAGGTTTTAGTCATTTAAATATAATATACAACATTAACAACTACTGTAATTGAACATATATGAATATTAAATTTACTGTCCTCAGAAGCCGTCACTTTAAATAAATATGACCATTCTAATTCCATAAAAAAAGAAAGGAAAAAAAGTTAAAAACAAAAACACCAAAAAAAAAAAAAAAAAAAATGGAATCACAACTACTATGCATGTAACTATAAGATTTCAAATAAATAATTTTGTTGTAATAGTTGGTGCAGAAAAATAACTAATAGCATGAGAGATTAATAACAAGTAGAATCCACTTTAACCTACATGACTGAAGATAATAAGATTTAAAAAAATGGATTGAAAATAAAAAAAGAATAAAGAAAAAGGCAGAAAAAAACAATGAAAGACCTGATACTTATAGCTATAATATATACAAATAAAAAAATATTACACATACACAATATATATAGAGATACTTATAAATAAAAAAAATGTATTATATATAACTAAATTATCACATAATTTTTTTTTCGTTCGGAATTATTAGAAATCCTGCTTATAAAAAAAAAAAAAAAAATCACAATTCTGAATATTTCACAATAATATTGCTAAATCTATAAATTTATATAATTAACCCTTTAACTGTCCAATTGTTCATTCGCTGCAGGTGGTATCACTCAAAGCTTTTAATTAGCCGATGCACAAAATAATGTATCAATTTTTCAAAAGTTATTGACCGTTTTTTTAAATATATTCACTTTAGTTTCGTTTTTAAAAAGTATATTAGTAATTTCTCACATTATAAAAATAAACGAAAGTTTGTTCAAAAATAAATTTTGATTTTTAATTTTAAAAATATTTGTTACGGTTGACATGAAAAGAAACGGCAATCATAATTTCACGTTATGATTTTTTTTTCCCGACTTTGCAATAAATAAATAATTCTTCTAAAATCGTAACTATTTTTTAAAATAATATTTATTTTTGACATATTATATGAAAATAATTTGTATTTTATTTGTATTTCATCAAAAAATATTTTTAAAATCTCTAAAACATTCGTTTATCATTTTCAAAATAAAACAAAAGCGTTCGTAATTTTTAATTTTTGGCAGCCATATAAAAATTTTAACAGCCAATAAGATTCAAGAAAAGATGATGAGAAGGGGAGCTTTTCATTTTCTTTTGTTTACAAAATTTCAACAGCCAATAAGATTCAAGAAAAGATGTGAAAAGGCAGTGCTTAGTTTTTGTTTGACATAAATCATCAATTAATTGATTTTTACTTTAAAATAATTCAATAGATGGCAGTATATTATAAAACTTTTTGCGTTCTAAAAATGACGTTAAAACCTAACGTAGTCCAAAAACTAAGCAATTTACAGCGATGTCAAATTTACTCGATTAAAACGAATATGTATCAAAAATTGCCTCGATTAAGAACGAGTCAAACAGTTAAAAGGTTAATCGCCAAAATATAACATAAATATGTCAAGCATTGTTAGCCGAGAGGTCATCACATCCGCCTTGCAAGCAAGTAGTTGGTTGCAGACGGTTGTGGGTTCGCGTCCCGGCTGATGCCATGACATATGAGAGAAATATAACATAAATAATCACAAGTTTATAAAATTAGGGTTCTAAAAAAGAGGATATTATAGTCAAATTATAATATTCGATCATTATAAATAGTAATTTGCAATTACTTGTCCCCCTACTTATTAACAAAATATATTTTACTTCCATAAATGCTCGGTCTTACTAGATACATTATAAAAGTAAACAAGTAATAATATCAACTGGCTTTAAGAATATAAGTTTAGACTATTATTTGGATTTGGAGCAGAAAAGTTAACAAACAGGCTTTTGTATATACACACAAAATAACATTAAATTTCCAAATGTATGGATGAATAGTTTAACAGGAAGTTCATCTTTTTCCCAACTCAACTAGTATGTATATTACATCAATTTGATAGTTAGAAAAGCTTTTATACTGGGGGGGGGGGGATAACATCTTTACATTTCCATTTAATATATTATTACAAAATAATAATTAAATTTAAATCAATTATTTTATATAGCGCGAAGTTTTATAAACTGTAATAGCTAAACAGCATTAAGCTGTTGCACATGCGCTTTGCAGATTTTAACTATAAATGACTGAATACAAACACTTTATCATGTGTTTGAAGTGTTTGTATTCAGTCATTTATAGTTAAAATCTGCAAAGCGCATGTGCAACAGCTTAATGCTGTTTAGCTATTACAATAATTAAATTTGTATTTATAAATTGGACTATTACCATCATCTAATATTAAGTATTGAATGTCTTTAGAAAAATGTAATTTTATTTAAATTTTCAATTACATTCAACTGTTAGTAATAGCACATAGGTTAATATATGCACAATGTTTTGAGTGGTATCAGGTGTTGCTGGCTTGACCAATGGCAGTACTAGCATGGAAAATGAAACTGAATCCCTAGATTATTGAATATTGAATTTTAATATAATGCTCTAACTAAATGAGCCATCCTTAAAATTCAATATTCAAGAATCTACGGGGCCAAGTTCAATTTCCATGCTAGTACTATCATTGGTCAGACCAGCAACACCCAAAGAAAAGAGGAGAATAATACCACTCAAAATGTTGTGTGTATATTAACCTGTGTGCTACTGCTAACAGTTGAATGTAACTGGAAAATTTAAATAAAGTTAAATTTTTCTAAAGATATTCAATATTTAATATTAGATTATGGAAATATTCCAATATATAAATACAACTAAAATAGCATCATCCCAAACCTTCAGAAAAACAATAATTAAATTTGCTTATAGATTAATTACCAAAATTCAAAGGTGTTTCAAGTTAAAAGTTTCATAAAAATCTTATAAGTTGATTTTGCCACTAATTTAAAGACCTCTAATTCAATTGGAGAGATTTACAAAGTATGGTTTTGTTTTATTGCTGTATTAAATTATTGTTTCATAAATATTTGGTACTGATATGTATTATATTGTTATTAATAAAATTAATTTATACACAAAACTGTAAACAATAAAATCAATGTTTATTTAAATTATCAACAGAATTTATGATTTTAATGAGAAAAAGAATTAAAAACTCACAAAAGCAAAAAAAAACAAACACTGGAAACAGTGATTTTGTATTAATGACAGTTGCATTCATATAATGAATTGTGTTATAACAAATAAAATTATCAGTTATTAAAAATTAAAGATGGACAGAGAAAACTCCAAAATGGCACAAGATTGTAGAAATTCATCTTTTCAGTAGAGGTAAAATGAAAATTTAACTTTATTCCTTAAGAGAAAAAAAATCGTTTGGAATAAATACAAATACCTGTTAGAAGATAATAGATAAAAAAAAATCAAAATATAATAATTATTTCAGTACATTCTAATACACTACACACTTTTTCCCCCTCACTACAACATTTTAGTACTATCTATTATAGATAAAGAGGTTTTAATAAAATGCAATAATTACAATATCGATTTCTCATTTGGAATATTTTCAGGCAAAAAATAATTTAAAGCAAAATGTTGCTACAGAAAAAATATATATATTAAAGCAATAAATAAATTTAACATCAATTATTTTTAGTATCAATTTTTATTCTCATCATTTTTGACAAATTGCAGACTTTAATTTATCAGGAAAAAATATTACTTGCTGTCCATTAAATAAAAATTGTCAGAGCAATGACTCTTTAAGTAAAACGTTGCATTTTGATTGTTTATTTGATTATTATTTTGGTAAAAATCATTCTTAATGAATGTTGGATTTTAAACAAATTTTATAAATCTAAAATGATACATTTTGAATTAATTACAGTTTCAAACTCAACAATTTTAATTATTTCCAACATTTTAAATATATGACATGGCCCTTTCCAAAGACAATATATATATATATATATCTTATAAGCAATTGTACACATGTATATATACGAATCTACATAAATTACATCTAAAAATTAAAAAATCAAATCATAAACAATATTCTAATTTCAATATACAAATATATACATATAAAAAATATTATTTTAAAATTCTTTACAAATTTTTGTAAAAAATCTTTTTATTACTATTAATAATTGCAAAGTACTTAGTTTGGAAATTTTTGGAGTTTAGTGATCAACAAAAAAAAACTGTCTTTTTTCATAGTTTAGTTAAATATTTATAATTGTTTTTATGAAATATTTGTATAATAGTTATTTACAACAAAACATTATAATGATTTAATTTTATTTAAAAATCTTTTTTTTATAAATATAAATTAACAAATTCACTTTTAATGATAAACAGAAAAGTAGTCACAAGATTGTTAACATCTTTTTCAACACAATTCTCTGCGATGTTTGTAATATTTTAAAAACTACAAATGCAATTTTAAATTTTAGAACAAAATTTGATAGATTTACCATGGCTTCATATTTATGCATTCATTTTAAAAAAAAAAAGTCATTCAACAAAGATTTTGCTGTCGCATTTGACTGGCTGAGATAACTTTCCTTCACATCATCCAATCAAAAGTAAGTTCACTGTTCTCATTATATATATTTTTGCAAAATTCAAATGTTTTTTAGATCTCTTTCATTTTTTAATCTTATATTTCTAACAAATCAAGTCCTGTTTATTAAATTCTAATAAAAAATGAAGTTTAATACTAAAATCAAGAGTTGAATGATTACAAAAATTGCCATCAGGAAGAATAAAGAAAATATTTTCATCAATTTTTTTAAAGTTTTTTCTTGCATTTATATATATATATAGTTTGTTTATATGCATAATAAAATTAAAATACTATTTGTAATTTGATTTTTAATTTTTCAACTTTATATATGTACAGCATAAATATACACATGTAAAACTATATATATATTACTCATGAAAAAGATTATACAATATGGTCAAAATATTAGGAAGATTTGAAAATTGAACTTATAACTGATATAAATTTGAAATAGCAATTGATTCAGAAAAATAAAAAGTCAGCGATTGAAATCAGAAATATATCCTTTAGAATTTATATTTATAATAGATCTGGGTCATAAGTTAACGAATATATATATATATATGTAAAAGAACAACAAAAAAGAATGATAATAAACAAATACTTATAAGATTATTGCAAATAGTGTTTAAAATGCTTTTCTAATCATATTTCAATATTAGAATTAAAACCCAATGATAAAAGCAGTTTCTATTCAGCAGGTAAGTAAATTGTTAATTAATTATTAAATACTATTTAATGACATGTATGGAGAGAGAGGAGGCACAAAAGGATTCCAATATAAACTATAATAAAAATATCTCGACTGTCTGTCAGTCTTTATGCTAATTACAATCATGTTATTTAAACATATACATCGCAAATGAAGTCATAGGATGTTGAGATTATAACTACAATAATTAAATGAAGCTATAATATATATTATAGGTTTATAATTATGTATAATTATTTTTAAAATATTATATCATTATTTATTTATAATCAATAACTTATTCTAACTTAAATAATTAACATTTATATGCTTAAATACATCTTTCCTTTTTTTTTTTTTTTTTTACAAAAAAAGTATCTGTTTTTTTTTTCTCTTTCTAATATTAATTTTAAATAATGTTGCAAACTATGTAAGTGTACACTTCTCTTGCACCAACCATTCATAAATAAAGTTATATTTAAATTGTTTTTCCATAATTTATGCACATCTGATTAATGCATTTGGGACTAATTTTACTTTCTAGATAAAAAAACATCTCAGTGAAAAAAAATCAGTTTTCCTAAGAATTCTTCAAGTATAGTTTGAATACATTAATTTGAAAAGCTATTTTTGAAAACTTCTATTATCCAAACAAAAGTTCAATGGAAACTAAATCTTTTACAATAATTTTTTTAAAAAAAAAACAAAAAAAAAAAAACATTATTAATCCAATAATTATTTAATGAATGACTTATAATTAATCTTTAAAAAGGGTTATAACAAACTAAATTGCTAAAAAAAAAAAAAAATGGAAAGTAAACAAAAAAAAAAAAAAGTATTTCAAAGTCTAATTTTTTTTTTAAAAAAATTATATCGAATTGTGATAACTGGCCTGCATTTTAAATAAAGGAAAACAAGAGGAGTTAATTAGTAAAAGTAAATTATTGCTTTGATTGTATATACTACTTCCACAAAAAATACTTCTATCAATATAAACACAAACATATATTATGAAGTTTTATATTGTTTATATATATGTCAAATGCGTTGACCGGGAAGCGAACCCGGATCAGCTGCTTGGAAGGCAGCTATGCTAACCACTAGGCCACCAACGCTTGACTAGTTTTATATTGTTATTAATAAAATAAACTTATATAGTATAATATACAGAAAGTAGTTTATGAGAAAAAAAAAAGAGCAATTTTTGAGCTTCAAAAATTCTCAAATAATGAAAAATCCTGGCTGCAAGCATTACTAATTATGATGCTTTGACTATATCTAAAAAAAAATTCAGCTCTAATCTACACATGAAACTCTCTGCAGCAGTATTTTTTATTTATGAATGAATGTGTAGTTAATTAAAGTAATATTATAAGTCTGTAGTCTCTTTTTCCTCTCATCATCTTTTGACAAATTACATATGTTTGTGCTGTTTTGCAAGTACTATGCACATGACATGAATTAATTAAAACATAGATGTACACATATACTAATCTGAATATATATAATTATGTGTATAAATTCATATATCCTCTCAATACCTTTTTATAAATAAAAATACTACTCACAAACATAAGTAAGCATAGAGGAAGATGATGATGATGATGATAATAATAATAATAATAATAATAATAATAATAATAATAATAATAATAATAATAATAATAATAATAATAATAATAATAATAATAATATGCTTTGATTTAAAAATATGGTCATTAATATGTAAGCATTTTGCTCATATATCAATTTATTAATAAAATTTAACTATAATATCTATAATCACAGTATTTTATATACTTATGCAAGCACACACATAATGGGAATTATACATACAAGGCTATATATAATATAGTTAGTAATGTTTACAAAACTTTGCTACTTCTCATAATAATATTAGTATGACAACAATTTATTAGTAGTGATCCTTCATTCTTCCATCAAATTTAAAAACATGAAAGGAATATCAACTAAGAAGATTATTAAGAAAGTTTTTCTCAATTTTGAGAACCTTATTACAGCAGTCATAAGGTCAGAGCATATGAGTGGCAGATTTTTCTCCTACTGAGAAGTGAAATTGTTTAACCCTATACATAACTCAAGAGAATCAAGGTAATCATAATAGTGAAAAAGAAGATATTGAACTCTGCACTTAGGAAGCATCATCTTATAAAATATGTAAATAAATCTCTCTTTTTCAAAAAATAGAATTCTTCAAATTAAAACTTTCACTACTATATATATAGATTGGTGCTATGCTTATACACAGATTTTTTAAAACTTAAATACTGAATTTTTAGACCTTCAATTTCATATAAGATTAGAAATAATAAGTGTTTAACATTCTGTCCAGTTTAATGCAATGGAAAAGTAAAAGGCTAGAAAGCTACAAGTTTTTGAATCATAAACTAATTATAATAATACGTGGATGTAAATATATTTTAGATATATACAGGACCAACAGAGGGTGCAGGACCCAAATGCACTTTACTAATGAGGCGCTAAGACACCAAGAAAATTAATAAAATTTATATGTAAATAAAATTGTTTATATTTTTGAATCATTTCATTGTTAGAAATATGTTCTGACTGTAAATATTTTTTATTAAATATAAGAGGAATACTTCTTTACTTAAACTGATTTGTGACAATTACCCAAGCTTTATTCTAATACCATTTTGTCGTGATAATTAATAAAACATATATAAATGTTTAGATTTCTGTATCACTTTATTCCTAGAAACAGATTCTGATTATAAATATTTATTATTTAAATTGTAAGAGAAATACTTTTTTTATTTAAATTTATTGTGGCAGTTGCTCTAGCCTCTAAATATATTTCATATATACTCTACCATTGCACAAACCTAAACAGACAGATGCCCTTTCATCAATAAAATTTATATGTAAATAAAAATGTTTAGATTTCCCAATAATTTTTATTTAAATATCCTAATTTATATATATAAAACATTGTTATTAATAATCTGCTTAAAAATAAAACTTATTTTAAAAATATTGTCCTATAATTACAGTGATTCTGCACATAATGAAATTATCTTTATCAATAGTGTTCTACAACTTTTAAACATATTGTTTACTTGGTAGTATTGGTAGAGTGTCTGTTTCTGAAATGACAGGTTTGAATTCGATGCTGTCTTGTGCTAACATTTTGTTAAGGGTTCTTTCTTGTTTTTGTTATTATTATCCCATATTATCTTTTTATGTGTTTTACTAAATAGCCTTTTCTATTTTTAAAAATGGTATATTATATTTTTACACATTTTACTAAACATATTTTTTGGGGGAGGATGCATTCTTTAGTTAAAAATTCCAAATTGATCCCTAATTCACACTATGGTTAAAATCTAAGAAAAACAGAATGAGTAAAAAAAAAACATCATATTTAAAAAGACATTATTGCATGCTAACTTATTTAATTCTTAACAAATTTCATGGGAAATTTTTATTATTGAATAAAAACAAGTGAAGGTATTTTTTTACTGTAATAAATAATCTATTTATATATTTATAAACTGGAAGTTTATTCCCTTCTTAATAGAAAATGTAAACAAGTTTTGTGACAGGGAGATTCTAATTTAAAAATAACAATGGATTTGGAAAACAACAAACTTTCTTTTTAACAAAAAGATGTTAATGGGATGTAAGAGTCATATCAGTTAAATTGACCTAGTTTGGTGGTCCTAATAAAATATAAACAATGCAAGTAAAAAAATTTAAAATATTGGACTATATATATAATAAATTATAGTTTTTGAGAGAGAAAAAAATAAATAGTAATGTTGGTGTAAATATATTATTATTGAAGAAATATAATTTTGTTAGTAGAAAATGTAAATAAGTTTATGCATGAGAGATTTTCAATGGGTTTTCAAACAAACAACTGCTTTTAATGAATTACTAACCTGCGAATTAAAAGTGATCTAAATATTGATTTAAAAAGAATAATGAAGATAAGCCAGGTGCTAAGCACTCTTTGAGCATTGCTATGAAGGATGGAGCTTCCAAAAAATCATATTCTGGATGTATATAATATTTTTAATAACCAGGTAAGTAACTTATATATTATATAATTATTTTTATCAGAGCCAGCCCAAGAAGTGGAGAAAAGCAGTGCAATATTTTCTTTAACATTATTTTAATTTTAGATGTAAACTGATTTATTTAAAAATATAGGTGCTGATATAGTACATGCACGCCACCATTTTAAATTTTGAAACACCTCCAAAAACACTGCTGACCCATATAAATGATAAATGACATCAACTAGAAGCACGTAATTTCAAAAAATTGTGGAAAAATAAATTAACATAAAAAATGGTGGAGAAAAATAAAAAATGATACAGTACATGGGGGAAAAAACTAAGGCAAAGTATTCACATGAATTGCAAGACCTTTTAAAAAAGAAAAATCATAAACACTATTTTCAAAAGCCTATAAAATAAATCAAAAATGCTAATTTATTCAGCAAATCACAAATCAAAAATACTATTTAAATCAAAAATGCTAATTTATTCAGCGATAATTAGAAAAATCAAAAACACTATTTATTCAGCAGTAATTAGAAAAATCATAAATACTATTTTCAAAAGCCAATGAAATAAATCAAAAGGCTATTTACAGTTATCTAGTTTTAACAAATAAAACTCCTGTCTTTCAACAGTATTTTGTGGAATATAAAAAATTAAAAACATATTTAAAAACTATAATACTAAATCTCAAAATGTAAACTGATTTATTTAAAAAGATTTTTAATCAAAATGACATGGCAAGTCTAATTAATATGCTTTATTTTGGTATGTGCTTTATTCTCCATGTTTATTTTATAGAAATAAATGAATAAAACGTGTAAGGTATTTACCGAACGAGTTAAAGGACTAAAGCTATATTTTCAAATTTTTCTTGAAAAAGCACTGGAAAAGTAGATATGATATGTTGGACTATTTCCATCATCTATGAGTGAATGTTGAATGTATAGAAAATTTTAAACTTTATTTAAACTTTTCAAGTATAAACAACTTGTTAGTAATAACATACACACAAATAGACAACATAGTTAGTAATTATCTGTGTTGTCTATTTGTGTGTTATTACTAACAAGTTGTTTGTATTTGAAAAGTTTAAATATAATTTAAAATTTTCTATATATTCAATATTCATTCATAGATGATGGAAATAGTCCAACATATCACATCTAATAATATAGTCCAACATATCACATCTAATAATATACCATCATCACAAACCTTCAGACAAGCACTGGAAAAGTCTTTTAATTTAAAAATCATATTTCATAGAATGGGGAGGGGGGATACCTTGCACAATGGCGCTTCTTAGTCATGTAGCAGCCTTATATGTGTGTGTATATATATATAGTGATTTTATAATGCAACAGTAAAATAACAGTTATAAATCAAAGGCAAATCCTCAATAAAAGAAAATGTCAAAATCTGCAGGTATAGTCTTAAGGAAATAAATAAATATAATATCTCAATAATTCCTTCCCAAATAGTGGAATATTTAACCTAATGATACACTTGGTATCAAATGAATATTACTTTTTTTCCACTTAGAATTTTAAAAAATGAATTCAAGTGTTCAAATTACAGATTATTCTACTATTTAAATATGTATTTAAAGAAAAACTTTATATAAAGACAAACCATAAGCAAAAAAGAAATGCATCTTCATCATTAGCAGTTATTAATAAATGAATGTGATCATTCTAATTTCAGAGAAAAAAAACAACAAAAGAAAATAGAAAAAAAAAAAAATATCAAAAATAAGAGAAAAAATAAAAAAATGCTATCAGAATTTATAAGCCTATATTTAAAAAATAAACAAGTTATTGCACAAATATATAATTCTGTTGTTAGCAAAGAGAAAAGACTTATTCTCAGAAATAGTATCTATTCTTTAATAACCTATAAATTTAACCATTAGGGGATTGTTTTTTAATTCACTAATGCTATCATCTAAATTTTTATTAATAGGAAATTACAACAGTAAACACTAACCCCTATTCAATATATGTATAAATCATTAGATCATAATAAAAAAATAAATACATATGAGTTAAAATTTATATAAACCTAATAAGCTCATCTGTTGGCTATGTAATAGCCCATAAAACATTAGTATTAAGGCATCTCGGTATATTTATTATTTAATTATTTTCTGTAATCTTAAATATCAAGCAAATTAATTATGAAAGCACTGTGTGAGCAACTGGGGAATTCTTAATAAACTATTTAAAATAAGACCTAATGTGACATCATGTAAATAATAAAACATATCTTATTCTTTTATAATAAGCAGTGGTGTTTAAAATGCTAATTGATATAAAACATTTGGGGCAAAAAAAGACGAAAAAAGTTAGATATTAAACAAACTAAAATGATATCTATAATCCAAATATGATAAAGAGTTATTTAAGATAATGATTTATATATTAAAATAACATACTACAAAATTACTCTAGAAGCTGATCAAATTTATGATTTGATTAAACTTTTCAGCCATTAGGATAAATATTAACAATGATTTATCTAACCTTATCACATGCTTTCAGTAATTCACTATCTAATTCTGATTATAAATCTCTTAGAATTGTTAATTCAAGACAAAATAATATGCTGAATTTTGATCAAAAAACATTCTCTGCATTTCAACTTAATATTGGATATAAATAAAATATATGCATTTTAAATCATGAAACATCTAATTATCTCTTTATTCAAGGCAACAGTTTTGACAAAAGAACAGTATTTGTCATAGTTTAATTTAATATTCTTCCCATAAAATAATTAAGTTCACTTCATGAAGAGAAGAAAAGACTGATTATTATTTATTTTGTCTTAACAGCACAAGAATCATAAACAATGAAAATGTAAAACTATGGAATAAAAACCAAATCAAAACTAAATAAATCAATACTATCCATTCTATGAAAACTAATAGTAGATTAGCTGTTCCAGTAAAAGATAAAAAAATAATAATTATATCATTTTGAAATATTTAAAAGAAAAAAAAATTATAATCAAAATTTAAGTTTCTATTTAATATTAAAAAATAAATAAATAAAGATTTTAACAAACTAATAAATAATATTTAAAAAATACAACCCTAAATTATAATTTTAAAAGTAAATAAATATGAAACTACATACAAAATTCTAAAAAATAAAATGTTTCTTTCTGAAAGATAAAATTTTTTTATATGAAGCTAAATACTTATCATAGCTGCAACTTTTTAATACAAGTCTTTTAAAAATCTCACTAAGAGAAACACACACTTCTTGTTGAACATGCTATGGAAACCAAAAAAATTATAACATGAAGAGAAAAAAATAATTGTGATGAAAAAAGAAAAAATTATATGATAAAAAATAAAACACATTCTTTATACATTTAATATAAAATGCTATGCACTCATTTAAGGATGATGTTAATTTAACAACAACCTCATTACTAATATATATGTATATAAAGGAACAAAATAGTACATCTTTCTCAACTTATTTTTACACATGCTTCCAAGAACAATCCTTTCCATCCTTCTACAGATCCATTTATTGTAAGCTTGAGTAATCAATGGAAACTAGATGATAGTATATCTATATCACCATAGAGGCTAGACACATCTGGAGTAGGATAAAGAAAACTATTCTTGGAGGGGAAAAAACAAGATCAAGATATAAATTAAATAAATATAATGCATGTGTCAACAAACATTAAACACAAATTCCTACTATCATTTTTTCAGGCACATAATTTTAAGATTATAGCCTTAACATATATTACTATACGTAACGAGTATGCGCTTTACAAATTTAGTTATTACAACTTTGTAATAATAAAAACTGTAAGTAGTAAAATCTAATTTTTTAATATTTTGCACTCTTTATAGCATCTCTTTCAAGTGCTTCTTATGCTTTTAATTTTGTTATTTTAATTAATAATATAAAAAATTTAGGATGCTATTTCTAAACACTAATTAATAAAAAACGAATCATAACTCTGATGCAACTACCTTGAAACAAATTTTAATTTTATTTTGTTCATATTTATAATAGGTTCTTTTCTTGGAAGTAGATTGAGTACCTAAACAATAAAATGCTATGATTCAGTTATAATACTTGATCATCATCATGATAATTTATTCTGACCTTCCAGGATGTATATCATAAATTTTAATGTGCCCTGTTGCACAATGAAATAATACATGCACAAGATTCATTTTTAATTATTTGCATTATTACCATTATATTAATATATAGGCTGTTAATAATACATGATGTAACCATTGCAAACAATAGAATGTTTTCACTGTATCTGCAGATAATAAAATTGCAGATTTTATTTCTGATGCAATAACCCCTTTATTTTTTAATTAACTATAATCAAAATATTCTATATACAGTAAATGAAAAATCAAAATAATGACTTCACCGATTTTTGCATGTGCAAATATACATAAAGTCTACTCATATTACATTCTAATAACTTTGATTAAGTTACATTCTTTGACCAAAGGCAGGAAAATACTATGATCAACTAATGATGTGATAATCTTCAATGATAGTCTGTCACTTGTTTTCCTGTCACTTGTTTTCCATCTCTTTACATGATTCATTTTGATAATTATATATTTTAGCATAGGCTTTATGTTTAGAGCTGCATTAAAATTTATAATGAAGTCCTTTATTATTATTATATTTTTTTAATTAGATAATTACTCACTGAAATTCATTAGTTATATAATACTTTTGAAATAGTATTAAATATACAAAAAAAATAAAACAATTACATGTCATCATCATCATTAACCATTATCAATCCACTGCAAAATGAAGGTCACTCCAAGTTCAATCCATCTTCTCCAATCTTAACTTCTCTTCTCCACATCACCCCTGCACACGTTCTCATCTCATCCATCCATCTCACATGTGGTCTCTTTCTAATCCCGTTTAAGACTTCAATTGTCCATCTATTATCATCTCTTCTAGCAATATGTCCAGCCCAACTTCACTTCAATCTTTTAATTTTTTCAATGAGGTCAGTAACATCTGTTTGTTCTCTTACCCATATATTGTTTTCGATCTCTTCTTGTTACTCACAGCATGCATCTCTCCATACTTCTTTGAGTGGTCTGAAGTCTCCGTATTGCTAAAAACCTTCCTTTTCAAACACATAGGCATATTTCCTTGTAGTATCAAGTTATTTCTACCAAAAGCATGCCAACCAAGTTTAATTCTATGATTAATTTCATCCATTATGTTTCCATCTGTATTAATAATCTGACCAAGGTATTTGTAACTGTTAACTTCTTCTAATTCATTATAATCAATCTTTATTTTCATATTTTGAACAAATAGATTAAACATTACTTTAGTCTTTTTAACATTTATCTTTAGTCCTACTATCCTACTTTCATCTGATAACTCCTGCAACATTTTCTGCAGCTCTGAAGCATTATTTGCAAAAACAACTACATCATCTGCAAAATCTAAATGACTTAAATAATCGCCGTTTACTTTCACTCCTTTAGTTTCCCATTTTAATTCACAAAATACTTCTTGCAGCATTGCTGTAATAAGTTTTGGAGATATGGAGTCACCTTGTCTTATACCCTTCTCAATGTTGACTTTCCCAGTATCATTATGTAATCTAATTGTTGCTGTTGCATTTTTATAAATATTTTTTTAAAATATGACAATATCCTGGATCTACACCTTGATGATCCAATGCTTTCAACACTGAAGAAATGTTTATAGCATCAAATGCTTTTTCATAATCTACAAATCCAAAACATAATGGCAACTCATATTCATTTGTCCTTTCTATAACTTCTCTCAATACCTAAATATGATTTATTGTACTAAAATCACTTTTAAATCCAGCTTGTTCTCTTGCTTGATGGAAATCCAATGTTCTTTGTAGATGAGTTGTAATTATCTTGGTAAAAATTTTGTATAAAATTGATAAAAGGCTGATAGGTTTGTAATTTCTAATATCTTCTTTATGACCTTTTTTAAATATTAATATTATTACTACATTCATCCAATCATCTGGTACATCTTTATCATTTAGACATTTCGTATATACATTCAATTGCATATTTCACTTCTTCATTAAAAATTCTGGGCAATTCGGAAGATGTAATAGATTTAGGAGGTACTTGTTCTTTATTACTATATAATTCTTGATAAAAATCTTCTACCAATTTCATGATGTCATCTCTCTTTTTAGTAATAATTCCATCTTTTTTTCTTATTGCAGATATAAATTTCCTACCAAAACCAAAATGTTGTTTAACATTCTTGAGACTTTTATTTTCTTCTACAGCTTTCCTTGCTAGTTCACAGTTATACTTTCTTATATCATTTTCAACTCTTTTCCGCACCATTTTACAAAATTCGAGATATTCAATTCTTTTTAATGCATCATTTTTGTATATCTTCATATTCCTTCTTTTCTTCATAAATTCTCTAGTCTCAGAAGAAATTTTATTGTCAATTGCTGCTTTTTTTTATCAACTATCTTTGTTGCAGTTTTTAAAAGAGTATCAGTTATTTTCATATTAATTTCATCCAAATCTGAATCATGTTCAAAATCTACTAATACTTGAAACTGATTTGTAAGTTCTAATTTAAATTCATTAGAATGTTTCTGAAGATTAGAAATATCAACTGTAAATATTGTTTTTCTTAATAATTTTTGTCTCTAATTTTGCAGTAACACGTATCTTACATCTTACTAATCGATGATCACTTCCTGTGTTAAATTTATTAAGAACATTACAATTGTGAAATATGTATTTTCTGTTAGTCAAAATATAATCCAATTCCACTGTACCTTCATTTGGGTGCTTCCATGTCCATTTCCTTTTAACATTTTTTTCAAAAAAAAAAAAAAATTCATAATATAAAGTTTTTCCTTTTCTGCAAAATCCACAAGTCTATGTCCTCTCTCATTTCTATTACCATAACCAAAATTACCTACAGCACTTTCATCTTTCATTTGTTTACCAATTCTAGCATTAAAGTCTCCCGAAATAAGTTTAAAATGTTTATTCTGATCAAAAGCCTTTTGTACATCCATATAAAAATCTTCTACTTCATCACTATGAGAACCTGTTGGGGCATAAACCTGAATTATTTGCATTTGGTATCTGCTATTAAATTATATAATTAATCTTGCCACTCTATCCGATACACGATCAATCTCCACAATGTTGTTCTTCAATCTTTTATTTATAATGAATCCTATTCCACTTATATTTCCAATATTTGTGCCTTTATAATAGAGTACATATCCACTTTTTAAATCAATTGTTTCTTCACCTTTTCTTCTAACTTCACAAAGTCCAATAATGTCCCATTTAATACAAGACACTTCTTCTAATTCTTGCAATCATCCTTTACTTGAAAGTGATCTGCAGTTGTAAGTACCTAAATACAAAGTCATCATCAAATGGCAGCCTGGGTCCGCAATCAGGGGATTCTTAGCACCCTCCGCCTTCGGCCATCAACCGCTGACTTGGTTGGTGACTTTACAGCCTTCTGGGAATAAGCGTCATGATTTATTTTTGTCTGTTATAAATATGTATTGGAAAAATATTTATCATTTACAAAACATTCATTTGGCCTTATCAGGCAATTGAGAAGAAAGACCATGATGTTTCTTGACCTTAAACTCAGGGGTAAAAATCAATAAACTCACCATGCTGGCTAATGCGTGTTGGTCAGCAGTCCATCCATGTTCATATACTATATAAATAATCACATAGTAATAATAACTGCAATGACAAGAACACCTGGAGTGGACATTAGGAATTTGCCCTGCTTGGTTCCTTTAAGGTGTCCAAGAGGAATCAAATTGTCTCTTTTCAGTTAATAGCAAACTCCTTTCTACAGCCCAATTACATGCAATATTTTAAAAATAAATTAGAAAGACTTATTTTATTTTTTTTATAAATTATAAATATAAATTGTGTATAATCTGTTTCAAATTTCTAACTGATATCAAATTTTAATACAATTATTGTAAATAAAAAATATGTAATGATGAAATAAGATTTTCAATTTCAACTTTATTTTTCACACTGTTATAAGTCTAATATAATCAAATAATAGTACTAAAATAGTTTTAATTATATATGCATGCAAAGTAATGAAAACTATGAGTTTGATGTCCATAAGAATATGACCCCCCCCCCCCCAATAATTGTGAATGCTGAATCATATTTATTTTTTAATCTTTACATTTAGCATATCAATACTTATCTGATCAATCATGATTGACATGGGACATATAAGATCTAGAAATAATGGCTAGTATGCATTTACCAATCAATAGTTGATATGTTAACAGACTAAATAAAAAATCCTAAATCTATTTGAAAATTTAAAAAAATTCATAGTACTTTCAGCCAGACTGAAATCTCATGTCATAGTCATGATAGGTTGATGAGTTATTATGTCACAGGGCCCTTTTTACATATGTATGCATATAAATTGTTGCATTCATACATCTATATATATATATAAATCAAGTATATCAGCCTTTAAATAATTAATACAATGCAAAGCCTTTCTAACAGTGTCCAAAAAAGGAACAACAATATAAGAAAACATTATTAATCTGAAAAATGAGAATTTATATGGTTATTATTTATGTCTAATAGTAATTAATTAGATTGCTAGCTGGGCTAACTAAGCCTGCTTGTATCTTGAAAAAAATGTCAAATTTCATTTAGACCAAATTCCAACAACCAGATCCTAAGCATGACAATGTAGATATCACAAATAAAAAAAAGTTACAATTGTGTTGGATTGAAAGAGGATCTTAAAAATATAAAATAATTAAGATATTATATGAGGAATCATATATATAATAACCATGAAAAACCTTTGTTTTGCAACTAAAATAATAAAAAAATTGTAATCAAAATTTTAATGTATGCTTTAGAACATAGATTGATTAATAACTCTAAAAATAAAATTGATGAAACAGAATTTGCACAAACTGTTTACTCTGTTCAATGCAACAGTCTGTGATGTTCCACTATATATTACAATGAACTTCCAGGAGCTAATATAACAATAAGAATTAGGCAATATAGAACATTTATATAGAGAGCTAAGAAATTTCAGCGTGTATTTTATTCTTAGACCACAAAAAGGAGAATGGACACAGTTTCAACATTAAAAAAAAAGGTGTGGGACATTGCTAACAACAATAATATTAACAAAAGATCAAATAGTGTCTAATTAATTAAATTATTGGAATGTATAATTAAGGCTTTTTTTAAAAAAAAATAATGCTAACATTAATATTATTAATTGTTGTTTTAAAGCCATCTTTGGATGATAATAAGAATAACTGTAAATATAATGTTCAGCACCCCAAATGTAATAAGCTAAAAGAAAATTGCAGTGTTTTTTATTTTACGCATTGAATACTTTGCAAAGTGTGCACACACACACACCTATATATATATATAAACATCAACACCATAAAGCTAAACTAGTCAATAAATAATCAAAATTACCCCAAGACTAGACAAGAAAATAAACTCTAAAACACTAAATGCTTTCATTGCTACAAGAGACATCTAAAAAACTACAAAATAACAACATATTTAAACTGAACATTGCTGACAATTCCACTTACTTCCCATACACCCTTAATATTAAAAGAAAATAATTAAGATTCTTTAATTCTTCTTTTTATTTCTGTATCTTTTTCATGGATATATATATAAAGCCGAACTAAGATATTTATTTCTAATCCTATTTTTATTGTACTTTTATTCTTTCATTTACGCTCAAATATATATATATAAAAGTGGGTTAGAAATAAATATCTTAGTTATGTTTTATATATCCAAGAAAAAAATACAGGCTACACTATTAATTTTGATGAAGAGCTAAGGTTGTCTTCTTTGAAAGAAATGAAATAAAAAGAAAAATTAAAGAATCTTTATTATTAAAAATTTATGATTCTGAAGCAATTAACTTAAGGGTGTATGGGGAGTAAATAGAATTGTGAGTAATATTTAGTTTAAATACGTTATTTTGTAGCTCTTTATTCTTGAGAAGTCTGCTTGTAGCAGTGAAACCATTGGTAGTGTTTTAGAGATTATTTTCTTGACTATCTGGCTGAGTTGTGAATTTCGGATAATTTTGATTATATATATATATATGGTTGAATTTTATTGCAATGTATATATATAAATTAAGCAGTTTGATAAAAAACCTAGTGTCATTTATTAGTAATTATATGTTGGACTATTTCCACCATCTATTAGACATACATAATTCTTAATTATTCAACTATTAGTAAGATCACATCAATTCATATGTAGCACAGCTTTTTGAAGTGTTGCTGATCCACTAAAAACGTTTTGTTAAATCTAGTAAAAATTTTGAACTGCAATACTATTAAAACCCTTAAAATACAATAATCTTCTTGAGATAGTGAACAAAATTTTATTTTGATTTCATTTATCAAATTAATCAATAATCCTACACTCTTGATAAAATAATTGAAACAGAAACTGTCCTCATCACATAATGAGCATAATTTACAAATACTGTACTTTTATTGAAAAAAAAAAAACAAAAAACAAAGAAACAAAATGAATCAAAAATATTTGCCAGAAGTTTGAATCATTATCTACTTTTTGAATCAGGGTGTGTTTAATTTTTTTTTAATTAATTTTTATTAATATTACAATTTTTTTTTATTAGACAAGAAGATTTTAGTATATTTTTTTTTTTAAAAAAAAAGAAAATATTAACATATATATAAAACCACAAGTTTTGATTGCATAATCACCATTTTCATATGCTTACACAATAGCAAACTCTCCAGACAGTATGCCACCCACTGTGTAAGCATACAAAATGGTAATCATGTGATGTTTGTTGGTTTTATACCATTACTGCCTATGGTATGATGGTGACTATGGTTTTTGATAAACGAAGACCACCAAAATGTATAGATGCTGAACTGGATTCACATCTATATGACTATACAAGCAAATGAGCTTGGATTGAAAATATTAATGTGCTTTTATCTTGGGCTCCTAGCTTTACGGTTAACTAAAAAATTAAAAGGCGGCTGCTGGAGGGTTGCATTAGATCCTTGGATCTAGCTGCAGTACTTTCAGAACCATAGCTCTTCACTGTTGAAATCCACAAACTAGAAATGAGTCTGGGGATATTGGATGAGTAGGCACTAGATGGGGGATTTTATGCACAAATTTTCCTGTATCCATCGATTACTAAGGCCTGCATTGGGTGGCACTACTGTCTGGAGAATTTGTTATTGCTAATAAGTTTTGATATTCTTAAAATACACAGAAAATTAAATAACTTCATTCTCAGCATATCTATCCAATTACTTTATCAGCCTTCAGACTGAGAATTCAACACACATATTATCAATCAAAAATTTTTATTTTTATATAATTATATTTAGTTTATTTCTAAAAATAAAAATAAAAAACTACCCCTTTCCCAACCATTAATCTATTAAAACAAGCATACACAGAGTTGATTTTGAACTTAAGATTATTAAAAATAATATGACTGCTTACCAGGAACATTGCTACTGTAAGCATTATTGCGTACATTTTTAACAAGAGGTGGTGGTAAATGGCTTTGCGAACTACATGGAGTACTCAGTTTACGAACAGGAACAGGAGGTGGCGTGCCTACGAAATAAAAAATAATTAATTAATTATACTGTAAATATATGTGCAAATTCTATGAATTATTTCTAAGTAATAATAGTAATAATTCATAATTTAATTTGTTTAATGAAATAAAAATCAACTTAAGTGAAGTTGTAATTACATAAATTGCTACTTAAATAAGATCTTAAGTATGTAAATTAATAGCCTGTTAAGGCTTTATTAAAGATTATTCATATTTCCAAAAAAAAAAGCATTTAAACATAGCCAATAAAGTAAAAACCTTCATATAAGAATGCAGTTGAAAACATCTTTTATTCAAATGATTATTGTTATTTCTTTACTTATGCTTTATATGACTTGTACTATCAGTAACATTCTCCAAGTATGTTAACTTGTCTGTTGTTTTTTATTACATATTTGTTGATGATTAGACAAAGAAATATTTATTAATCTATAAGATGATGGCCCTAATAACATTGTTAAGAATTATTTCTTAAAAAATTGTAAAAAGAAGCATTGCAGTTATACCATCCTCAGAGTAAAGCTCACTTCTAAACCAATATACTTCATTATCTTTTTCCCTTAATTTTTTTTTTACTTGTTTTATATGCTAAGCTAATCTACAGACCATTAATTATCATTTAATTATTATATAATGTTTGATACAATTCATTAATATAATAGCCTTTACTATTTTATAATGAAGATCTAAGCAATAAAGATTATAATCTCTTAAATATAATATTAAAATGTATTAAGAATATAGCAAGTACTGATTAACAATCCTAATTGTGAGTAAGTATGTCACTAGTTTTGTCTTACTATCTTTCACTTTGGTTGTTAAACTTACCTTTGAGTGGAACACTTGAATATATAAAACATTGGATGATATATTAATGCCAATCATATTATTAAAGTTAAATATATTTAATCAAATTATTCTTCTACTTTAACATATATATATATATATACACACACACACACAAAGTCTTCATTCTTCATATTTTCATTGAACATAATTTTGCATGAATAGAAATAAATAATTGCAGAATGTAATAAACTGTTCTGTTGCTTCATGATCAGAAGCATAATAAATTGGAAACTTAAAAAATCTTTCACAAAGTGTAGGCTCTGTAACGATATATAAATATGTCGTTACATTAATTTAAAATAAAAACTTAAAAGTTCGCAAATAAAAGGAAAAAACTAAACGCTAAAATTAAAATGTTTGTTAAACATATATATATATTCGCACAGATGCTAAACTTTAAAAATATTTTTTTCATAAACAAAAAAAAAAGTATTTGAACGTATTTTTTTTAATAAAAAAATACAAGATTGAAATATAAAAATATTTTAATAAAAAAATAACGTAAGTTAAAATAAAAACAGGTATTAATTAATTCCTGTAATCTGTAAATGGAAATGATTGTTTATTAATTATCTAAAAGCTGTGTAATTAAAAAGTCAGATGAAAAGTTAGATAAGAGAAGAAAGAGATTTTAGCTTGACCAGTGGAAGCAAATAAAGGCCTGGACCATAACAAAAAAACAGAACAGTGACGTTTTTGTTCATGGAATCCATAGGAGGACTATAAAAAGAAAAAATATTGAGTTCCAGTCAGTTTTCCAACTTGATTTTGGTGAGTCGAGCGACAAGATGCACTTGCCGTCCTCACTCATTTATTTAAAAATGCAAAGACTGTGATACCAGAACAGAACCAGCTAATGCTACCTCCAAAATATCAGACCGGTCTTCCAGGAAAGTCTCCGTGGGAATTGCCAATGGGAACATGGACTCTTCTACCATAAGCTATATGAATTGAACAATTATTGAAATCAATTAAGAACTTTTGTCAAGTTTTACAAATTAATAAACAAGCCAACTTAAATGTTAAAATGGACTCTTATGTTTTCCGATTGATAAAAATCATTTCCATTTTTTTTCTTTCTTATTGTATAAATTGTTTATTGTTTAAATTTTAAATGATGAAATTTAGATTGGGTATAGACGTTGCATAGATTCATTAGCGGTTGATAATGTTGTGGTTTTCACATTCGATTAGAATATATGTCAACGATATCACTGCAAGCATCTTACGATGAATGCTAATGGGATTTGTATATTCCCTATGCAAGTGACGTTTATCGATGACTTTGTATTTTGATCGGTTGTGTTTAATTTGGAATGTTTTGACCGTGGAATCTGTGCAGCTGATCTGTACTCAACATTTTAAAACAAATTTTATAAAATGCATTTGTGCGAATGTATTTAAATGTTAAATTTAAGTCGGGCGTGAATGGCTATATAGTTTTGTAAAGTTATATTAAGGGAGGGTAATCTTAGGTTATTCATTTCGTAGTTGAATTGGTTCAATGGATTGGATATATTTGTGTAATTAGTAGATGTAGTATGAGGTCCGCTACAGGCAGGATTATAGATATACGCCACACACCCTCTGTTTGCCTATGGATGGGTTTGTAAGTCGGCAGAAGACCGCACTCCATTCCTATGGAGTTTTTTGTTTATTGTTCTACTTGCCAACAGATGTCACATTCCTGTTGGTGGAGAGTCAATGAATTCTCTATTTCTACTTATTGTTCAGATGTACGTTTCCTGACAGTATAGTATTTTGTGTTGTCGTATCATGCTACATTGAATACATGAATGTATCAGATGGATTGGCGCAGTTTGGTTGCGAAATTTGTTGCCTAAGGTTAAATCAGGGAAGAATATTTTCTTTTCAAATGCAGATCTATGTAGTCTATTCATACTTGACTATCTAAATAAAATATTAAACTCATTGAAACTTAGTTAAATGTAAAATTAAAAGTTAATATAAAAATCTAAAATGTTAAATTTATTCCTCAAAATTTAAATATTTTATATGTGTGTAAATAAATATTTTTATGTGTTAATTTCTGGCAGTGGCTTTTATTCTTTTATATTTAAGATATAAAATTTATAGATTTTTATCTCTGCGTCTCCGCTGAGCTAGTGACTTGGGCTAACGATCGGAATATTTAAATAAAGTGGAATCTTAACAGCGTGTATCTGCATACTTTATAAATTTTTCTAGGCTCAAATGCCTAGATAGCGCCCTGGTAGTTGCAGATATTGTTTTTGCGGTTAGATTCGATCTTCACTTTCATTTCGATCGTTATAGCTCAAAAAAAAAAAAAAAAAAGAAGAAGAATGATTTAAAAATACAATATCAATCCTAATATTTTCATATCAAGTAAACTTTTAGTACAATGGTAGAAATTGTCAAGTTTACAATATAAAAATAAAATGTAGAAGATATTGCTATCACTTGAAAATACATGAAACTGTCATTAAAAATGATAAAAAAAAATTATAGACATTTGAAAGAAATAGACTACATTTAAAGCTGTAAAATTAGAATTATAGGACAAATAAAATTATAAATCAAAATTATTCAGATGAAATAAACTTTAGGTTTTGAAGGGACAATGTTCAAAGAACTTTTTCCACATTTAAAGCATTAAAAGATAAAATATTATGTATCACCCATATAAAATTAAAAAAGGCTATTATTAATTTAGAAGCACAAAAATCCTCAAAAATATAAGTATATTTCTTACTAATTATCTAGTAATTACTAATAATAAAAACACCCACCACTTTGCTACAACAAAAAAAAAATTGTAGTATTACTTTTATAGAAAAGAGTAAATAATTAATGGAAAGGCAATATTTAATAGCTTTTTTTCTTTTTAAAGTTAATGTGAAGAGAAAAAGTAAATGTTAACTTTGTGTTTTATTTTGATTCATTAACATATTATTTATTCCACATAAGCCTAGAACTTTTGTGCTTAATTAAACAATACCTCTATATTTTAAATGCATATAATATAGTAAAATAATTATTAATATTCATACATAATTATATGTGAAATAAGTATACCAATTTTACAAAAACTATTAATTATTATCAGTATTCTTTTTAAAGTTAATGTGAAGAGAAAAAGTAAATGTTAACTTTGTGTTTTATTTTGATTCATTAACATATTATTTATTCCACATAAGCCTAGAACTTTTGTGCTTAATTAAACAATACCTCTATATTTTAAATGCATATAATATAGTAAAATAATTATTAATATTCATACATAATTATATGTGAAATAAGTATACCAATTTTACAGAAACTATTAATTATTATCAGTATTATGCCTCTGAAAATTGACTCCTGTTGATCACAAAATCTAATTTCATGTTGTTGTTTTTTTCTGGAACCAATCAAGTTTGAAGACAAAATTTTTTGTCTGGTGGCTAGGCTTACAGTGGAACCATGAACTACAACAAAGCTATATTTTAGTGGAAACTAGCTTTGGGTACAAATGTACATAGCATATAATAAATAGTTCATGTGTTGTTAATAAACATTGATTGGATTGGAATATGTATTGTTTATTGAACTGCAAGCATGCAGCATCTTTCTGCATGCACATATATATAACAGATATTTTTATATGTATAATATGCATATATAAATTAAGATTATATAGTATAAACAAAAGTTTAAAAAATAATATGGTTATTAATAGTTTTGTGACACAGCCACATATGGTCAAGAAATTATAACCAATAGGCTTTAAGACAACCTTCCATCTCCTGAGTTCCCACAGTGCTAACAGTGGGCAACAAAATATTTGAGGATAACATATTTGGTTTTTTTCTTTATACATTTTAAAGAAAAACTTCAGAAAATTCTAGCTTTTAAACCAGATCTAAACACTTTGGCGCAATGAATGAACAAGATAGTTTCAAATAACAGAATATTTTGCAAACATAGAAAAAACACCAGGCTCATCTCACTGATGATCTCCAGGCATACCTAAATTTGAGTTTTCTCATCTCAGTCAATTTCACGACAATCTTTTTATCGAATATGGCCAATTTCATCAGGAGGTTACATCCTATATCATTACTTCCATTTTGCAAAAAAATCATTATCATCAATAATGTTACAAAATATCAGACATATATTCATGAGTTCATTACATATCAAACTAATGGAATCATTAAGAAGAGAATAGAATCATATATATTACCTATATTGTCCAACTCTCAACTAATCAAGCAATGCTGCTCTTTAAAACAGTTTTAGACAAAGTTTTTAATAAATTTGTAATTACAAAGTTATTAAAGAAGTCCAATAGCAGTACAACTGAACATAAAAACAGCTTTTGATTCAGTATGAGCTGATATTCTTATAGAAACCTTAACAAAAGTAACAATACCTAAGCCCATATTATATCTAATCACAAGCCTGTTAATAAATAGAAAAGTTCATTTAACACTAAATCGAAAAATATCTTTTTTTAATTCACATCAATTAATACCACAAGGATCACTTCTCAGTTCTCATTTATTTATCACCTATATAAATCAATTACTCAACACAATAGAAAAGAATTTCCAGGAAAATATGTATCCATTTCAGACACTGTATATCTTGAAATCACATACATGAATGATGTGGACCTCTTCTTGATATAAAAAAAAAACACCACACATTAATAATACAGATATTGAATGAATACATAGCTACATTCAAATTGGAGTTTACTTTGAACAAGGCATGTGCCATATATATGGGAAGGCAAACATCTAACAGATTCCTTTTCTACCTAAGTTTACATGACAATGAGTAAACAGATGCAGAATAGTTTGATAAATGCAATAGAAACCACAATATCATTGTTTTCAAAAATATACCTGTCAATATATTTAAAAGTAGCACTTATTAATATGCTAATTATGATTAAAATCATTTATTATACATCTATAATAATCTTTACAAAATCTTTTAGTACAAGAATCTATTTATTATTTAGGACTAAGATATTGTAATAGTCAGATTCGTATGATTCGTTAACATAATGCAGAATTCGACCACCACATAGAACTTCAGCACCATCTAGGTAGCGAAGCCACCCGTAATACTGAGTTCTAACATAGTTTATCAGTTCCACAATACAATCTACGAAACAATGCATCTGAGCTACATTAGTAAATATTTCTTTAGGCACAGTGGTCATGGAGATGCAAGAGATTTAAGACTTTATTTTTGAGTTAGCCAATAATAACATTAATATTAAACATTTATATTTTACAGAATCGAGGAAATATTATATTGAATGGGTATCAAATAAATAAAGATGTAACAGCAGACGTATAGTTTGAAATTATTTATTTAAAACATTTTATACTAAATCATCTAATTAATAATATTTTGTTATACTTAAAATCTCAGTAGCGGTATTTCCGATATTGTTATATTTTATAAAGATATACATTTATTTATTTATTTAAAATATTTTATACCAAATCATTTAACCAATAATATTTTGTTACATTTAAAATCTCAGTAGCTGTATTTCCGATACTGTTATATTCTACAAAGTTTTTTATACCAAATCATTTAACCAATAATATTTTGTTATATTTAAAATCTTAGTAGCGGTATTTCTGATACTGTTATATTTTACAAAGAGATACATTTATTTGGCTGACGTAATCTAGCTACCTAAATTCTCGGGCAAGTATTTCAAGAACATGCCTTCGGGATTTATATCTTTGCAATGCAAGAGTCTAAAGTAGAATTAATAATCGTAGCAGCAGACATATATTTATTTAATTAAAGAAGATATTTACTAATTATTATGGACAGACATTTATTTGAGAGTGAGTTATGTCACTAATGCAGAGACGGAGTTATATATTGAGTAATAAAGTTAATAACCAAAAACACGTGGTACGTCTAGAAAGGCGATATGAGGGTGGCAGTATATTAAAACTGCGAAGCCATGGATGAGTTTAGAATGGGCTGGCTTTTGCTGTAGGCCCAAAGAGGTAAGGTGTCACATAAGCATAATCAGGGGCAAGTGGTTCGTGCCACGATTATTTCCTGACTGCGTGACGGCGTCAAGCCCTACGGGAACATTTATTTGTCCGCTTGTGTAGGACGACTGGGATTAATTTAAATCCTGTAGAATCCGGAATATCCAAGGCTTATAATAGGTCATCGCGTCTCTAAAACGTAACACATATAATTTACAGACTATTCTGTTTAAGAGTTAATATATTTTATAACTCGGCCCTATATCATCAACATTTAATAAAGAACATTTTGACTCTTAAAAAAATGCGATTTATGGAATTATTACTTAAAATTTAATAAAATATAAAAACAATAGGTAAGCTGGGTGAGTATTAATAACTAATATGTCAGCCATTTACTAAGTAGTAGACCCCTGCATTACAATAAATGAAGCGCTGAATGCGTGTCGATTTATATGAAAATATTAAGTAATTTATAGAAGTAAAATATTAATGAGGATTTGCAGGACACACATCCACTGTTTCAAGCAATCATGGATTTGCATTTAGAAAATTATGGAGATTTCCGAGCCAACCAGCAATGTGAGTACATAAAAGAAATATTAATAGGTTGCTGGACAAGATGGCAACCGTCTTGATTAAAATCTATATTTAAATTTGGTGAGGTCCAGTCGGAAATCTTATAAGCATGCTATAATTAGATAATAAAAATGTAAAATTTAGAAATACATACCCAAGAAAAGATAGAATTAGGCAAGCTAGATTATTAAAGAAATTTATATAAGAAATTAATCATTAAATTCATAGTTTTACAATTTATAGTTTTACAAGTTATATAGAGAGTGAGCTATAGCATGATTATTATTTAGAGTACTCTAGGCCTTGGATACAGGTACCTGTTTATACGAAGTTTTTAGATTCAGTTGTCAGTAGCAAATTGTTCATGATTTCAGAAGTAGCAGTTCTTTCCAGCATTTGGGTTATTCATTTATTTTAACAGCAGCTTTCTAATTGTTTGCACAGCAGATCTTCTTGGTTGACTTTGTGGAGGGCACACATGAAGGTTCGGCATACGATCGACCATCTCCGGGGGGAGAATAGTCCGTGCGCTTTCTACTCGAACATACTGTGGTAGGTAAATTAATTTAAGATTTTCTGGAGCCTCTCAACTGATCGAGAGCACAGCTAAAGTCTAACTAAAAGTTCTCAGAAAATTCAAAATGTCCTCCTTTCTTGATCTTATCTTTTCACTTTTGTTCTATTTTATTTTTGGATCCACTCATTTGCCCCGAGGAGAATCAATGCATTCTTGTAAGTTTAATTTATCTAGAAAGCTGCATTTCTATTGTTCAAGTTTATTTTTACCTTTACATTTTGTAATTAAAGCTTTTAGGGAATTTTTCTTTTTAATTAATCTATTATCTCTCACCAACCATTATTTTTAAAATTTCAAATACAAAAAGGGAATATACAATGATTTTTACTTTTACTTAAATTACAATCAATTTCCAAATTTATTATTAAATATGAAATTTAAACACAGCAATGAATGAATAACGAACTTTATAATTTAAAATAAACGGTTAAAGTTATACAAAATTATATAAATAAAAGAGAAATCTAAACTATATCAATTATTTTTATTTATTGCTTTAAATTTGTTATCGAAATGTGTGTGTGTTTATGGTGGATTTTACATATATTTATACATTTTAAATATTGCTACACACACAATTCGATACCAAAAAGTTTAAATTTGGGTAGGATATGGTGGTGGGTGAGAGACGATAGAAAAAGGTGAAACTTTCGAATACGAATCTTACTGTTTCAATATGTTATGCAAAAATCCGCAATACTACTTTTATACTATATGCATTGTGGTGTACAAGGTGCATTTAAAATGATAATTGCAACAAGAAAAGACACCCTGACCCATTTGGAAATAAACTTGGATCAAATAAAAATAGGAGACAAAAAAAATTACTCTACCAGACATGTTTGCAGATACTTGTTCTCTCAGATCACATCACAATATCCCAACTTATAATGAGATGTACTTTATTCTTTTTTGTGTATGTTTAGTTATGACTACAAAATCAATATAATTATCAACCATTTATCAGTGTAATAAACATTCATTTACAAAGTGATCAAGTATATTCTAGATATTGTTTGTAATTTTCTTAAATAGAGTCATTTTTGAACCATAAATTGAGGAGACACATATACATATATTTTACTATGTATTCACTCATGCATTCACTGAAGCAATAACAATAAGAAAAAAAAATACTAATTACCATATTTTTAAATATTCTCTGGGCAATATTCTTTTTAGAATAACTTTTTCCTCTTGTACAAATATAACCAAGTCTTGCTAACAAGAAATTAGGATTTCTAATTAATTTGATGGTTTTAAATCCATATCAACTTTTAGTATGTTCTAAAATTTTATAAAACTTTTAATATTATACTCAGAAAATATTTTATTATGCAAAATATTGCACATTAAATTTGGAAAACAATAAATGAAGAATAAAATCTCTATGATTTGAAAATAAAGTGAAGAAATTGCTTTAATATATATGATTATGTATAGCACTCCAAAATAAAAAAAAGTTACTGGCATACTGTAAAATTTTACAAATTTTACTTTTTTAAAATGTATTAAGATATGAGGCTCAGAAAAAAAAAAGTCTACTCAAACATCATAAAATTTATAAGAAATTTTAGCTTGTTTATTTACAATTTTCCTTAGATAGCATATTGTAGTTAGTTACAGCTTACTTTATGGCTCTACTGTATCCCAAAAACATTACACAGAGATATCTTTTTGATTCAAAAAGGAAATTATCACATTTAAAATAAATATTCCTAAGCATGATATTGCACTTGAAATTTCTTCTGGTGCTCATCAGTGATTTATTACCATGTCATTGCAATCTTATACTTAACAAATAACAATACTCCAAAAGAACTTTAAGTGAACATAGGTAGACAATAGATATCAGATACTAGTAGGAAAAAGACCCCTTCCCCCAAGTAATCAGTAAAAAAGGTGTTTTTTTTCAAATTCCTATCCAGAAAGCAATGTATTATTCCTATTATACTAATAGCTGAAAATGCCAAATACCTTGTAATTTTGAATTCAAGTACACATGCTTATAAAATTACATAAGCCTGATCCCAAAGTAATAATAATATACATATTTAAAACCTCAGAAACTTTGAACCTTTAAGTCAAATGACTTGTATATACTAAAGCAATTCATTATTTAGCTTTCATTACACAGCATAAATGTACATTCAGGGAAAGCAACTTTCCCACAATGCTGAGTAGGTCTATGCAAATCAGTATTCTGTTATGATCAAGACTATAATGTAGGAAATTTGTTTGATACTACCATATGATATCTGATTATTTATTCTTACATTGATGGCTCTACAGTAAGACAATCTGAGCATATTATATAGTTACACTTTCCATAATGAAGAATAGTGCCATCTTATTCAAAGTACATATCAATACTCTTAACATTTTATTAGTTGTATGTAATGTATATGAGTATTGATTAACATTTGCAAAATCTCTTTTTCTAAATATTTTTTTTTTAATAAAATAAAAATAAATAAAAAAAATACAAATATATAATAACCTTTCATTAATATTTTATCAAGAGCATAAATTCAAGACAACAATGGTATATCTTTTACATTTTTAATGATTACCAAATCAATAAATATTAAGCATCATGAATCTAAGTAACTTAAATTAAATATTAGCATCAATAGAAAAATATGATGTAAAGAACAGAAATGTATATATATATATAACTTAATATATTTTAACATACCTTTCTAATATAATATCCAAATGTTGCATGAATAAAATAATAAAAAAATAATCAATTAAAAAAAAAGTTCAATTAATCTTTAAAAGTAAAAAAATCCAAACAAAAATATGTTAAATAAATACAATAAATAAAATTATAAATGATATCAAATTCACTCATCGTGAATATAACATAAAACACACTTATTTTTATTTGATCATCAAAGTTAAGCAATATTAGGCAAGCTAATACTTGGATGGATGATCACTTAAAAACTGTGAGTACTATAGGTCAGTTAGTTCTTTTGAGATACTTCTGGTGGAAAACTTCTCAAGAACTCCTTACTAACATACCATTCAATTAGCCTTTTATATGCTGTGCTACAATGATGGTGTTGCCATGGAGTTAAAGGTTGGTGAATTGCAGCCAAGCTCCATCATTTTTGATAATCGAATCTCCTATGAAATTCTGAGCAATAAAATCACTGGGTTTTTTTTAAAAAATCACCAAGCAAATGCTTTTTTTAATTAATAAAATGAATTGTGATAAAAGATAAAGTACCCTTTTGCAAATGACAATGAAAATTAGACAGTGATTCTATTTATGTATTATTGTGGTAATGATGTTTTTGGAGATAATTGCATAATAGTAAGAATAAAATAATGGTTATAATGTTTCTCTAATCTTAAACGTGTATTTTACGAACTTTCTACTACTGTCATGGCTAGAAATTTATTAAAAATCATTCAATGTGTTTTTGTCATCCTTATACCTTGATTAATTTTTAATGAAAAATGCATGCCTATTACTCCATGATATTTCTTAATCTTTGATTCTAACTGAGTCATGCATATCTATAATGTTAGGTATAATTATAACAATTATATATAATGGAAATTGTGCAAAAATCAAATATAACTTTTCTACTAGTCCTCAGAAATATAATAAGATATATTTAATAAGATAGTATTGTGTATATATGGGTAGTTCTTAAAAAGATATGCTTCATTTTAAGCCTGAAACTGTCATATGTTCTAAACTATAAGACTTTTTTATAAAATAAAATAAGCAAAATGTCTACATGTTGGGCTTCATATATCACTATAAATGAATATAAGATTTGTAAACCTCATAATGTTTCCTTTGATGTACTGGCAATTGATCCAGACTTATTAAAATCTACTATATAGATGTCAACACAAAGAAAAATTCTGATATACATAGATGACACTTATTTGCAAGTATCAAATTTTTCTAGATTATTTATTAGGCACATGTTGCCAGTAATTATTTTAAACTATGTTTGAAATAATTAATAAATTACAATTGATTTATATAAATTAATACTTATAACTGAACATGTATACAGATGACTAGATCCTACAGATCATGAATAAATCAATAATTGCTTTCAAAATAATATCCTATAGTTAGTTTTTTCTTTTTCTCTTTCAATATTTTGTATATAAAAATGTGTTTAGCTTCTTTTCAGCTAATTTAATAGCAATTAAAATATATATATATCAAAAGAAGATCGATTGTTATTTTGATTAAAACCTCTTAATAGTTGATCAACATGTTTCCAACATGAATGATAACTAATTATGTCCTTGTCTACATCTTTTGCCTTTATTTTTCCTTTCAGTGATTTTTCAAAAAAATCTTGTCTAAATGCAGAGTTATTCTCCATGCAATGTAGTTCATAGACATTTTTTTTCAATTGAAATAATAAATGGATGTTTTTCAAAAAGTTGCTTGCAGCTTCCCTTGTTGTTTTTTTAAATAATGATCTATCTCTTGAGATCTTTTCCTTGATTCAATTCATCAATAATATTTCTTTAGAAATAAGGACTGTGTGACATTGCTCTAACATGACCACACAGTGCAGCACTATATCCTTTATTTTGTTTCCCTAAATAGTCATAATTTTTAGAGAAAATTCATGTAGGTTTTTCTTTTCATTGAAAGTTATTCCGATTTTGGAACAATATAAAAGAAAATATATAATTATAGTTATTGACAATATAGGCACCACCAAAATTGAGTTTAATATATTAATACTGAAACAGGACATAAAAACTTAAAAAAAGAAAAAAAATAAGTATTTTCTTTAGAAAGAAGGCAACAAAATAATTTGCAAAGATCAGTTTACAACATGAATTAATTACAGATATCAATATTTATGCCAAATTTAAATGAAGATTTATATAAAATAATAAAAAGAATGTAGAATTAATATAAGCCCAAGTATAGATAGATACAATCAGAATGGTAGACATAAAAAATAATATTGACATTATATTAGATGTTCTAATTTATACGATTAATAAAATGATAGAAAGTAGTGTTTCCTACATTATTAAAAACATCTATAGTAAGATCAGTTTATAAAACTGGTGCTAAGAATAATTTTAATAAGTATAGAGCTGTATTTAAATGAATGAATGCATTTATTTTAATGAACAGTATTATTTATTTATTTAAAAAAAAAAATCAATTTTATCTCTCTTCTCTAAAACTATCTATTGTAGGCATGAGTTTTTAATTAATTCCAGACCATAATCCATTGCTCTTCACTAATAAAGGCCAAAACTTAGAAACTAATCTGGAATTTTATTGATATTATCATCTTAGTGTCTAATTAATTAGCCATGCAATTTTGGTAGATGGTTCAAGAGTAGAATGATAGATCATGACTTGTAAATAGATAGAGTTATGTGATGTTTTGATTGATATATGTAAATTAATGCACTTGGTTTTGCAAATTTAAAATAATTCACAATTATGGTAGAAAATGACTCATATTTTTTTAACAAAAAAGAAATCAAATTATGAAAAATTCAATTATAGTTTTCTATTGCAAAAGATTTATGCTTTTCAAATTTATTTGTAACTATAAAAGTGAAATAAAATTGTTCTACATTAGAAAAAACAACAACACAAGAATGAGAAAAATTAAGAAAGATCTTACCAAAAATACAATAAATAGAATTTCAATTGCAACATAAATCTGAGTAAAAAAAAAAAACAAAATTAAAGAATGCTTTAATATTTACATCACAATGTAATAATCATAAGATACATATGATTAGTAAATTATCAGCAGTTGTTAAGAGAATAAATGTTCAAGATTTAGTAATGTAATCAAACTGCCTGAGAATGTATGTAAATAGGCTTTTGGAAAAATTAAGTAGCTCATTTGAAAAAATTTAACATTTATGCCAAACAGTAAAAGATTGTTATCACTATAGAAAGATAATGAAAAAAGCATATAGGAAATTTATATGCTAAATGAAAATGCAATAATTAACAATAGTAAAATAGCTAAAAATGAATAAATTATAACATATTAATAAATGAAGACTAACAGTTAAAAAAAAAAAATGACAAAATTTCAGTAGAGTTTCTAAAGCATTAAGTAAAAAATATTTTAAAATTGGTAGTTCTTTATAATTAAGTTTAATAAAATACAAGTGTAGATTTATGGTTTATCTCTACAGTTTTATTCTATTAACCATTAAAAAATATAACAAAATATAAAATTACATGACTTTAATTGTGATGCTACAAGTGTATGAAAATTAATTTTATAAAGATCCTCCCTTAACCAGTGACTCAAAAATCAACTATTGCACACTTCCATAGAGAAGAAAGAATTCTCAATCTGGCCAAGTGATATTACTGTGCTTTATCTGCCATACTAATGTTCAAACATTATGACTTTACAAGCAATTGATTACATAGCAAATTAATAAAGTAAAAGATATTCAAAATAAGAGGTAATAGAAAAAATTATAGGAAAATTAATATGAACTCTGATATAAAATCAAATGAGAGTCAATGATTTAATTATAATTAGAAAAGTATGATATGGTTGTCATTTTTAACCTTAATATATAAAATGTAGGAGTATGGTCCCAACCTATTAAAAACAAAGAGGATCTGAAACAAAACATAATATTAAAGGTATAACGAATCTATTAACATTCTTTGTTATGTAAAAACAAATTATAATGGTAATTTTATTATAAGTAATCGTGACATCGTCTTTTGATTTTATTTTATTTTTGTTAAATCTATAGACTACAAAATAAAAGGAATTGACATTCAATTTGCCTAGTCTCTGATTTTGGTATGAAAGGGTAATAAAGAAAAATGGGATCTAAACTAAAGTTATTACATCATTAATTTTTTTTAAAAAAAAGAAGTTAAATTAAAGAGACTAAACGAAATTAAATCACGTAAACAATGGGAATACAGCATTATATATAACATACTTGCGACACAGACTGGATATGCGAAAAAAGAAACTGAATTGTTTCTAATCAACAAAATAATAGATAATAATTTATTTTTAAGTTATCAACAAGCATTAAAATAATGCCTGAAATGGAACTAATGTTCAATTTACGATTTGATAATTTTATAAAAGAGCAAATTATCTCCAAAAGCTATTGGAAGCAATTAGAGGAGGAAAAGTCTATAGAGATCAAAGGAATAATACACTTCCATAGAAAAGACTTGTGTTAATAGTTCCAAGGGAACAATTCGGATAAAATTTTATTATTCAGTGACACAAAGCTCATATAAAGAATTATTAGCTGGCTGAAGAAACCAAAAAAAAAAAAAAAAGATCATACATCTAATCTATAGTAGATAATATTAATTCTAATGAATAATAAGCAATACCAAAGGATGTGGGAGTAGGAAGCTCATTAAACATCATAGATGGGAGACTGCCAGTCATATGCCTATGAATAATATGACTTTAAGAGGAGAGAACTTTCACCAAGATCATGAAGAAAGCAGCAGTAAACAAAGAACTATCACCTTTCCACTGTCAAGTTATCAACCGATTATCTAGAGCAGAGGTGTCCAACAAGTCGATCATGATCCACTGGTCGATCGCAAAGCCATTTTTGGTCAATCGCGAGGCCAATCTGGCAGGAGCTGTTGGGGTTACGAGTGAAATAAATTAAGCCAAGATTTTCAAGTTGTTTTTTTTTTTTTTGTTATTTTTGTTTTTGTTCTAATTTTTTTTCCAATTCTAGATAGGTGAAGTCCACTGAGCCATATCATTATTGAAAATAATATTTTTAATATTGATTTAATGTAGCTAATTTGAATTAATAAATATTGTTAATAATTATTCATGTTGCTTTAATTCCCGAAGACATGAGTTTTTTGGTTTGTTAAATAATTGTTATTTTTTACTACGTAGATATATAAAAATAGTATGTGTTTCACACCTCCCTCCACTTAGACTACGTCTATGACAACAAGTCGATCGCAACACATTTTTAATATAAAAAGTAGATCTTATGAACACAAAAGTTGCCTACCCCTAATCTAGAGGATGACTACACAACATCAAATGAATTACCAATTACCAAGATCCAGGAATTTTCCTAATCTAGAAGGAACCAGCCATGTTGTCATCTGTGTATCAGTGTGCTAAAGAATAGCTAACTACATGGACTAACAATTTCCATATCCAAATTATGTATCATATAGAATTCAATTTTTTGTTGTTGTATAACTCTTTGTTGTTATTTTTTTTATTATTGAAAAAATTGATGATCCAGCCTTATAATCATCAATCATAATTATGTAAGAGGGATCTATATGTCAATCATTATAATAAAATTTAGATGCTGATCCTTAGACCTACCAAACTAAAGGACTGGATCATTGTCTGATTGATGATGAGGTGAGATTTTATCTATAAAATGTTAAATGCTTGCACTAGTGCAGGACAATTTTATATGTTTATTGTTATTGCTAAATTAACTTAATTATTATTATTTGTTATTCTGTATAAATCCTCTTGTATAAATGGCTATTGTTATCATAAATACCGGTAGTGTCAAAGGGGAAATTTCATACCCAAAGGAATCCATGATGCATTGCCATGGATTAAAGTAGACAAGTTAAAGTCAAGGAATATAAGGATTGGTCAGCAGAATAATCATATCAAAATAATCATCACTACGTTTAGACTATCAAATGATTAGAGCGGGTAGTGGATGACCATCCTACATGAGATTAAAGATTAGGGAAATAATCATAGTATTATACAAGTCAAATGAATGATGATCTGACCTACCCAAACTTCAAATTGATTGTTGCAAAAGATTGTAATTCATCCATAATAGAATAAAGTTGTTAATGATTTATTTATTTAATTAGAATTTGTGTATGCTTCCTCATTTGTCTGTTTCCATTATTCATCTGCCATACCACCCAAATAACTCAGATATAAATAATTATAGTTTTATATCAAATTTATAATAATCATCACCCTAGTTTATTAGAATCATATATATAACCATGAGGTTTGAATAACGAGGAGTAATGAGAATATGAGGAGAACCCACAACATTGAGGATATAAGGAGCAATCATATGGTAATGATATATATCAGAGTGAAACAAAACAAACCATCAAATGTGATATATTTACAACCGGTAAACTTTAGGGCCTCAAACTCATACCATTGCCTCAATGTACAATAAAATAAGTAGTGCAAATAGCCATTTTATTCCATTCCGTTACTATTAATGACCAATTAGTGGGGCTAGAACTATCCAATTACATCATTAGGAATCTGATCACACACATAATACCCCCGTTCCCTTACATATGGGTAAAATGAGAAAGAGACCTAATAAATCCACTGCAGGAAAATGCTTTTTCTAACATTCCTAAAAAAAAAAAAAAAACAACAAACAATAATAATGAAATGGTTTAACACACAGGAATTCATAAAAAATGTAAGCATTGAAGATGGTGGAACTGGAATCATGCTCAATAGATCTGAGCCGTGCAGATCATCATTCTGCCAATACTTAACCTATGCAGGGCATATGAAAAATTAATATGAAAAATTAGGGGTATTAGTGTATCTTCTAAAACTTATATGACAATATGTAATTAATGTTTATAGTTTCTATAGATCAAATCGATTTAGTATTGTTTTACAAAATGCCAAGAAAGAAAATCATTGCTTAGTGAACTTTAAAATGATAATGATTTCAGCACTTTTTCTTACTTGTTTTCCCCTCTAAATTAGATGTCTTATACATCAATTTCATTGGATGATTAGCTGAATTTATTATGAATAAATATACGAAAAAAAAAATTCCAAACTTGCTTGGGAATCTTCAATTATATAAAAAAGTTTTCAAATTCTGCCAGGATTCTAATACTGGTTTGTGGACGTGATAGGTAGGTATGCAAACCACAATACCTAACTAAAAAAAAAAAAAAAAATAGTGTGTCAGTAGTCAAATCCCTCACCACCACCTCTATATATACAGTACTCTGCAAAATTCTTAATTACTTTTTAAATTTTAATAATCTAAAATGAAAAGCAAATATTTTATATACTTTGAAAAATTCCTAATTACTTGTTAAAAGTTTTAATAAACTAAAATGGTATGTAAATATTTTAATTAAGGCTGTTAGTAAACATTAAAATTCATTTTAACTTCACAAAAAAGTAATATTGTTTAGATGCATCTGAAATCAATATCTTAAAGCGTAAAAAAAAAAAAAATCTCGAGTATTTTGTTGTTAATTATTTAAATTTTTTAATTATATATATGTAAATAAAACTAGTATATTAACATATAAATATTGCTGAAGTTTATAATAAACAAGGAAAGCATTATTCCCGTAAACAACATTAGAAATTATACAGCTGTTTCCTTTCTTAAAATTATTTATTTAAATAAATAAATAAAACTTTTAGAATGTGTATTAGAACATTAAATTAAAAAAATTACAATAAAATTTTCAACAAAACGGTGTTTAGGTGTTTTGTTTTAAGATAAAAATGGGTTAATCATTTTATAAGAATGAGGAGGATAAATTATTTACGTATATTGCAGATAATGATTGAAGAGTTGTGATGATGACGTTTTATACTGAACTATATCATTTGGTGAAAATTGTTAAATGTTTTTTAAAAAAATTCAAACTTTATTTATACTTTTCTAAGTATATTCATCTTTCTAATATTTTTTTTAAAAACATTCAACTGTTAGTAATAACACACAAATTAGGATGAAACTCCTTTATTCTTCAACATATAACTACAAAATATCGATTGCTGTAATCCCCAATATCAATGGCAATTTTGTTCCAAGCCATCTTGCAAATGCATGGAATTAAATAATAGCAAACCATACCTAATACGTGTATGGAATATATATATATGCTTCAATAATAATACAATATAATTTTTTAAATGTACACATTCATAATCAATAAAAATAATTAACAAAAATAAAAAAATACAGGTATGAAAACCATGGAGTATAAAATATAAAGAAATAAAATAACCGACTATACAAGACTGAGAAATGTTTGAGATGATTCATAATAATAGTGCTCAAGACATTTACATAGAAATTATTCATTGAAAGGATAGATTGCTGAAACCATAGTTGGTGAGTCCAAGGATATAAGGGAACTACTATAGACATAGAAGAAAAAAGATTATATAAAATAAATAATACAAAAATCTATAAAACTTTTTTTTTTTTTTTCATGTCATAACACCGGCTGGGAGGCGAACCCACAACCGTCTGCAACCAACTATTTGCTTGCAAGGCGACTGAGATTTTTTTTTTTCATGTGTCATAGCATCGGCTGGGAGGCGAACCCACAACCGTTTGCAACCAACTACTTGCTTGCAAGGCGACTGCGATGACCTCTCGGCTAACAACGCTTTTTTAAAAAAATAAAAAATTAACAGTTTTAAAGTAGTATAAAATAAGTTACTGAAAATCTTGCTGAAGGTATCAATACTAAATTAAATCAACATAATGTAGAATATTTATATTTTGTTTTACTTTTTTTGTTGGCATATAATGGCAGGCAAGAAAAATTTTTAGATGTCTTTTCATTTCAAAATTCTATCCCATTTTAATTTTAATGCTACGATTAATTTAGATATGGCATTCTTTGTACATTATTTTTTAATACAATGTACACATAAACTAGTTGGGTTTTTTTTCCCAATATTTATTTAGGTATTAAATCATGATCAAATAGAGTTACAAGAAAAAAAAAGTTATTTACATTATCAAATTAGGATTATCCAAATAAACTAAGGTAGTTTAACTAATTAAAGTCTTTTCTGTGAATTTTCAATTTTTTCTTTAATTCCTGTGCTTGGGGGTTACGATTTTAATTTGCTCTATCTTTGTTTTATTCCTTTCTTTCCTCTGCCCAAGATCCAATTTCATTCTGCAAAACATTGAATTAAAAACAAACTTTAATTGAATTTAAATTAAATGGCAATGAATTAATTTTTATAATGTGCGCAGATATGTACAGGGTTAACTTCTTAACTGTTTTGAGTTCTTCTGAATGGTGTATTGTCTTCTTTTTTTTTGGTCAGAGGATTTTGACAATATTTATTGATTGGAATGAATTTCATTTTAAATGAACTTTAATAAATGTAAGCCTAGTTACCTATAAAAATTGTAAACACAAATTAAAAAAAATTTGTGAAGTTCATTGTTTTTAAATACTGATTCAATGTTATTAACGATTTTATAATGTGAGATAAATTTAATCTCTGTTCTCACCTTGGGATGACAAGAAATGAAAATAATTGGCTCTCACTATAAACAACATTAAAGTAACAGAAAGCAAAAGTATTATTATTATAGTGATAACCCTTACAAACTGATTGGAGTTATAGTCTTTTAAAAGAATAACATTAGCTTTAATCTTTATTTTTGGAATCCTACTGACAATAAGGATTTATTGAAATTAGATTTTACAGAAAGTCATGTAGCATTTGATTCAGATAACACTCTCATTTGATTTATCGTTTATGCATTCTTTTTTTAAAAAAAAAAGACATTTTTCATCATGAGATAAAGTTACTTTAAAACAAAAAAATTGTAATTATAAAATTAATTGTTTTTATTTTTAGTAAGTATTATTTTTTTCAATCAGCCATTTTAAATTCATTTCATTATTTTTTTTATATCATTTTTCTCCTATCTAGTGATGAAACATTGCTCTTGTTTATCCTAATATTTTCAAACGCTCAATTCTCAAAAATTTAAAAATAAAAAAAAAACCTGTGATTTTGTGTGTGTGCGTGTTTGTGTAAATAAGTGTTATAATATCGCACAATACCAAACAAAAGATACTACTATGACAACTAATGGTTCGCATGGTATGTAATTCCCATGAAATTATCATTTTTTGCCATACCATTCTAAATTACAACTAACTTACAAAGAAAATACCACTCCCAATTCCATATATCATAACTTTTCAGTACACAGAGATAATAAACAAAGAAGTAATCCAACATGCAGTATTAATTCATTAAATCATTTTTTTAAAAAACTGAATAAATAAACATCAAGGACAAATACTTATTATTAATAATAATGGCATAATATATTTGTATTATTTTTTATAAACTGATTAATCACGGGGGGGGGGAGTTTTCAATTTCTGTAAATTTTGTAAAAAAAAATAGGTAAGTTCATTTTTATACATGTATAACTAATACATCATTAAACTATGATACAAACAAGCTCATCACAAGATTGAATTTGAATAAAAATTGTATTTTACCAACTGCCCTCAAGCCAAATAAAACATGAAAAAAAAAACAGTATAGATATCATATAAATAAGGATATTATTATTTTAAAGCACGAAATATAAAATGAAATGCACACTCAATGTTTCTTACTGCAAATACTTAATTGAATTTTGTGCTCTATGTGAAAATAAAATGAATGTAAACTAGAAATAAGATTGGTTTCATAAGCTTTATTGATTCATTCATTACAAAGCATCAAATTGAATAGGTTTACCATGCCCCAAATACTATCTGAAAGTTTAAATTTTTGGAACTTCAATATATGAATAATTTCTCTAACTAAAGTAGAAAATGGTATAAATAAGCCAACTAGAAATGAATCTTTAAACTTTTCAGTACTAAAGACTTATCTACATCTTTAAAAAAAAACCTCAAATGATAATTTTATGTCAAAGAGCATATTATCTTAATTTTATATTCAATATAGATTTATTACATGAAAACTTTACTTACAAAACCTAAGTATTTGAAATATCTGCATTTACTTATTGATTTTTGTATTTGATTATATATTAAAAAAATATTAATGCAACTTTGTTGCTGCATATTTTCATTTAACTTATAAATTTGACAAATAATTAGAATTTACAATTCTTGAGCAATGGAGTAAATGACAATTGGTATATTGTATTTACATTTGAATTTGAATTATTTCATATATGAACAAATAAATTTGCAAGAATATATCTAAACACAATAAAAGTGCATTTTAACACACTTTTTTTTTTTAAAAAAAGCTACTTTCATGTAGTTAATTTTCTAGAATGCATTATTCTGATATGATCTTAAAATTATCTCAAAACATATCAAATATTTCATAGTTAATTTACAACTAAATCACAGTAACTGCAACAATATGTTGAAAAAACAAAAACTATTATCAACGCTACAAAAAAAACAAAAAAAAAACAGCTGAGTGAATATTTTCTGAAAAGATTAAGTGTCATTAAGTTATCTTCCACTGTCTGCAATTACTTTAAAAATACTTTTCTGACAACACACTGCCTACTTCTGATCCAATAAAACTCTTAACTAAAGACAATGTTTTATAAATATAATGCAAAATAAAAAAGATTGAGTTATAAATGTGTGTTTAATATACATGCCAATGTCAAACTTTCATAGTGTGACTGGAAAATATTGGTTACTTTTAAAAATGCTAAAATTACATTTAGTTCTGGCAATCAGTATTTCAGTTAAGAAGAAATATAGCAGTTTTAATGTGAGTCAACTCTATTTTTAGACCATAATTTTTTTATGGAATTAAACTAGTAATATTAATAATACATTATTTTGATCTAAAAATAATTAAAAAATTCATTAAAATTACAGCATTTTTTTTTTTTTGTTTCAATTAAAAATACTCCCAAATCAGCCTAACAATTTCTAACTGATAGAAACATTAAACAAGTAATATTCTTCTTATACAAGAAAATATTTTAAACTTGTGTTTGAGCAATTTATTGAATGAAATGAGAAAAATTAATGTTATATTTTTTAATGAATCTAAGTCAACAAAATATTTTTATTAAAATTATAAAAATATAATTAATTTCTTATATTTTAAAAAATTTACTTTGAACATGTGCTTTAAATGTTTAACTTAGAGAGAAATAGGTAAAAACTACTTTTAAAGAAGCCAATACAGGTTAAAGATCTTTCAAACAGCCTCACAAAAAAAAAAAAAAAAAACTATGAAAAAAGAAGGAATTCATTGCCAGGTTTTGAATTGCAGAGTAGTTAGGATTCAAGAAATTTTGGTTACCAGAAGTAAAAAAAATCCTTTGTCTGACTAAACTTAAATAAATTGCAATAATACAATATTTTTTGAAATAATTTCTCATACATATTAAAAAATGACTAAAATTGTTCTCTCTCCTTTTTCTTTTTAAAAACTTTTATTTTTATGAATCCATATAAAAATACTTAATTGTAAATTATTAGAGAAAAAATATAGTTAATAATAAATTTGGCTGAACGTTTTCGAGGAACCGTGCCTCATACTCATAGCCTTAGTGAAAGTAATTAATATATGTAAATGAGAATATTCAAATGAATTACTGTTACGTAGCCCATTTTTTCGAGATGTCGAAGCACGTGTCTCTTCTGTTGATTGCATGGATGTCTCTGTTAATGTAGAATGCCTCCTTTATTTTTCTCCTGTAGTCGTTTGGTTCTGAGCATAAAATAACAGGGTTAGCGGGAATAAAATTGTGCCCTGATTGTTTAGTATGTTCAAAAAATGCAGAAGATGTACTGCTGTTCGTTTGGGCTCTGTTGAAGGCGTACCGATGTTGAGCCAATCTGGTGTTAATTGTGGCTTTTGTTTCACCATAATATGTGGCGTGGCATCCGGCTTGGGGGCAGGAAATGGAGTACACCACATGTGGGGTGAGCGCTGGATCAATGTAGTCTTTGGAGTTATTGATCAACCTATTAGTGTTGGGTGGAGTTCTGAATATTATGCTAAATTTGTTGCTCAAGGTTTTCGTTAGTTTGTTGGATATTTTAGGGATGTAGGGGACCGTTATTCTAGGTAGATTGGTGCGAGGCAATTTATCATCTATTGTGCTGTTGAATTTCATGACTTTCCTCCTAATGGTTTTGTATTTGAATCCTGCTGCTAATAGGTCTTTAATATAATTGTTAATATTTTCCTTCCTATGTGCTTCATATTTACACAAGTGATAGTTTCTAAACATAAATGCTTTGAGACCTGCGAATTTGTGCGATGCGGGTCATTTCAATATGCATATACAGCATGAATTTCGAATGGTTTAACAATCATTTTATAATCTCTTGAGTGGCGGTCTCTTGACATGGAAAGGTCAAGATATTTGAGTTCATTACTGTTTTCATATGTAATAGAGAAAGATAGTTTAGTTGTGCTTTGTAATTCGCGTTGTATATTTAAAATATTATTTTTAGATGCTATAACGAAAATGTCATCTACATATCGTGTATATATGAAGTCTGGGTTATTGTTGAAATATTTTGGAATGATGGATTGCTCATATTTATTTAAGTAAATACTGGATAACACGCCACTGATAGGGAGGCCCATGGGCCAACCATCTTGCATTGTGTACCATTTATCTTCGAAAAGAGTGAAAATATGGGAGTCAAGCCATGTCAGGAAAGCCATAATAAATTTAATTCTTTCGTTAGGACATGATTTTCGCAACAACTCTTCGTGTATAATTTGGATGGATGCTTTTCTATTGATTGATCCATATAATTCCTTGCCATAACAGAACTATGAGAGATTTGAGTGTTTTTAATTCTGGAGATAAATTGAAAAGATGAATTTATTGTATATGAGCCAAAATTAAGGTAATCTATAATCAATTGATTAACCAATTTGGCTGTATCGAAATAATGCATGCCAGCGAAATCCATCATCAATCTAAGCGGTTCGCCTGGTTTATGTTGTTTTGAATTGGCAAACATTCGGGGAGGTCTAGTAGCAGACGGATAAATCCTGTAATACTCGGATTTAGTGATCCCGATGTCCTTGAAAGTCCGAAGCACACCATTAATAAATTTATCTCGGTCGTGTTTGATGTTAAAAGTGTTATCATGTACCAACTTTAATATTTTAATTTGGTCATGCATTTTATTTTTGTAATCGGTGTTATTTAATAAAACAAAGCGATTGCCTTTGTCTTCTTTGAGACAAATGATGTTGTGTGTTTTGAAATATTGTTTAGTATTTAACACACTTTTATTCCATGCTTTGTCTTCCTTATCAACGAAATTGTTATTTAGTAGTTTGGCTATATCTGTGATAAGCGCTCTTTGTGTGTTGTTAATGAGAGATGCTTCGTGTCTGCTATTAATTCACGCTTAGGGGATGTCCAACTTCCTCCTACATATTTGGTCCGAAAGATAAAATTTTCTTGATTTCATATGGCGTGTAGTTGAAGTTTTATTAACGAACGCGTTTATATTAATGCCGCGGTGGTTTTTATTTTGTTTAATAGATAAGAAATGTATTTTATTTTCAAATTTTACTATTTGAAATCTCTCAGTTTTTCGCAACTTATCTTGCATCCACTGAGGGATTACGTAGTTCGCTGTCATTTTGTTCCATCTAATTGTTTGCTTTTTAAAAGCATCACTGCATCCGCGAGTTATGTGTGCCAACAGTTGTTTCTGCAAATCATTCTTAATTTTAACATTATTGTAAATTGTTCTATTAATTTTCACCAAACAGGAGTTGGGTATGACATTATAATCCTTGCATTTAGAGAAGAAAGAAAGAGTATGAGGCACGGTTCCTCGAAAACGTTCAGCCAAATTTATTATTAACTATATTTTTTCTCTAATAATTTACAATTAAGTATTTTTATTATTACAAATAAGGAGAAATTAAAACCACGTTTATGAATCCATATGTATTCCTTCAATACATTATCATTTTCTACATGAATTGTATTTATTGGTGTGCAGTCCATCTATGCAAGGGAAGTAATACTTCCCTTTAATAATTACATCTTTTCTTCTTTTATTGTTTTTATAACATTTTCATTTTTATCACATTTTATAAATTTTCTTTATTTTTTTTTTCATAAAAAATATCAAAATCAAATATTTATTTATCTTAACTAGTCTGTTGAATAAAGTTAATTTTTTTTCTCCAGAATGTTGTGTTGAGATATTTTCTCATATTCTTGCACCTTTATCACATACATAAGCAATGGTGGGAGCAATTTTTTAATTAAATACACAGAATAATAGAAATTATACCAACAAACCTTGTGACAATTATATACTTATATATTGAATAGATTGAACATTGTTTTATATTAACAAAAACTTTTTAAAAATATAATCAGAATGATTTATCATCATCATCAACCATTATCAATCCACTGCAGGATGAAGGTCTCTCCAAGTTCAATCCATCTTCTCCAATCTTTAGCTTCTCTTCTCCACATCACCCCTGCACACTTTCTTATTTCATCCATCCATCTCACATGTGGTCTCTTTCTGGGTCTTTTACAATCTCTTGGAATCCACTTTAAGATTTCAATTGTCCATCTATTATCATCTCCTCTAGCAATATGTCCAGCCCAACTCCAATCTTTTAATTTTTTCAATGAGGTCAGTAACACATGTTTGTTCTCTTACCCATACATTGCATTTTCGATCTCTTCTTGTTACTCCCAACATGCATCTCTTCCTTTTCAAACACATAGGCATATTTCCTTTTAGTATCAAGTTATTTCTACCAAAAGCACTCCAACCAAGTTTAATTCTATGATTAATTTCATCCATTATGTTTCCATCTGTATTAATAATCTGACCAAGCTATTTCTAACTGTTAACTTCTTCTAATTCATCACAATCAATCTTTATTTTCATATTTTGAGCAAATTGATTAAACACTACTTTAGTCTTTTTAACCAGTTTTTATAAGTATATTTAAATGCATATATTAAAAATGCATAGTAATACATCAATATAAAATTTAGAAACATACTTTTATTGCTTTTTATTTTTTCATATTGATTTTTTCTTTTAGGAACAAAAAAAAAAAATGCACATGTAAGGGTTGTGTTTTATCAATATGTAAAATTTCCCAATTATAATTTTTGATCATTAATAAAATTTCCCAATTATAACATTTTCCAACAAAACTCATAGAAATTTCTTTTACAAACTATTGACTACAGTCCTTTAGTAATAACTTAAAATCAAATTTAACACTCTGCAATAACTCATTAAATAGAATTTTGACATCAAGCTTTTTGGTTGCTGATTAAAGACAATAAAAGTAGTTTTATCACTGAGAGGCAATTTTCCAAAACAAATGCAGCTATGCATTGTTTAACAATTCCATTTAATATTGGTGGAAGCGATAATACAGAGATTTAAGATTCCTGCCAATAAAAAAAATTAGGATTTGTAATATATACTAAGGAATTGTTACACTCGAAAGAGTTTCACTATATCTTAAATGAAATACAGATTCACTGCAGCACAACTATCTATCAATTAAGAATTAGTTCCTATGTAATTAGAATAGTTATATACTTTTATTTCGAGATTTATAAGAAAAAAATAACTAACTAATAAAATACCTCAATGACTTTAATCTAATAAATGTAACATGCTAAGTTCTAATGGAAACTTTGAAGATATTATTTTTACTCTTTTGTTATAAATAAATTTATTGTATATAGCAGCGTTTCCCAACCTGTGGTACGCGTACCACTGTGGTACGCGAGTTGCTGGTACGCGAAAAATAATCAATAATGGCAGACATAAAAAAAAATCAAATCATAAAAATATCATAGAAACGTTTTTTTCTATAATTCATAAAAATTAGTTTAATTAATAATATTATACAGTAAAGTTGTTAATATGTACAGTCGATGATCGAAAATCCAGCAATCGATATCGTTTTTTTGGAGTGCATTTTTAAATTTAGCCGTTAGCCATTAGTAACTTGAGATATTGCCGCCACTGTTGTCATGGTGCTGCACTCTTGTTCACTTCACCGCATGGCTTACAAGTGACAGGTTATTGTTTGTGATTGTATCGTCTTTGTTTATTAAAATTCATTGATCCCCATATAACCCGCTTATTCGAATTTAGACAAGAAGGACAGTTTTTTTTTGAAGACAATTCTTTTGATCTTTCTTTGAAATTGTATGATTTTGGTTGGCTTCATTCAGGTGATTGCATATTTAACTGATATTTTTTTGCAAATAAATAACTTAAATTTGACACCTCAGAACAACTCGATAACGATCTTTAATGTTAATGATAAAATTGAAAATATGATTAAGAAATTAGATTTTTGGAAGTAGTGTATTGAAAACAATCAACTGGAAGTATTCAAAACTCTACATATTTTTTTGTTTGAAAATAAGGTTAGTCTGTCTCAAGATATACGAGAAAATATAATAGCACATTTAACAGGATTAAAATTGTCTTTAATGGAATATTTTGCAAAACCCGAAAACACAAATGTTAAGTGGATTTCAAACCCCTTCTACGAAGAAAATTTAGAAAAAGCTACATCATTATCAATAAATGAGAAAGAAAATTTAATAAAATTATCGACACAATCTAATTAATTTTGGTTAAACATTAAAGATTATGAACAACTTTCTGAGAAAGCTCTTAAATTATTATTACCATTTACTAGTATGAAATTAGTAGAGAAAGAGCTTTTTCTTCATATATTTAAAAAAAAAAAAAAGTATTGAAACAAATTGAATGCAGCTGTAGACTTAAGGGTATACCTCACATCTTTTGAACCAAATTTCAAAAAATTATGTTTTTCGAAACAAGCACAAGGATCTCATTAAATTTATTTTATAAAAATATTTGATTATGATAAAATATATTAATTGGTTTTTTATAATTTTGTGTTTTTATTAAAACCATTTATTAGTAAACGAAATATGACAAAATAGTAGATAAATATGAAACTTTGAACAAACACATATATATATATGTTACAGTGAATTTATATTTTCAGTGAGTTTATAATCGTTTAAGCGTGTTTCAATGTAATTTGTCTCATTGTGATGTGAATACATGGTCACCCTATAATATTTATAATGCAAATAAAATAACACACTCGCAATAAATTTCACAAAATACAATCATTTTTACGAAGTGGTACAATTTAGCGTGAAGTACTACCAAGTGGTACGCGAACCAAAAAAGGTTGGGAAACGCTGGTATATAGTAAAATAAACTCATTTTTAATTTGACTTGTGCAAATGAAGGGCATAATAGAAACTGCAATTGCAGTTGCTTTTTCTGTAAAACTGTTGCGATTAGATCTCTATTTAGTCCCATAGATTATACACAAACATCACTAATAGTATTAACTCACGCACTAATAGTATTAACTCACGTTTTTACAATATGAAAATAATTGTACTAATCACACACACAAAAAAAAAAAATTGGATTGCCTGCCTTCTTTCTAATCTCACTTCACACCTCTGGTTTGCGTTAAATTTATTTGTGGGCCATAGATTCTAAATCACTTCATTTAAACATTCCACCAAGAAACTATTTGCTAATCAGGTTATGGAATCCTGCTAATAGCAAGGTGCCTAACCTTTTTTATTTGATCTTTTAAAAATTACAGATAAATAATATTTTTTTTTTTCTAAAAGGGTAACAGAATTACAACACACATATAGAAAATTAATAAATAATATATGCTATAAAAAAAACAGTAAACATTACAATTATATATATAGCAATTAAAAGAAGGTTGTTGTTGAACATTTCGCAATAAAGTTTAGATAAAATTCATGAAAACAAAAAAAAAAATCTAATCCATCATGAAAGTTTCCAAATATAAATAATTAATGATTTAATATTATGATATTATATGTTCAGAGTGGCAGAACATTCTTTTCTGAGTGATGTCAAACTTGCTAAGATGAACAAAGAATTACAAACCATCTGGTACAGACAGCGCTATTGTGTCTAGAAGATAATAGCTATTTTGACCTGGCAGACTCCCCCCGTCAATGTTTACAGCCAGCTGGGAATAGAAGTAAAGTTTTGAAAAGTTATTGCCTTTAAAATTTCAAGGTGTTATAATACATAAAATATAAACTCAGAGAGAGCTGACTGAAAGCTCATCAATAATTACCACAATATAAATATTTTTCAATGTCAGAAAAAAGGACAGTCAAATGTCTAAATATAATCAAAGCATCCAAGAGAGATAGAAAGAAATCAAACTAAAATATAAGAAAGGAATTGAAGACTAACTGGAAATAAAATTAATGTTCTACATATATAATGACTTTAAATGCTATTATTTCATTTACTTATGAAAAATATAATTATTAAACTTTAATCTCTAATAAATGCATAAATAAGTTAATATTTTCAAAAATAAAACGCATACACACATTGCATTTCTTTTCAAAGAATATTTCTCAAAAGATGGGCACTTATTAGAACACAGTTTCACCATACATATTGATTTCAGGCTGATATAAAAATGAACTTAATCTTAAAAATTGATTATTTATATTTATTAATAATCTGATTGCCAACTATATATAGTTGGCAGTTTCTTAAGGATGTCCATAATTCTTTTTCTTTTCTTTTTTTGGCAATTAAATAGCTTTAACAGTTTAAATTCAAAGCTAATATAAATAATGTAAACCTTAAGTTTAAATACAGTAATAAAATCATTTAGGCATCAAAAATTTAAAATTCTTTCACAAAAGTAACTTAATAATTCAAATTTTCTAGCTTGCTAGTTGATTCTTAAAGTTTGATTGGTGCCAAAAAAATGGTCAAGAATGAATTTGTGATGAAAACGACATCTGCAATAAAATTATGCTATTTTCTTTTAGATATTAACTTTAATATGTATACAACAGGGGTGGAGAACATCTAACCTGTAAGCCTTATGTGGCTGGTGAAACACAGGCTTGACTTGAAATTCAATAAATCAAGTTAGCAACTTTTTTAACATTCAATATAAATTTATATTACATGACACAGTACATAGAAAAGACTTTAAGAACTGATGCTATGAACATTGAGCAAGCTTCAAATTCAGAATGCAGGATTAGAATAATAATTAAAGCAAAATACTCTCATCACTGATTACACACTCTGGATAGCAATTAAAACATTTAACATTCTAAAAATAGCAACTACAAAGCACACACTAAATAGTTATTAAATCTTAAGTAGTATGACATAATCCTGTTACTGACAACATACAGTGACAACCAAAAAAGTAATTTTGTCACTGTTATCACCCTGGGGTTTATGAAAATTTTGTGTTATGATATTCTACTAATGGCAACAATGTATTATAAGAAAAGTTGTTGCAGAGTGTTGATCTTTTCAAAAGAAATGAACAAATTATTTTTTTTTATGAACTAAAGGTAAACCAGTGTGCCTAAATTGTGGTGATGTGTTAGCAAACAATGAAAACAGCCAAAATAAGCAGCAGTACAGCTCAGAATATGCTAAATTGAAAGGGCAAGTGCATCTGGATAAAATCAATGCTCTTCTACCGAAACTGCCTTCACTAAACCTCATTATGTAATGAGCAAGCTAATTGCAAATAAACTGAGGCTCGGAAAATTTGTAAAAAAAAAAAAAAATACAATTGTTGGCACCAGACAAAATAAAACTTTCAGAGTATTAGTTTCCTTTGAGAACTGTCTCAGATGAGATTACTGACTTAGTGCAAGATATTGAAAAAACAATGAAGGATTTTGTATGAGATTTCCACATTTTCTCTCTGGCTTGTGATGAAACAACAGACATAATAAATACTGCTCCTCAACTGGCTATTTTCATTTGAGGAAAACTCTAATGTGAGAGGACTCTTGTCACTAAAAACCATACTTGACACTACAAGAGGTAAGAACTTGTTAGAGAGACTTGTTTTATCAATAAAAAACTTGAGCCTTAGTACAGGTTAAATTCTAGTCATGACAGACTCACAAAAAGGATTAATTCTATTTGGTTAAAAAAAAAACATTGTTAGTGTTGATTGAAATGATTTGATAATATGCTACTGAATTGTGCATCAAAAGAGACTGTGAATAGTAATTGTGGTTTATCAATGTGATACCAACAGTAGTATCATGAATAAATTTTATCAAAAGAAGTGGATTTAACAGCCATTAGTGTAAGATGATACTAAGTGAACTTGCTCTAAGCAAAAGATTTTATTTACCATTGTGCAATGTGGTGGCAGCATCACAGAAACATGCTCATGACTTTTATAAAATCATCCACGGAGTCAAATAATTCATGGAGATGAAGAGAAAACTTATCAGGGGATACAGTGATAGTAAGTGGTTGTTTGGTTTACCATTCAAGCTGGAAATTATCAACTATCTCTTGGAGTTGAACATCAAGTAGCATGGTCCCAACCAGCTTCTTGACTCCCTGTTTTCAACTATAAAATCATTTGATGCTCAATTAAGGCTATGGAAATTACAATTTGAAAGGACTAAGACAGTACATTTCTCCACTCTGGAACAACAGAGGTTTTCTACAATATTTGAATATGCCATGAATGCATGAAATTGAAACTTTTAATGAAAGATTCAAGGACATGAAAAATAAGCAATTGGAATTGAGCATCTCTGCTATACTGTTCAGTGTGAAACCAGCTGGTGTTTTTGATAATCTACATGAAGTCATTCACTTAAAAAGTGATGATGACTGAAAACTACGTACAACAACCCATCACTGCTTAAATTCCATAAAATGAATATCTTTGCTACACCATTCAATGGAACTAGCCAATGTAAAAATAACTGCAAAGCAATGAGAAGCTGAAAGCTAGATACAACAACCTCCCATTGCTTGAGTTCTACAAATGTCACATAAGCAAGGATGAATTCCCCACTTCAATGAGACATGAATTAAATATGCATCTGGGTTTGAAACAACCTACTGCTGTGAACAATTAGAACCTCATCAAAGAGTCAACTGCATTCCAGATTGACCAATGCAAACCTGGAAAGCCAGTTGCAAGTAGCAATACCATCGATACCAGTTATCATATGCTTCACCAATAACCATCACATTAGGCATGCATTAAATAAATTTTTAATCAAATATAGCAGGCTAATTTTTAAGTCAATAATTTTATATAACCCATGAATAATATTATAAATATGCAAATGGCTGGACAAAAAAGGTTCCCCCACATCTGGTAATATATATTTAATATTTTACTGTAATTTCAAAACAAATTTACTCTCCTTGCATTTAGTTTAAAAAGAAAAAGAATTAAATATCTGTCCTCCAAATCAATCGTTTTGCTATTAATTTTGCCTTGAAGTAAACATTTCCCAAAAAAATAACTAAATGTATTTTTAATGTTATTTCCAAATAACTTTTGAGAATTTTCATTTTTATAAAATAAAAATTTCTTATATGTTACTACTGCATACACATATAATATGAGCTTGTTAAAATATGTTTTTCTCATGTCTCACAACCAATATTAGAACCAATAGAATATTACCTGATCCCAGCTTTCCTATCCAATACTGGCTTATCTATATCCCCAGACTAATTTCTGACTTATGGCTTTCATCAAAGAAGTTTTGGAACTGGATCCTGTACACAGACAATTTAACATTTATTTACAAATCCAAACAATCAAAAAAAAATATTTCAATCTATGCTTTGTCAAGAAAATCTTGCAGTAATTAGTTTCACATAGATTGAAATTTTTTTTTTTTTTTGATTGTTTGGATTTGTAAATAAATGTTAAATTGTCTTTAGTCTTCAGTTGAGAATTAACTATTTATTTTCTAGATTCAAATAATGTCTCAGATAATTGTATCATATTGTTAAACTGCAATGGATAACTGAATATATTCTTGATAACTTCTAATTATATATTTAAACTAAAAGTGCAGGATTCTTTAATAAATGTATACAAATATCTAATATAATACTTTACTTGTTTTACTGTACAATAAGCAACATTTACATTTTATTTACTATTTCTTTTGTAACTTATATCTTACATTTAAGCTTTTTTGTTAGACTTTTTTTTAAAGAAAAGAAGTTAAAATATTAAAAATGAACTGAAATATAAAAGCATAAGTATTTCAGTATTTAGATTAAGTATAGCAATATTGAATTGTTAGATGAATTAAAGTTTATAAATAAAACTAATCTATCATAGCTGATTATAGATCAATATATATTTTAAAATCATAGAAACATTTTTGTTATGACTGTCATAAGTTATGCACTGTTAAATAGTGAAACTTTTTATCATGTCTGCATTTATTTAACTATGGTTGTGCTAAATTATGGTGAATGCAAATGTGAACTATGAGAATTACATATTCTTTAATCACTTAGGAAAAAATAAATAATTTTTTATTAGTGTATAAATCAATAATTTCATTGTAGATTGCATAAGTTTTGTGGAAAACTCTGATTTAATTCAAAATAAGAGATGAGGAATCTCAAAAAACATTTGATAGATTTTTGTCAATATTTCTATTGCGATCGTGCAACAAATACTTCCAAATTATTGGTAAAGACAATATATTTTTTAGTATTCATTTTTATTAATATGTGGCAGAAATTATTAGAAAAACAGCTCTATAGTTCAAAGATAAAATGAGAAAGGTCAATTTTCTTAAAATAGTAGCTCATGTTCTCATTTTATTTGTTAACGAGAAGTGATTGGGGGAATTTTTTTGTTCTATGCTGTTTTTCTATAAAAGTTTTTTTTTTTTAATTTCATAAATATAAAATATATCTATTTTTATAATTATATATATTGCACTGGGTCGAACCGCCGAAACCACTTACTTATATGTACATATAAGTTTTGGCTGGTTTCAAACTCCTTCATAATACATTTATAATCTTATAAAGGTTACGTGAACGAACCAGCACGTTCGAGCGAAATGGGAGATCTTATTGATAGCTTTAACTATCAACAATGGCCCATCTCGGCTGCTAGATTCAAACCCCTACTATCCAAATACTTTATTTGCTTCGGGGTAAACCCCGGGGCGCCAGATAGTCTGAAGACTAATGTATTCGGGCAGTAGAATCATAATCCAGTGCTCGAAACATTCCCTAAAACTAGCTCAGTCTAATTTTAATTCAATAACAAAATTATACAAAATTAGTGGTGGAAAGAATTAATAAAAGGTTGGTAAAAAGAATTGACCGACAAATAAAGTTTAAGTTTGAAGACATTTTATTTTAATTAACATTAATTAAGTTTAAAGATAATTTATTACCAAACATTAATTGACTAAATTTAAACATCTTTATAAATCTGATTTAACACACGCACATTTTTAAAGTAACATTTCTAAACTAGTTTAAATATTCTTGTAGATTTTAATAGTAGAACACTGGTATTTATCTAATTTAACTAATAACACTGATATAATGATCACGCACATATTCTCATATAGCATTCACAAATATAATAATAAAGCATTAATAGCATTTGAAACTTAAACACACATATCAATAGTTCATTTTATGTATGATAGAGTTCATATAATTTGAATCTTGAATATTTACGAATTACAGCGGTGGTTACTCCATATAAATGATAATAAATAAATGTTTCCCTAGGATTTTTGGAACGTGGATATTGCTTGTTGTTGACTGCTTCTGATGGATTATATCTAACCAGTTAGATTTGGATGTTTCTTGAAGAGATTTTATGTGAATCAATTGGCTTTATTCATGAAGACAGTTGAACGTTTGACGGAGGATTTCTGAGTTGTTATGCAGACATTATTTCGCAGGCAGGTTTTGATGATCTTGTTGGACTAAAAGGCTGAAGCATGAGCGTATATTTCCAAAAGCTGCTCAACAATGTATTTTTGTTTCTGTATACATAATAGAAATTGCACTGTTGTCTGAACTGGAACAAGACTGTCACTGCCAACTAGACTGAAAAACTCTCAATTCATTGTCCGATAACAAAAAAAGTCTATTTATACCTGCGACGTGTTGTCCATGTAATATCCTCCGGCAAATATCTGTTGTCGAATTTCATTGGTAATTAATCCTATGACATGTTTTTGATTGATTGTTTAATTAGTAGTAGCTATTTCAAAACGTGTTGTTTTCATATCTTTAATTAGTAGCGCACCGCTGTGTTTTTTTAAATATATTTTTCATTTATTTATAATATTTAATACTGATACATTTATTTTACATTCGCACGCACATATATAATTTTATTCCACACATCAAAACTAGTTTTAATACTATTTTTTTTTATTCAATTCGAATGAAAAGAGATTTATATTTTGAAGCTTTTAATTTATAATAATAACACTCTTTAACTTTTATGAACTCTTAGTTTTATCTTTTCTAAACAAAACTCCCCCTCTCCCCTTTTAATCAATTAATTTCTATTTTTTTTTCAAACTCTTTTACGAAAGATTTTTTTTTATTTTAATAATTTTTTTAGACAAAATTATTTTATATACCTGTGCCAAATTAGCCTTGGCACATTACACCCCCCTCCATTTTAGAGAAAAATGCATCATTTTTGACCATTTTATCTCTTGCGATTTTAATTCTTGACTCCATTTATTATTTTTCTAAGTTAGTTTTTTAATATCTTTTATTTAACATACAAAGGGCAATCTGTTTTGACTATCCTTTCCTTCTATCTATGCCGAATACATTGCTCACAATGATCTAAATCATGGATAACGACCACTGGGACAAACTAATTTTGTGGCACAGGGATCTTTTGGAAACGATGCGGAAGCAGATTCGCTGACTTACACGTGTATAAAATCGAAACTTCATTTGCTGATTCTCTTGATCGGACTTGGAAAAAGAAAGGGTCGCTGTGAAATGGCAGGAATTTTCAAATGTCTATTTTTGACTTACGCTTTGGAAAGAGGAATGATCCCTGACAAGTCCATTACGGGTACTAAAACTTATCCAGTCGGCAGCTTTAAATGCATCTTTAACTAAATTTATTTCCATACTACCCTCATTCCTTTTGCTCTAGTTAAATTCCTACACATGTGTATACGTGCAGCATAATTCTACACCTACTAATATTCTAGATATCGAGTTATTACTGGACTTGCTTACAGGGAATCTATAATAAATAAATCCCTTTTCACACGCATCATGAGGTGCAGCAGTGCCAAGAAAATAACCTAAAAGGATATCTGGATAAATACATTTAAGATATGCATCATGAGGTATCGTATTTACCGAATATTACCAGTGTATGTGTGCGTATATACACATGTATACTTACACACTCTTAATACACCTTAGATTGACTTTATATTTTTATCACTAATCTTACATTATTTTTAAATTCATATGAACATTATTCTAACATTTGTATTAATCTAATCTCACAATATTATTCTAAACTACCATGGACATCAGTTTTCATATTATATTTATATTAATCTAATCTCGAATGTTATTTTCAATCCTTACTCAACTTTTTTATCTATGTGCGTGTATTCAGAAAACTATTTTACTTTACTACGATTCATTATTTGCTCAACTTTTATTAACTTGCGTATATTCAAAAACAACTTACTTTACTAGATTCATTATTACACTGATATATATATATTTTTTGACTTGACTTTAAATCATTTATTTACTTCCTTTTATTACCGTGCGTGTATTCCAAAAAAAAAAAAATCTATTAGTTTATCACGAGTCACTTTTTATTATTATTTACTACAGATATATTTACGCTTATTTATTTAACTTGATTTTATCGATTTTATTTTAACTATTTGACCTACTTATTTATTTACGAAAATTTTCTTAATTAATATAATTACCTTCTATATTACATTCAAATTCTTATTTTTAGAGATTTATTTTTATTTTCATCACTTCCCATTTATCCCTGAATGCAAACCACTTACTTATAGTATATATAAGTTTCCTTTAAAACTCCTTCATAATACATTTATAATCTTATAATCTTATAAATCATGTGAACAACCACATTTGAGCAAAATGGGAGATCTTATTGATAGCTTTAATATCAACAATCCATCTCTTAGATTCAAACCCCTACTATCCAAATACTTTATGTTTCAGGTAAACCCCGGGCGCCAGCTAGTCTGAAGACTAATATTCCAGTAGACTCATAATCCAGTGCTCAAACATTCCCTAAAACTAGCTCAGTCTAATTTTAATTCAATAACAAAATTATACAAAATTAGTGGGAAAGAATTAATAAAAGGTTGTAAAAAGAATTGACCACAAATAAAGTTTAAGTTTGAAGACATTTTATTTTAATTAACATTAATTAAGTTTAAAGATAATTTATTACCAAACATTAATTGACTAAATTTAAACATCTTTATAAATCTGATTTAACACACGCCATTTTTAAAGTAACATTTCTAAACTAGTTTAAATATTCTGTAGATTTTAATAGTAAACATTATTTATCTAATTTAACTAATAATACTATATAATATCACCACATATTCTCATATAGCATTCACAAATATAATAATAAACATTAATACATTTAAACTTAAACACACATATCAATAGTTCATTTTATTATGACAGAGTTCATTAATTTGAATCTTAAATATTTACAATTAATGGCACTACGATAAATGATAATAAATAAATATTTACCTAGGATTTTTGAACATGGATATTTTGTTGTTGTGCTTCTGATGGATTATATCTAACCGTTAGATTTGATGTTTCTTGAAGAGATTTTATCAATCCATTGCTTTATTCATGAAGACAGTTGAACGTTGACGGAGGATTTCTGAGTTGTTATCAGACATTATTTCACAGGCAGGTTTTGATGATCTTGTTGGACTAAAAGGCTGAAGCATGAGCGTATATTTCCAAAACTGCTCAACAATGCATTTTTGTTTCTGTATACATAATAGAAATTGCACTGTTGTCTAACTGGAACAAGACTGTCACTCCAACTAGACTGAAAAACTCTCTCAATTCATTTCCGATAACAAAAAAGTCTATTTATACCTGGACGGTTGTCCGTGAATATCCTCCGCAAATATCTGTTGTCGAATTTCATTGGTAATTAATCCTATGACGTGTTTTTTGATTGATTGTTTAATTAGTAGTAGCTATTTCAAGTGTTGTTTTCATATCTTTAATTGTAGCACACCCTGTGTTTTTTAATATTTTTTCCTTTTTATAATATTTATACGATACTTTATTTTACTTCCACGCCTATATAATTTTATTCTACACATCAAAACTAGTTTTAATACTATTTTTTTTTATTCAATTCGAATGAAAAGAGATTTATATTTTGAAGCTTTTAATTTATAATAATAACTTTTATGAGCTCTTAATTTTATCTTTTCTAAACAAAACTCCCCCTCTCCCCTTTTAATCAATTAATTTCTATTTTTTTTTCAAACTCTTTTACGAAAGATTTTTTTTATTTTAATAATTTTTTTAGACAAAATTATTTTATATACATGTGCCAAATTGGCCTTGGCACAATATATATTTTTAGAATGATTTCAAGTTTGCATTAATGGGGAAAAAAGTAAAAATTACATTATTCTCATTAATGTGAAAAGTAAGCTTTTATTTCTATTTTAAAAATTTCTGACATATACCATTTTCCCGTTCTTTTAGTTATGTTAAATATTAATTTTAATAACAAATTTGTTCAAAATAGTTGCAATTAAGCTTAAAAAAAAATTCAAACCAAAGGTCATATATGTAAATAAATTTTTCAAAGTCGGCCCTGCTTGAATTATATAACTTGGCCACATCATTCAGGGTTTTAAAAAATTCTCATAATGTAATTTAATTATTATATTGCATGCAAATTAGAGCAAATAAATCACTATGTAAATTATCTTACAGTTTTGCTCATGTGAAGGTTTATATTTACAAGTTATCTAAAAAACAACTTCGGTATATGTGTGTGTGAAATTTAATTATAAGTTAATTAGTGAGAATTTTATTTTATTTTTTAGTAAAAATTAACTTTTATTAAAAGTCTGGCTGATGAATATATATATCAAAGATATAGTTTTAGACAATTTTGGGAAAAATTTATTCAAATAATCTTCTTGTCAGACAAAATAGTCTATGTAAATATTAATAAATCTGCATATAAACTATGTTAAAAAAAATACAATAATATTTTTTCTTTTAAAAATATTTCATTAGAGAACTTATTATTGTACAGTGAATTAAATGTATCTTCCTTGAATGATCACATTTGAAATACAAATGGAAAGCTTTTAATAAAACATATTATTTGAGACTTCTAACTTCACTAAATGCAATTTAAAATAAATTTATATAACAAAAATAGCAAGATTTTAATTATAATAATTTTGTGATTTGTAAATGTTTAGTTATTTTTCTTTTAAAAAAAATATTTTTACTTAATCTCTCACATGAAATACATTACTCAACAAACTGCTTGTATTCCTTAAAATAAATAAAATTCTATTTTCTATTTTCAGCCTCCAATTTTTACACTTTTCATTCAAGAAATTAACTCAATAAACAAAATTAATCTAAAAAATAAAATATTAACTTTGCAAATAAATTTAAATGACTAAATTGTCAATAATATAAAGTTTCATATTAGCCTATAGGCTACAAAATGTTTAGAAATAAATAAACAATGATTATTGTAGAATTATTTTTTTCATATGTATTTTACTAAAGCATAAGCTTTAAATAGTTAAAACACTCTTTAAAAATATTAAAATTGAACTTACTATTATTTTTAAAAAAATATTAACTCTACATAAGTAAAACTCTCCATACAGTAGTGCCATCCAGTGCAAACCAGAGTAATCAATGGATGTAAAAAGGTTTGTCCAAAAAATTCCTATTTAATGCCTATTCATTCAATATCTCCAGATTAGGTCTAGCTTGTGGCTTTGTACTGGATGGCATAGTTTTACCCCTGTTATAACAGCTTGTATAAGCATAGGGAATGATGATTATGTGAAATATTGACTCTCTTAAAACCAATAATTTAGCAGTTACAATTTGTTTTCTATGTCTAAAAATGATTTTAAAATAGTTTTAAAATATCTCACATTTTATCAACTTTAAATCTGTATTGTTAATAAAACAGTAATAGTTATTTAAGATTTATTATGAAAAAGCATTGGATCATCAAAATATAGACCGAGGCAATTGTCATATTCTGAAAAATATTTTACAAAAGCAATGATTAGATTATTTAGTGATACTAGAAAGGATTAACAATGAGAAGGGTATATGACAGAGTGACTCCATATCTCCAAAACTTTTTGCAGCAGTTTTTCAAAAAGGATTTTGTGCATTAAATGGGAAACTAACGGAGGAAAAAGTAAATGATTATTTGAGACATCTAGATTTTATAGATGGTGTAGTTATTTTTGTAAATAAAGTTTTAGAATGTCAGAAAAAATTACAAGAGTTATCAGATGAAAGTAAGAATATAGGGTTACATGTAATGTTAAAAAGACTAAAGTAATGCTTAATGGATTTTCCCAAAAGAAAATAAAGATTGATATTAAGTTAGAAAAAGTTAATAACTACAAATATCTTGATCAGATTATTAATATAGATAAAAAAATAATCAATGAAATTAATCAAAGAATGAAACTTGGATGGAATACATTCAATAGAAATAATCAAATATTAATTAAGGAAATATGCCTGTGTTTGAAAAGGAGGATTCTTAATCCATGTGTTTTACCAGTTCTTATTTATGGACCTGGGACTTGGACATTTAACAAAGGAGCAATATGGAGACTTCAAATCACTCAATAAAATATGGAGAAATATAATGTTAGGAGTAACAAGAAGAAATAAAGTGAGAGAAAAAACAGTTGTTATTAACGTCATTGAAAGAATTTTGAAACTGAAGTGGTACTACTGGACATTTCGCTAGGAAATATTGTAGTAGATGGACAGTTGAAATGTCCCTTTTGTCTTAAAACCAAAAGTTGAGAGGACAATTAAGGATATGGTCTCCAAAGGTGTACTATGTTCAATAGAAGACTTGATGTAAGCTACACCAGTGCTAGTGAAACTAGATGGGACTATTTGTCTTTGTGATGATTACCATAATATATTTAAAAATACATTAACAAAGATGCTTATCCTTGACAAGTGTACTCTAAGATCTGGCCTTGCTATGGAAAGCATTATATTTCACAAAGATTGATTTAAAGTACACCTTCCACTCTATTACAGAATGAATAGTAAAGGTTGTTAACCATTAGCATTTACACAGGACTTTTTAAATGCAGAAAGTTGCTTTATGGGATCACGATTGCTCTGAACATCTTCCAAGTCAAAATGGATAGTTTGTTTCAATGAATAGGGATATTCCTTATCTGGATAATATGCTTATAACTACCCAGTCAAAGCAAAAATTAGAAATATGGTCTCATTGAAGTCTGTTCAAAATTAAGCAAAGTTGGAGCAAAGATAAATACAACAAAATGTATTTGGGCTATCTTGGAGATAAAGTTTCTGAGCTATATTATTACCCAAAAGTTAAGTAATTGAATCAGAAAATGTTAAAGACATAAAAAATGCAGCAAAGCATAAGAGCATAAAGGATTTAGAGGCTTTCTTAGGATTATTGAATTTTGAGTTTTCTTAGAGGAAAACTACATCTTATGACATCTTTGTATGAGCTATTGCAGAAAAGATAATGCTGGAGATAAACAGAGGAGCACAATTTAAGTTTCCAGAAAGCAAAAGATTTATTAATGTCTAATGAACTTCTTTTAAAACAGTTATCATGAAGTAATTATAACCACTGATGCTTATGAATTTAGAGTTTGAGCTGTCACCTCACACCACTATTTTGGAGAACATCTGATTGCCTATACCTAGAGAATCCTGTCAGCTTTTGAAAAAAACTATAGTCAGCTCAATAAAGCTCTGACTATTGTCTTCACGTTGATCTTCCAAAAAATTTTATTATATATAGATCATTGTCCCCTGCTTGGAGTTTTCAGTCCAAATAAAAAAATTCCAAAACATCCCAGCCAGAAACTAATCTGGCAGATTAATTTATTAGCTGCCTATGATTACAAGTACACAGCACACTCATAAGACCAATGCGGATTAAACTTGAATCATTATAATCTAGCTAATAATCACTAAATATTTATTTACTGATCAATACTTGATGGTTTAATAAATTGGCTATAAGTCAGATAAGTCCCATTACAGTAAACAAAAAAAAAAAAGTCTGAACAAATAATTGATAAGTTCTGAATCCAAAATACAAAGACTCAATTATTGATAACAAAATGTAAGCTTTTTAGTTGTATAATAAAAATTTCAAAATAAATTGCATTTACTATTAATGCTAGATTAAAAGATATATATTTTTAAGAAACCCATAGCTATATATATACATAATAAATTAAAAAATCATATAAAACAACTATATAAATATATTGATAATAATTAAACATAAAAACTCTTTTTCAGCATGTTTTTGTGTCCTTTTCAAATGTTAAGCAACACAACAATAACAAAATAAAATATCAGTAAAATAGAATAAATATTTTTCATATAGAGATTCAATATAACTTTAAAGAAATTTATTTTTATGTTAAAAAATTGTCTATATAAAATAACAATATGCAGAATAAATAATACATTCATTATACAACTTTATAAATATTATCTAATATAATTTTCCATTCATTTTTAATTGACCAGTTGTTAACTAAATTTATTTAAGTTTTGTAAATATTCATACAATTATTTAAGTTAGGTTTAATATAAAATATTTCATATATTTGATTTCTTTTTGAATCATTAATGTAATTTAAAGATTTAATATTTTTTGTAGCATTTATTTTACTTCCATATGTCTAGTAGTGAATTTATAAAGGAGATTTATCTTATTGCCTATTTATACACAATCACTACTTAACATATGGACATTAGGCGAGCTGATAAATCTGTTTTATATATTTACTACTTAACTACGAACATAAAACAAATGCTAAAAAATATTAAAACTTTAAACTGCATTAAAGATCCAAAAAGAAGTCAAATATACGAAACACATTACATTAAATATAATTTAAATAATTGTATGAATATTTACAAAACTTCAATAAATTTAGTTAACAACTGGTCATTAAAAAAGAATGGAAAATTATATAAGGTAGTATATATTAAGTTGTATAGTGTATGCATAATTTATTTTATTTTATTTCCATTATAAAACCTTCTATTTGCAATAATTGGCTTGTTAAAATAGATGCTTAACATTTGAAAAAGACACAAAACAATGTGCTAAAAAAGGTTTTATATATATATAGTTGTTATAATATTCATCTTGTTTCTTTATCACTTAAGTTACTTCACAATTCACAAAATACATCCTTTATGTATTGGTAGACAAAGTTTGAATCATAGAAAAGAAATTAAGATATGAGAAACAAAAATGATGCGAATAAAAATAACACAATTCAGTATTAATAAAAAAAGTGAGAAAAGAAACATTGCTAAATATAACAACTGCACAAGATACACGTGCAACTTAAAGCAGAAGTTAATGAATTTCCTTACATAAATATTTAGAAATAAAAAAATCATCTATAATAATAAGCATTTATTCAACCAATCTACTGCTTAATGTGCATTTTAGTGATGCAAGATTATTTTCAAGTCACTTTATAATTATGTTAAATTGCATAACAGACATAAATGATGTAAAGAAGGTGAAAAGTTGATTAAATATTACTGCAACACTGTAGCACTTTACTGCCTAGTTAATACAATCTGCCCTAGAACAGAGAATTGCTTAAATAATAAATAACATTTCTGAACAAAGATAGGTTCAATATGATGTTATATAATACTTGATCACTAGTGCTGGTATTTTGCTACTACTAACCCTAATCCTACAAAACTTACATTAGCCTTTGTATTTGTGAAGTTATTCTCTAAATTCTATATATTATTTAAGAACAATTACCCCCTAACATTCAGTTTTGCAACAACATTCTCCACATGAAAAGTTAATTTTAAAATTCTGTTGCACATAAATAAGATTATTATAAAGACTAATTCTGAAATTAAAATTCAAAATGTACATAGGAAATCAAATAACTTTATTTTCTAAAATGTTACTTCAAAACTCTGAAAATTATGCGTTTATCCTTTTATGGATAATTAAAGATTCAATGTGTGATTAAAATGAAAATGATATATGACTAGTCTTAAAAAATAATCCCCCAACTCAATCTTTGAATGAAGATTTTAAACTTTTTTAAAAAAATAAAAAGCTGGAAATAAAATTAAATAACTCGGATAATATTAAATTCATCTTTCTTCTTTAGTTAAATGATTGTTTTAAAAGATAAAAAAATTCGTTTCTGTTTTATGAGCAATTTCAAAAGATAAAATTTTATTTAAATCATAAAAATTGAAATAAAAAAAGTGTAAAATTTTTAACTTTTGTTCCAAACTGCCCATAAATATAATCAAATGATGAAATCAAGAGCTCATTTTGATAACATCATTAACTAGAATAATAAAATAAAATGAAAATGAAATTTCAGAGTAAAAAATACAAAATAATCTAAATACCCATATGAATATATCAACACCCCACCTAGTGTGCCTACACAAAATCATAATCCTGTTTCTACTTTAAATAACTTTTTATTAAAGCTAAATAAAGTTACTTTTTTTTTTCTATTAATTTGATAACTAAGTGTTATAATTAAATATCTTGATATAACTGGTTTTAGTCCATACGGTTGGATTGTGAAGTTTGTTTGAGATAGTCCTTGTGTTACATAGTTCTCAGGGATATGGAATAGTTTCCAGGTCTCATCATAAATGAACTTTGATGATAATAGTTTGTTTCTTTTCTTGATTTTTTGTAATGATTGTATAAAGCAGAGGTCTTCATCTGGGTGGCGTTGCATACACATTTTCTTGCACCTCACATACCAAATTGAATGTGTGAGGATTATCGATAGTCTTATTAATGGGAATTGTCTTTTTTTATGCATTCTTGGAGTGATGTAATCAGGTAGTAACCTACTTTTATATTCTGATAAATAATGGTTCTTATTCTCCCCAGGCCATTACATGTGTTGATGATATGAGAGTATGTTTTATTCTCCCTTCGGCAGTTGGGACATAGAGAGTTGACTTTGCTAATTTGTCATTTGTAGTTAAGAAACTATAAAGTTGGCATGGCATCCAGGTTTATCTTTATTATAAAGTCCAGGTATTTGGGTTCTAGATCCCAGTATTTAAACAACGTTGTGATTTTGTAGTTGTTTATGCTATACCAGCTATACTACTTCAAAAAACACCCTCTTTCACAATCTAGCAATCAAATATGGATATAATCAGATAATAAAATCAATGCAGCCCACTGATACACCACCCTCAAAGAAAAAGAGCTGGCTATACACAATAATCCAAAACATCTAACAGCATGTCAACATAACAACAGACATCATTGCCAACAAAATTAATATCTGGGGTGCTCAACAATTAATAATCCTGTTTCTATTTTTATAGGCAATGCAGTGAAACTTAACATAAATTTCTGTATTTTAAAATAATCCCAATTAGTTAGATAACCATATTCCTCCCTAATGCTGGTCAGCTTTCTTGAACAGTTATGAATACATTATATACATTTTTTAAAAATCTTACATTTGTTTCAAAAATCTACATCCAATCAAAAAATAAAAATATTGAAGACTCACTTGGATTTGAACCAAGACATGGCATGTAGACATACACACTAAACATTCATAATACAGCCATTCACAATAATTTTAAAACAACTCAAAATATATAGAATTCCTTTGAAAAAAAAAAAAAAAATCTAAAATTTAATTTAAAAGTTCCCCTAAGTTTACTTCTGAATAGAAAAAAAAATTAATGGATTTTCTTCTTTAATTCTACATTAGAGCTTTCAAAAATATGAATAAAAAATTTTCAATTCAGACACCAGCAATTCAGTTTTTTTTTTCAATAAAGATTATGAAGAAAACCATTAACAGACCATAAATTTGCAAAACAGATCATAATGTAGAGACCTTGTAATTTCTGACCCTTGTGCAAAAAGTTCAAATTTCAAATAAATGTTAGCTTTTGTTAAATTAATACTATTTCTTTCTTTTTTATATATATAAATTAAAATTATGTATGGCTATTGTGTACATTGTACCACCTTTGAATCATTTATTAAGAAAGCCCATATAAATATACTGCTCTAACCTATGCCCTTAAACAGGAAGATTCAACATATATAAAAAGTACACATAAATGGTATGTGCATATTCTTTTTTTTTTTTTAACAGTTTCCCATACAATAAAGTTTTTTTAATAAAGAATTAAAATATATATAAACATTTTTGTTGTGGAAAAATATTCAAATAAAAATAATTCAATTTTGTAAAGTTTGCACAAAAGTGCAAGCTGTATATACAACTATGAAATCAGTTTAACAAATATAAAATGAGCTCAAGTTTAAATGCTAGTCCCAAGTTTTATACAATGATGTGGAGTCACACACTTTCTCCTTATCACTCTTAATAATTTTTTATATACTGGTGTGTTTTTAAACACAAACTCAATTACTTCTTTAAAGACACTTTTGTTGTTCTTATTCTTTTCCCAAAACATGTCCAATATTATTTGCTAATAATCTTAAAAGCAAAACCATTGCTCTAGTTTTTTGGCAAAGAGCTGCTTTGATCACCACCAATTATAACTCATTATTTTTAAATAAAATTACTGATCTTGATACATTGTAACAAGTAAAGAAAATAAAAGTATATGAAAAAAAAAAAATTTTTTAAAGTGGAAATTCATTTTACAAAAATTATAATTTTTCAAGATTACCAGTTTCACACAATATATCATGGTGCATCATTTGGTGGTTTTATCTGCCATTTCCATACCAAAATAATGAGCTGAGCACTACAGTTCTATTCAACTGACCAAACAAAAACTAAGATTTTTGTTTTACTTTTTTCAGTTGAGAATTGATCGGTGAATCTTAACTCTTGAATATGTTGCTCTATTGCTGTGTTGAACAACAAAGAGCACTTCTTATATATCCAATTCATTAAAAAAAAAAAAAAAATTAACAAACACCTTTCTTATTTGGTGACAGCAATCTATAGCAAACTATTCTGAGTGATCAAATATGACACTAAATAGTAGTAATAATAGAATGGTTTATTGTTTCAAAATTATTAAAAACATTGATATTGAAAGGATAGATCATTGGTTATGATTTTTGGCTTTCAGTTCTAGTCTGCCACTCTTCCACTGCACCAAACCATGTACGGCAAATTTAGACTGAGTTGGTGGTAGTATTTTACTATATTTGTTCCTAAAAATGTCACTGGACAAAAAAATTAGCAAAATTTTAAGCAATTTTATTTATTCTTACTATCACAGGCCACCAGTTAAGCAAATCAGATATTTTTATTTATAAGTTTCATCTTGTTTCTTCATCTCATAATCAATTACCATATTGAATTTTTTTTTAAGACCATTCATGTTCATACCTTCTGTTTTACTGGAGTTTATTTTCATTTCAAATTTTTCACACATATTAAAAAGTCCATATGAATTTTTATATAATCTACAAATGTTATATTCTACTATTCTATTGTTAAATGCATGTATGTTCTCTGCTTGAAGATAAAGAAAGTACAATTAAGCAATGGGGGGTTGACATTGCTTGTCACCTTATTAACATAATAAATAAAAGTTCAACTATCGAGAGGTCAGCGACAGCTACTTTACAAGCAGTTGTCTCCCCGGTTAACGGGTTCGCTTCCCGGTAGATGCTACAACACATGAAAAGAAAAAAAAACTATATTATACAAAACTGGAATTAATATTTTCTTTAATCTTTCAATACATTTTTTAAAAAAAATCTAATAATAAACATAAACATTGTGAACAACAACAACAAACTTAGCTTACATATTTACTTATTTATAATTCTAATTCATAAACAAAGAAAAGATATAATGTACTTCTGTATGACTTAAAAAGTATTTTTCCTAAGCTCCAACTTGTCATTATTCCCTATTCATCTAAATTTATAGTTCTAAGTAAATAAATATATTATCTATCACTAATAGCTTAACTGCTTGTGAAATAAATACTTTTATAAATAATGGTGGCAAAAATAATCTTGGCACCAACTTGAACTATAATAAGTACCTATCGTGTCTTAGAATCTCCAGTAAAGTTTTATCAACCCTCTAATCTTATCCCATTCCTAAGTTGGAAATATATTACAAAAACTATTATAAGCCAACTACAGATTAACATATACAGAAAGGGATATACAGTACTATATGCCTACTTTGATATTTCATTATTTACAATGATATCTCTACATTTTGTTCCAAATGCCCTAAGACAGAGAGTAAATTAGCAGATAATATGTATTATCTGTTGTATCATTCTGCATGTACTTAGCTTTCAAGATCCAATTTATGCAACATAGATGGTTTTTAACATGCATATAAACATACATCTATAATACAACCTAATTTAAAAATTATAATATATATAAATTAAAATTATCAACATTTTTTTAAAAAATACAAAAATAAGTTTATGAAATAAGATGATAAGATAATAAAGTAAGAGCACATAATATATTTGCACATATAGAACTAGGGTGTGAATGGGTTCATGCTCACTCAATAATAATAAAACTTACTTTTTAATTCTACTAGAATAGAATTTTTCCTTTTATTATTTCATAAATGAATAATTCTTTTTTTTTTTTTAATTAATTAAAGTAATAATTTAATTTTAACATTAGAAAAAAAAAAAAATTCAGAAATTTTTTTAAGGTTGGCTGAATTGTTGTTATAACTAGTTTGATGTCATTTCACATGAAATTTAAAATTTTATCAGAAAAAAAAACAACAACAAAGAAATTTAATTAAATTTAGAATGCAAAGGCATAATGATTGTATGTGAGAATATGGGAATAAAGAAACTTAGTTAAAATTTACTATAAGACAAGAAAATCCACTTGCCACTTACTAAAAAATAATGTATATAAATTAAAATGTATATTTTTCTAACTAAAGGACAAAATTTAATGTGTTTTATTGTTTATTTATTATTTTTTAAATAGCCTCTAACTAAAGTAATGGGATATTGAGTCAGAGGATGTAGATGCAATGGATGTAGTAATTCCATGGTATTTTATAGGCATTAAAAATAATGGCAAAACAATTTAAAAAACAAAAACTAAGTGGCTTCTAAAACTATATATATAGTAAGCTTGAAAATGATTGACAATTTATTATATCACAAATGAATTTGATGCAATAAGCTATGTTAAATCTCATAGAAGTTTTAAATATTCTCTATCAACAGTGCAATATTAATATTATGTTCTTTATTATTTTTCCAATGTAAATATATTAAATTTATTAAGGCTTAGCAGATGATCTAATAATAACGTGAAAGGCTAAAATGCTTTTTTTATAATCTAATATGACAGTTTTGATTGCCCAGCAATCTTCTTCAAAACTCCTGCTTATATCTCCAAATCTTAACTGCTAAATTCTATTAATATCATCTATGTTTTTTATTACTTTTACAATGTTTTTTTTTTACAATCAAATATAACAGTTTCAATTGCTCCAGAAATCTTCTTCAAAACTCTTACTTATATCTCCAAATTTTAAGCGGTAAATTACTGGAACCTCTCTGTGTCACTGTAATACATAAATTCTAGTTAGCATCAAATGCTGATAAATATCCGCAAGATAATTCCTTTACTTTGTTCATGATGTGAGGCTACTTCTTTGGGCAACATATTTAGATAATTATTACTATTCGATTGAATTAAAAAAACTGGGCATCATAATGCTGAAGTTGAATAGTCCACCTCTCTACAGTGAAATCTGTTTCAATTAAGTTCTGTGATTACATGAGGATTTTGATTTGCCTAATTCACACAAATATGTCCAACAACATTGAACCACTGATTCTATTATATCAATTTTTTTCTCTGAGCTGATAAACTATCAGTTATGGTGGCATCAAATGTCTCTTATCATTCTCAGAGCATCTCATCAGGATTTTTAATCTTCCAATACAATTCCAGAATCCAAGTTATTTTTTAATCAGATTCCCTGCTATTATTCTCAATATCTGTAAAATAAAAAGAAATAATAAAAATATTAGTAGAAATATTTCTGCATATCTACTTTGGGTCCCATCCTGATTATTCAATATATTCAATAAAAAAAAAAACTGATGATGTGATAAATAGCAATAGGTAAGCAAGATAGTCATAACAATTTAATTTTTAAAATGATATTTGCAGGAGGACATGCTAACTATGTAAAAATTACTATTTATATAAAAGCACATTAGAAAACTGCATTTGTTTGGAAAATCGGCTGCTACTCTGAAATATAATAAAATGTAAAACACATTGAATAAAAAGTGAGGACAAATTTAAAAAAACAAAGAGATGCAAAACATTGCCATATCTATGAAAAATATACACAGAATTTCCCACTACATTTGTACTTCCATATCCACAGACGTAATTCTCCATGCACGATTGGAAAAATATAAATAAAGTGTTAAAAAATTTGAAAATTATTAAAATTCTTCCTCATTTCAATTTTTTGCTCACAGTACATAATCAGTACTATACATATGTGTATATTAAAAATGTATATATATAAATTAGGTCATGAGATATATGACGTGACTTCTTTGCAAATATATATATATAATACGGTTCAACTGTTGGCCACAAATTTTTAATATAAACCATATGATTTGGAATCAAATGCCATGGATAAATGGAACTAAATATTATATATGTTTAAATTAGTCATCAATGCATAGACATATAAAATCACAGCATTTAACTCTCTGGCATGAATGAATGAAAAGCTATGTATTCAGTGAACCAATCAAATACTGTTATACGTGCATCAATATAAATGTATGTGCCTATATGCAAACACATACTCATTTTTCGTCTCCTCTTAAAACTAAAGATTGGGAGAAAGGAAGTCAATCAAATATTGTTGTTCATGCATGAATATCTATTTTTAGTCTCTTCTTAAAACTAAAGATTGAGAGTTTTATTATCCTTGGCATTATATGAGTTACCCCTTCCCCTAACAAAACTTATCTCTTTGTGATATAGGTGTTCTCTTTGTGATATAGGTGTTCACGTCATTTCTGATTAAAAATGAACACCTGATTTATTTATTTTTTTAGTGCAAAATTCTAAAAGATTTTAAAGATCTCTATCCTTTAATCCTGATTAAAAATTTACACATGATTAATAGAACTCTACTGGTTTACACTTAATCTTCTTTCTACCAGAAGATTAACCATGTTTAACAAATTTTAAAATGGCAAGTCTGCTTTGTCTCTTTTCTTAATGTAAAAAAATATATACAGTATTTCTAAAGTAATTTTTAAAAAGCTGCTTATAATCAAATAAAAATAAAGACTGAATACAAGTTAATGATATAGGCGCCCATTAAAATTTACAACACAGCTGTAACAATGAATGTATTTAGAAAGTAATAAATTATCACAAACATTAATTCTGTTTTTAGAAAAACTCAATTGATGATATTTTGATTAAAGACTATAAGATAAATGAGAAGAACCATACTGTTTCTTGATATTAAACTCAAAAATAAAAAGCCAGTAAACTCATCATGCTGGCTGATGTGTATTGGTGACAAGCCCATATGAATTATATTATTATTAATAATAATACAGCAGCAGCAGTAGTAGTTTAGTAGTAGTAGTAGTAGTAGCTGCAATAACGTGAAGGAGAAATTAAAAATTTGCCTACTCAGCTTCTTAAAGCCTTACAAAGAAATCAAAGAGCTATTTCAATTAACAACAAACTTCTTTCTGCAGCCATTCAATGATGTTCTTTTATTTAAGTATTTCAAGAGAAAGAATTACAATTGCAAAAATGTTAAATGATACATTGTTGGCCTATGAAGTTAGGAAAAAAGACAATTGTTTTAAAAAGTGACATATACAATACTGCAAAAACACAAATATGGGAAACACAAGTGATGTGGTATTCATTGTAAAGATTGGTGGTATAATAAAAAAAAAGTAGCAAAATTAACTTAATTAATACAATATGCTTCAACATATAAAGGTGAAATTACTAAATTCTAAATCTTAATATTGGCTAAGTGCTTTCAGAGCTTGTTTACTCCATATTCATAGCCTTAATATGTATTAATCTCATTGTGTGCAAATTTATGCAAAACAACTCAGACCACCTATTTTTTTTTAAATTGCTAACACGTCTTTTCTATTTATAACAATTATGTCACTAGCAATGAAATAAGCCTCCCTGATTTTCCTTTTGGAATTGTTTGTCTCAGTACCCACTATCTCAGCCCTGGAGGGTTCAAATACATAATTACCCGATTAACCACCTTTTGATGATCAACAAATATAGAATTGCATTCATTTTTGTTTAGCAATCTGTTATATACATACTTATGCTGAGACACCCTGTTACTGATTGTGGCTCGAGTTCCCCCAAAATATATTGCACTGCAACCTGCTTTAGGGCATGCAATCTTGTATACCACCTGTGGCATTGATTCTAGGTTTATTTTATTCTTAATGCCATTAATTATTCTGTTAGTGTTTGGCAGAGTTCTAAATTCTACTTTAAATTCATTATGTAATTTTTTGACAGTTTTTCGTCATGCTAGGGATAAAGGTAAACTTAAATGTTGTTATCTTCTTTGTTGTTATTCTGGGCTAGATTTTTCTAGAAGAGCTTGATTCTATTGGAAATTGTTCTATGGTTGAATCCTACACTTATCAAATCTCTGACATAGCAAGAGATGTTGTTTTTTTCTGACATAAATGCTATAAATAGAAAAGACACATATCGCAATTTCAACAAAATGGATGGTCCGAGTTATTTTGCATAAATTTGCATATGATGAGTTTAATACATATTAAGGCTATGAATATAGAGTAAACAGGCTCTGAAAGTGCTTAGCCAATATTAAGATTTAGAATTTAGTAATTTTGCCTTTATACATTGGAGTGTAATGTATTAATTATGAAAAACTGGTGAAACAAATTTATTATTACATTAAAATTAACTTTAAAAAAGATACCAAATACAGATAATTCAGATTTATAACCCAATAAGTTCTCGGCATAATGAAGAAGTTAAGGATTTTTATATGAATGTACCAAATGCTTTTGATCAGATTAAATAAATTATTTTTAAATTATCATGGGAGATTTTAATGCTAAAATTGATAAACATTTAAAAGACAGTGTGATAAATCTGTTTATGGTGATAGAAATAAGAGAGGGAACAGACTTTTGGAGTTTGCAGAAGGAAAATATATATATTGAATTCTTTCTTTGAAAAAAAAAAAGGTGAAATGAAAATGGACATGAAAGTATTCAAATGAAGACCCAACAGCATTGAATTATATTTTGATTAAAAGAAAATATTTATTCAAGATCTTAATTTTCTTAAGAGATTCAACATAATGTAAAAGTAGAGAGATCAAAATTATTTAAAAAACAAATATTAATAATTACTGCAAATCATTTTAAAATATTAATAAATTTTAAAAAAGAATCAGACTTGAATGAAGTCAATGTAAAGATAACTGATATATTAATAAGAATGGCAACAAAGATACGTGGTACAAAAAAACAAGACAATGTATATAATTTTTTAAAATGATCTCTTAAGAAAAAATTAATATTTAGAGTTTTATAAAATGGGATGAAAAAGAGTTGACAACAATATAAGAAAATATAATTATGAACTGATATGAAAAGCTATAGAAGAAAATAAAAGTTCCAAAAGTGTAGAATAACATCTTAGTATTGAAAAGAAAGTTATTTCTACAATAATAAAAAATATTGAACTATAACTAAAATGAAGTATGACATCATAAAATGTGTGGAAGAATTTTATAAAGAATTATATAATAATAATAAAGAGCAAGAAAACTATCACAATTAATACATTTGAATTGTCCAGTATTTTAAATGAAGAAGTGACTCATGCAATTAAATCTATGAAGAAAAAAATTATAAGAAATAATGGAATTTTAATTGATATCTAAAAAGAAATAGAATAATTGTCCACAAAGTTATGTATCAAATGTTTAGTTATCAAGATATAAAAGAACACAATAGCAATACTGAAATTTAAGAAAAATGCTGAACAATATATTAGAAATTACAGGTCTATCAGTCCTATACAAAATCTTTACCAAGATCATTACATCTCATTTACAACAAACTAGATTTTAATCAGCCAAAGAAATACATTGGACTTAAAAGTAGTTTTATATTGAGAGAAGTTGTAGCAACAACCAAAGAATGACTTGCCATTATGCTTTGGATTTGTAGATTTTGATTCTATAAGCATTTCTATAGTGATTAAAGCCCTATATAGTCATACTGTGAATAATATTTATCAAAATGCAATAGCTATGATTAGACTGTATAGTGGCTATTAAGAAGATAATACTGAGAAGAGTGAATGACAAAAGAATATTTCAAAATTTTTTACAGCAAGTTTACAAAAAGTATGTTATAGATTAAAATGAAAAGCTAAAGGAGTAAAGTAAAAAATGGAGACTGTTTAGGTCATTTAAATTTTGCTGATAAAATAAGTTGTTTGCAAATAATATTTAAAACTTCGGGAAATCTTACCAAGAATTATCAAATAAATATATCTAAATATAAATACTAAAAAAACTCAAATAATGTTCAGTATATTTTTTCAGAAAAAGAACATAAAGAATGACAATCATGAATTAAAAGAGATTAATAAATACAAATGCTTTAAATCTAATTATTAATACAGATGGAAATCACAATGGATGAAATCAATCATAGAATTGAACTTATGTGAAATGCTTTTAGAAGAAATAATTTAATACTAAAATGAAATATGCCTATGTGTTTGAAAAGAAATGTTTTTTAAAAGATGTGTTTACCATTTTACTTATGAATCTGAGACTTGCATATTGAACAGAAAAGAAATTAGGAGTTTTCAGACTACTCAGCATACTATGGAGAGACATAGCTTAGGAGTAACACGAAGAGACTGAAAACAAAATGCATGGATGAAAGAACAATTATCATTGACATCATTGAAAAAATTAAAATGCTGAAATGGAACTGGGATAGATCTATTACTAGAGAAGATAACAGACAAACAATTGAAGTCTTAAATCAGATTTCAAAAGATTATAAAAGGCCTAGAAAGAGATCGCATATGAGATAGATGAAGTAATGAAATTAGCAGGTGTGATATAAAGAAGAGAGGCAAGAGATCAGCCAGAGAACAGCTATCACTGACATCATTGAAAGAATCAAAATATTGAAATGAAGCTGGGCTAGATATATTACCAGAGACTATAACAGACAAACAATTGAAGTCTTAAACTAGATTTCAGAAGATTATAAAAGGCCTGGAAAGAGATCACATGTAAGATGGATGGATGAAGTAAGAAAACCTGCTGGTGTGATGGTAAAAAGAGAGTCTAGAGATTGGCCCAACTGGATTAAACTTGGAGACTTTTCATTCTGCAGTGGTATAATAATGGTTAAAATTACCATTAATGAAAATGGAACCCATTGCTTAATTATAGTACCGTACTCTATCAAATTAACTTATATATATAAATCAATATTTAAAGCTATATCAATAATTTTGAATTATGAATAAGAACCACATGCCTAGAATTTGAATATTTATGGGTTTACATTCAGCTTTGTGTATGTATGCGTCCTTAATGCAAATCATATTTATATAATGTATAGTATAATATTTCTCTTATTTTATATATATATAATTACATTTTTATTAGCAAATGTTACTTTTATGTTGTTATAAAGGATAGATTAATTAAGCCTTTAAACTTTTATTCCATCACTTTGTGGCATTTTTCCAGAATTACTTAATATTGTTAAAAATAGCCACTATAACAAATCTTTCTTTCATGAATAATTTATTTTGAAACATGCAATGAAGACAAGCATGTCTGAAGTGGTAACATTAGCTTTTATTAATTAATTATATATATATACTATTTTACAGTTGTAATTTGATTATTATCTAATATTAAAAATTGTTTGTTTAACGTTTATTCATAAATTATTTTTTCTAAAAATACTAATCTACCTTCCCATATTGAAAAATAATATATATATCAAAAATGATAAAAAATATAACTCATTATGTTGTTTTTTAACATTTAAGTAAATACTGTAAATAAAACCTAAAAATATTTTATAACAAATATTGTATTACTTAATACAAAAAAGCTTCTTTTGGCAAAGTTTTATTATTTTCTTAATATAATGTTTACCTGTATGAATGTTTGCAGATCATTACAGAAAAATATCTAATTTTATTATAACTGCAATTTTTTTCCTTTATTCTACTCTTCTCATATGAATATAATATATATTATACATTTATAATCATATTGAAATGCTAAAAATATTTTTTTAAAAACAACTTATAGATTATATTATTGTTTATCGTTAATATAGATTTTTATGTCTGTACATACATTTTGTAATAAATAATACAATATTTGTTGCTTTATAAACTTTTTCAGTTTTATTTATATATATTGCAATCATACAAAAACAGATCTCACTTTTGGTAAAAATTCTGATTTTTTTTCTCTTAGTATCTTCTTTATACTATCTTTTTTTAATAAAATCTATTAGTTTTTTCTTTCTTCATAAATTTTTATAAATATATTGTAACGATAATTATTCACAGAGCAGCCAACTGATGATGGGATAAGCAAAATTGAGAAGTAAATGATAGTTTTAGAGTAATTCATTAAATAAATAATCAACCATTATATAGCAGTAAAAATGAAGAGTAATATTTTGGGGTTTGATATATATAAATCACCAGAATACAAGTATTAACAACCATTTGCTTCTACAACTATACATTCCAAATTTCTCACATTGGAAAGCATGTTCTCAGAATTATCAGGGGGGTCTTTTATGAATCATATGTGTGGCACTAATGTTGCATAATTATTAGCATGTGTAATATAAAATAAAAAGGTATTATATGTGTATTTTTAGAAAATAGGAAAGTACTATATCCAATACTTGCTTTAGTATATGCATAAAAATAACAATCAGACAAATTAATAAATAATAAAATAATTTATTAATAAATAAAAAAATCAAGAGTATTATTTGTAAATTCATTCTTGAATACTTCTCAAGTTGGATATCAGAACAAAAGTTGAAATCTTTTATCTCTCTGTTTATTATAACTTTTCACATATGAAACATGCAAAACTCTACATACAATATAAAATGGTGATCATATGATGTTTAATGGTTTCTCATATATATATATATGAAAAAGAAATTATTTCAATGCAACTTTCATTAAAGTAGCTTCATTCATATTATTCTTGGTGAATTATAATATAGTTTGCTCCATGAATAATTCAAATTTTAAAGATTTTGTTATTCTTGTTCTTTCATGAACAAAATGTCTTATTTGATAATCTCAAATTTTCGTTTTCATTCTATATTCTCTTATAGTTCTATGTGTCTTTTTATTTATTTGTCTTGAATATTCAAAAACAATATAAAACACTATAGCTTCTTCCTTTTAAACTATCTTGCTGTTTTGTCTTGAAAGTCTTTTTTCTTCCTTTGCATATCTTTCCTTTCTTAATTATTACTGCACAAACATTGAATATAGTTACACATAGTGTTAGTATTTTATTTTGCTTAAAACAAAAAAACTTTCTTGGCAATTTATCTGCAAGATTCTGTTTCTTTCCCTCTTTAGCAGTTTCTAATAGATGACAGGGAAAGCTGGACAATGTACTGAAGATAAAAGCTGATATGTTATTTGCTTTGGTGTAGTGCTCCATATTGAAAATTTTTTGAATATATGAGTATTTTCATAGCTTTTAATAAATCAAAGTAATTTTAAAAAATGATATTCCTTGTATAATTTTTAACTTAATAGTTAATTATTTTCTTCTTCTAATTCTTCAAACAACAGCAAGATAGCATGCGAAAGAGAGAAAACATGACAACTCTTTTGACATTATTGACATCATTTACATACGAAATACCTTTTTGCTTTATAAATTTTTGCTATTGTCTTCTCTATGAAAATTAGTTAAAGGAATATATCAGCACATATTTACTGAATAAATAAAATCTTTATTCACATAATCATTTTCAATACATGAATACTTCATTCCTTGTTTGTTTATTTCCATTTTATACCTATATAAGCACACACATTATTTTACAAAATATACTCGCAATATAACATTGGCATCACTATGACAATAGCTACAAGATGCGAGTCTTTTTTGTGTGTTTAAAAAATTCTATCTACCTTTTTTATTTTCCTAATGTGGTTTACCATTTTCATCTAAATTCACATCTCAAAATCCTTTCAAATACTATCTTCACAATACAAAACCACTCTCCAAACATGATATAAAATAAATCTAATGAAAATTTACCCAAATTTTCACAATGCATACTAATATGAAAAAAAAGAAGAAAAAAAAAGGGGGGGGGTACAATTTTGTGTATTTCCTTGTTGTACTGGGATTCTATTTTAAAACATGCAAAAGATTCAACTAAACAATCCCAAAAATTCTTACATCACCAAACAAGATTTACTTTATAAACAAATTTTTTAATAAATCCTTGGACTTTGCTAATATCTCAGGATGCATATATATTGAAGTCAATGTCAATAATTTCAACAGATGATTCCATAATGTTTTATTTTTAAAATTATCTCCATGAAAGAAAATACATAAGGACTACTCAGTGAAAATGAGATATCATATAAACAACCTCTCCCAAAAAATTAGTTATAATAATGATTGAATGCTTGTGGTTGTTTAAAAGTCACCAGATATTTGACCACTGGAGGTTAGCAGTTAAGCTTCAATTCAATAACTTTTAGTTTTAGACAAATTTCTTTATCTCTGAGATAAATAGCGCAATGCACCAAACTTATAAAACTGATAATTTATAATACTTTGCCCTAACATGATATAGCACAGTAATAGGATGATAATCCCTACAGCTCTCTAAGTTGATGCATCATGTCTCTAATGTTATTTCTAATGTCAAAACTTCTTATGAATTCCTGAACAACAAACCAACTATTTATTTATTTTGCCTAAATTAATAAAACTACAATTTTTAATATTACTCCTTGATTTTTCAAATTTCTTTATTTCTTCAACTATAGTTTCACAAGTTATTTTAGGTCTGCTTTATGCCAGAGTTATTTAACATTAATCTAAATTTCCCTTCACTATTTTCTATTGCTCATACATTGAATCATATTCAATACCATTTTTAATAGCTGATGTCCAATTGGATATAACAAGATAGACTCAACAAAAAGTGTTTTCAATAGTGAAGCCATTCTTGCTCAAATTTGGATGTTCTTGATCTACATATGTATAAAATTAAATAGTAACATGATAAGTAGAATATAACATTTAACTGATTTTTTTTTTCATTAATTTTAATAAACACCTGCTTAATTTTGGAAATTGCCAAGTTCTTTTTAATTGGTTTATTTCTAATTCAAAAAATTTAGTAATATGTGAATAAATTCTAATAAAAACTTAGATTGTTTAGATTCAATAGACAGTAACTTCTATACATATGATTAAGTTCATATTATAGATTACTTTTTACTTTCATATTTAACAAAACTTTTTTTAAATATACAGGTTTATTCTGGATAGCAAGCTTCAAAGTTCCCCAAAATCTTTGTAAATCAAGTATAATGAATAAAAAACAAGTAATTATGACTTCCTATGGCAAAGATTTAGTACATTATCCTAAATTCAAAATATATAAAGAATGTTGAAAATACAATTAAAAACATAACAATTGAAATTGGAAAAAAGTAATAATGAATAAGCATTTTACAAAGCTCATTATTAATAAAAAGTACTAACCTGTGGTAACAAAATCATTTCAGTTATTAAAATTTCTTTTAAAATATAATATTGTTTTAATTTACAATCATCATGTTTAGTTTTACATAAGACAAAATTGATATTCCCTATATCAGGGGTCCCCAACCTTTTTGCACTTAAGAGCACATTCTATAATGCCGGCCAGGTGGTGGGCACCATTTATTTTTTCAATGTAAATTTGTAGTTGGATATTGTTAATAATACACATAATGTACAAAAAAATATTTATTTCAAAAATAAAATCTTAACATATAATTAATGTTTATATTTTTACACTGTAAAAGTATAGTATGTCCTACAATTTGATTACAATATAATACAATAATTTATAAGAAATTTTAAAAATTAAATTTATTTGTATCAGATAAATAATTTTTTAATGTGTTCGGATAGCGACGAGCAAACTAAAATGGTCTGTGGGCGCCATGGTGCCCGTGGGCATAGGGTCAGGGATCCCTGCCCTAAATCATGATTCATTAATACATAGGGAAAAAAAATATTATTAACTCAATATACATTTAAAACTTATTTTTGGTGCACTTTGTATTCTGTTCTCGAAGCTTTTTATTTTTGTAATTATCTAATAATAAATTTGTGATTTTATTTATTTATAGAAATACAGTTATAATTAAATAAAAATTACATCAAGAAATAAAAGATACAGTTGATTGCAAGGATTTTTGCCTAAGAAAAAGTAAAATTTTCATAGATATAAAAATATTAATTAAAAATTAGTTTAAAATTCTTTTTGAGGTAATATATATATTTTAAAATTAAATACTGCCTAAAGCTATACTAATAATGAGAATTAAAATAGAAAAACATATATCATTGCAATACTAGTCAAAAAAACAAACAAAATTGTACTAAAATTATTTTATGATCATAGTTTCACCTATTAATAGATCTTAAAATTGATTACTAATGCTTTATATAAGACCAAAGTTTGTTTTTTTAGTTCTGTCCTAAATAAAGATTATATATATTTCACTATTTATTTTATGTTCGCAATGAAAACTAACATTAACTTGTTTATAGTAGAAACAAATGATGAGAATAGTGGCAAAAATTAAACAAGAAAATACTTGTATTTAGTACCAATTAATCATATAACATTGTCTAATTTCATAATATATGAAATAATTTTTTTACTTTTTAAAAAAAAAACAAAAAAAAGACAATTTAGATTCATGATGACAGTATTTTAGTTTTGGGCAAAATTAGTATTTACAAAAATTTTACTTGAGATTGAATAAATATATTTTAACCTACTATTAATGTACTTTGTTACTGTATATAATCAAATTATGTTTTTATTACATATTTTAATAAATAAAACTTTGCATTTTGTCAACAGACTTCTTACAAGGATATTGGATGAAAATGAGGTAAATACAGTAATCCTATTTTAACAATACAATCAAAGCATAATTGTTGCACATAATAAATGAACTCTGTACTCTACTGTACTTTTTTGGCAAAAAAAAATATTTCATTTTCTAATAATGCTTTCGAAAACTTCTGAGTTTCTACTTAAATATTACATATGAAATAAGTGTTGGATTTTGAGTTGATACTTTAGATCTAGTGTTTGAATTCTAACTCCTCACTGAGGTGAGTCATAAGCTTGAAACCAATTGGTCTGGGAATAAGAGTATTTTGGATAAAGATTTTAGATATTTTCTCTTACCACACTTATCAATTAAGAGCTTATTTGAGCTATTGGTACACTCTCTGTATTACACTTTTGTAAATACAAGCTTATATATAACAGCAATGTCACGTTTTATATGACTTGCTTTATTGATAATTATAATGATGCTTTCATCAAGCCCTATGATGATGTCACTGGTTTTACAAAATGGTAATCACTTTAAAAAATAGAAACTGTTTTTTAAAAAATATATATTTATTTATTTTTAAAGATTGATATGTAAAAATTTAATCATTAATTGAAATAGATGAAACAAATTGATGATGATCACTATAGTGAATCTTTATATAAAGATCTGTTATATGCAAGAGGGAAATAATTTTAATTGCTTACAAAATACTGACTATTAAAAATTAAATTGATTTCAAACTCTCAATTTTTTTTTTTTCTCTCATTTGCCCTGGCACTGAGTTATCAACTACCTAAACATATTTAAATGAATTAAATATAAAGGAAACTAGATCATTCGATTCATAATTAGACAATTAACATTAGATTTTATAGGCTACAAAATCTGAGATTTGTCTCATTTTAAAACAATATCAGGAATACATGTACAACATAACAAAATTATAAATCTTTTTATTAGAATCCTATTATATTATTACTATAACTCCTGAAAATATTTTTTATTATGCTTGTTCTCACTCATTTTTCTTATTCTAAATCATTATCTTCACTATTTATGCCATCATGTTTTATAATCTTTCTCATTAACAATATTATCACAATCTGACCTGGCCTCCTTACCATTACTAAATTTATTATAAAATATAGCAGTGACTTTAAATACAGAATCCTTTCAATTCTGATTTCTTACTTTTAACAGAATTAAATATAAATTTCATCAGCAGAATGCTGATAATAAAGTTATTTTATTAATCCTTTCCCTTCAAAATTCTAAAAGTATGTATATTAAAAATTCAAAGCAGCATAAATCATTCACAAATGCTTATTTAAATGTCTTATAACATCGATTTATGGCCCATAAATAATTATCATTAATAACAACTGTCACAATGAGTGCAATGTTAAATTTTACATTATTAGTGATCCGTATATGGTAAAATTAAAATGTTAATATCAGCATTTAAAAAAAAATATATTAAAAAATAATAATACTTATTCATGGGAATAATAATAAAAAAAATCTTTAAACAATTCATGCATAAATAATTCTACAAAAATATAAATGACGATTAAAAAACAAAAAGATTTTTGAAATAAGTATACATATTTATGTGTCTGTATGTATCTGTCTTTAAAGCATACTGAAGCTGGGTGCATCCTCAAACACATAGTGTAAAGTTATAAGTAAACCAAATAATATTCAGTAAAATTTTTATAACTTTATCAGTATTCTACAAATAAAAATAACATGAAATTTGAGTACTCGGATTCAAATTGTCTGAATAATGTTACTCAGCTAAAGAAATAATCCTAGAATTTTAACTCTGAATATTCTCTCAGAAAGAGCAGAGGAAAAAAAAAAATTAAAATAACTAATTACAAACTAAAATCTGGAATGTATCCAATTAAACCAAATAATAAATTTTAAAAATCATTCTTTTCCTCTGTGTACAGGAAAAAGCATATGATCTTCTACAGTGATTAGAATTACCCATAGCATTATTAGCTGTATATGGATATTATTGCTCTGTATGGCTTGGGGCAATAATTTGGAACTCAAGATCTACGGATAAACATGCCATTTTTGTTACTTCTAGTGTCTGAATTTTTTATGAAGTCTCAGAAAGAAATGAATTTCTTTTTTTCAGTATACATGAAACAAACTTTTTAAATTACAAAAAAGTAGTTCCATTCTCATGATTCATGCTAAACATCAAATAAGTAATGCTGAAATAAATGGATTTATTAACACATTCTGTGGAGCCACCTTTTTTTTTTTTACATATTATGTAGATGTATTATTTTTACAGGTAAACATATTTCTTCTTCTTTTTTTACCTTCTTAAACTGGGATTCTCAATTATTTTCATTATTATTATTATTATTTACACATCAACAAATTCCTAATGTACCTGATTCCAAGCTCAGACATAATGACCTTTATCTTTCTATAAATTTCTAAACAAAAAAAAATCATCTCTAGTTTGTAAATAGTTGATCACCAAACCCAAAAAATGAAGAAACATCAAATAAATGAGTAAAGGTCTATTCCAGCATGGTATAGTCTTTTTCTTGCAATAAAGGTAAAATTCCAAATTTAGGAATTCTTGCCACAAGATCAAAAAAGAAATGATTGTTATATTTCAAATAGAAATAAATTTAATATATCAAAAAGAGATCTCAAACTTTATTTTCAATTTGTGGATTTTATTTTTTAACAATAAAGATTTTCTTCATTTTATGCATATAGAACTGCATATTATTAGAAGAAAAAGAAGTTATGATGATTCCAATGATATAGCGTAAACTAAATGAATGCATATTTTTATTAATATAATTACCCCCCCCCCCTTCCCATTTTAAAATATTTTTCTTTGCTGTCATTTTTGTGACTTGAAGCAGTTACAAGGCATTGTCATATTTATTTAAAAATAAAACAATATAAAAAGTTTAGGCATGTAAAAATAGACATTTAAAAGCAATATTTTTCAAATAAAATCAAAAAATTAAGTGCAGTAGACTTTCGGAATAATGGCACCCAGGGGAGACTGAATGTATTATTTATTTTGAATTTTCCATTATCCAAAGTAAGTTTTTATTTTTTATACATTAAATGCAAAAACAATTTGTGTAAACATTAAAAAAAAAAAACGACATATTCGTATATATATATTATGTTTACCCATATTATATGATATGTTTGCCAAAACAATAAGACTTTTTCCAAATACTAAAATTGGGTGATGCTAAAAAAAATCAAGAGATTTGAGCCTCAGAAGTAATAAATAGAGCTCTAATTTTGGAACCATAGCCACTATAAGGGTACATTCAATGCATCCAACTTGTTCTTATGGGTGGGGCAGCTCTGTTTTTCAATTCTTTAAAAGAGAAAAAATATCATCATAAAGAAATACATATTTATCTTATTATCTGATGTCCACTAGCTATAAGAGTTTCTATGAAAATGAAATAATTATAAAAAAATAAAATATACCATATATGTAGTTTATATTTTAATTTCCAATTTTTGCCATTTTCTGAAACAGATGCCTCTAAGCAATGCCTGAGTTGCCCAATGCCTTATGATAGTCCTATCTGGAATTTTTCGTTTTGAAAGTCATCTCTCTAGCACTGCACTAAACTTCAGAAGAAGAAAAATAAAAGAATGATTTCGTTCAGGAAGATATAATGCTTTAAGCACCAAAAGTGGCAGGTTGACTTTTACCATAGAAATTTTTATCTTTAATTTGTCCTTTTAGTTGTGCTAAACAGCATAGAATTTATTAATGTTTTTGGGTAAGTCTTCCAACTTCAATAATTTTTAATAATATTCATTTTTCTTCTATCACGCATTTCTAAATTATATTTATGATGCTTTAAAATATCTTAATATGTAATTAATCTAGCCTTACCTATGCATATGACTACTAATCACTACAGATGAGTATTTACACATGCACATCATGCAGTATCAATTAAAGATTGCAGCCAATGCCTTTAAATGTTTTACAACTATCAGAGTTGGATAGAAAGTGAGTTGTTTAATTATTTTGCCAATTTTATCCAACCCAAGGATATATATATATTTTTTGGCTATGTATGATTGTACACTACCACTTTTATGGATTCATATATGGAGGGGGGGGGGCATCAATTATTTTAAAAGAATGTCAAGCAAAACAAATACAAGTGCAGTTACTAATTTTATTAATTAATTAATTTTTTTAAAATTCAAATTTGGGATAGATAAATGTCAGTTTTACTAATGGAACATCTTGCAATAGTAAATGAAGCTAATAGTTTCCACATGGAAACCAAATTTCATCTGGATGAATTCCTGGTAAAAGATTATACAATAAAACATTTAACATGAACTCCAAATTCTAGCTATTATGGTGAATAGCTGCAACAGGATTAAAAAAGAAAGAGTTATAGGCTTTCAAAATTAAAAATGAATACACTATATCAGCAATTACTGAACATCTGAAGTAGCAGATATATCCTCTACAGGGCAATTTTCTTTTCACCTAGAAATTCCAATAAAATTACTTCAACAATGAAAATATATCAAAATCAAAAATGGAGATTCTCTACAAATTAATTGCTCAGTATAATGTTGATGTTGTACTTCATGAGATTCCAATACAAACTAATAATGCATATTTTTTTTAAGTTTTTTTTTTTTTTTTTTTTTTTATTGTTTTGTTTTTTAAGAGGGTGTTGGTATTTTTTTTTTAAAACATATTTTATAAGTAAATAATTTTATTGAAGATAGTTCCAACAATAATGCAATCATAATTCAAATAAATAACTTTTATATGCAATATTTACAAACTTTCCAATACAAACTGGCTGTACTATTTTCTTACTGACTTTCCTACACCTTCTGCATTTATAAGAGATGAGAATCAAGCATGTCAATTTTTTGACTATATAGATTCATAATTCATATTTTGTTGAAACACAATAAAATGATTTACCATTATCTACAGAACTATTGATATTTGATTATTTTCCACCATAATCATCTTAGACAAGTTTAAAAATCCATATTCCTATTGCTGAAAATTATCCTATTTCAAGATCGAATTTAAGAAAAGCTAATTAGAAATGCTATACTGAATATCTTGAAATAATATTAATAAATAATTCCAATTCTTTTTTTTGCTATAACAGATCTAATAAATTCAAAATAACAGATGCCAAAAAATCTATCCCATGGGGATATCAAAAACAATTCATTCCAAGTTGGAACCAATCTAGGGTTGATCTTTAGACAATTTTTGTCTACTAATGATGAAAATTGTTGAGAAACTTATAAAAATGCTGAATGATGCCAGAAAGTGGAGAAACCATGGAAAAGCAAAACTTTACAAACTCTATTTGTAAGGCCTGGTCTTTTTTTCAAAAAATTAGTTAATATATAAGTAAGTGTAAAAAAACTACTATTGTTACTACTAATGAGATTGTCAATCTTGTATGTAAAATTTTTAAATCCAAGATTGATAGAATTAGAAAAAGCATCAATAGAGCAGAATCCCAAGGTTCTCTTTCACAATGTTCTGTAGATATTGATGAACTTGGACTTGTTCATGAAGGTCTTAAATTCAGGAAAATCCAGAGAAACAAATAGCATACTTCAAGAGTTTCTAAAAAACTTATGGCCTAAGATCAAAGTATAGATGTTAAAACTATTCAATAACATTTTTCATATGGAAACTATTCAAAAAATTTGGCATAAAAGTAAAATTACAGTGGTTTTAAAACCAAATAAACCTACCTATGATCCAAAAATTATCCTCTAGTAACAATATTATAAAATTCCTACCTTTATGAACAAATCATATTAACAAAAATGATGCTAATAGATGAAAGCCATTTACTTATAGAGTAGGCTGGGTTTAAACCAGGAAGAAGCTTATCTGAATACATTTTATCACTATTAAATTATAATGAAAAGAGCTTTCAAAATAAATTAAAAATTAGTACAATCTTTTGATCTAACCTTTATAATTCTGTTTGACAAATAGTTATTTTTTAAAAACTAACATTCTTAAATACAGAAAAACAACTTATTCAACAAAATGTTTTCTAGAAGAAAATGACACTGAAGGATAACCATAGTAGATATAAAATTTTACAGAATGATTTTTCAAAGTTTCGGTTTTCTCACCTATTTTACTTACTATATAAAACAATGATCAACTTAAAGCAGAATGCAATGTACTCATTTATGAGGATAGTGAAGAACTTTTCATAAAATAGAAATGTATTTCAACAAGGATAAGAAAAAAAATTGGAAATCTTTTTCAAAGATTGGCATTAAAACAATATGCTCCATTTTTCATCTAATAAAAAAGATAGACTGAAACACGTTCCTATCCATATTATTTAGTAGTAACCTTGGATCATAGTCTAACTTATTCCTCTTGTTTATTTAAAATTAGATTAAAATTAATTTCTAGGTATAATTTCCTTGGAAAAATGGTTGGTTCTACTGAATATTGTGATGCAAATACTGGGATCCTGTTTGAAGAAAAACTTCCTATTCTAAACTTATGGTTACTCAAATAAATATTATCATAAAAAATATTACTAGAAACTCAACTCTAATCCTCTGCAGCAGCTTCCTGTTCTTTCACATATTCCTCTGGTAAATAGTCAGAAGTTGCTTCACACAAAATATTTAAAAAACCAATAAATGGATCAGACTTATCAATATTTCAAGATATAATGTCATCACCTCAAATCAAGGTATTTTTAGTTGTTTAACCAAAAAAATATACAACCAAAGGGTATATATTGTTCCAAATTTCTTTTACCAGAGCCAACTGGATTTAATCTTCCTAACTGCAATTGGGCTCTTATCATATGGATTATGTACATTTGCTTCAAAAATAAAATTTATTAGTCATTGATCTATGTAAATGTAAGAAATATGATCTGTGAACCACACAGTTAGTGACTGTCAAATCTATGGCTAGTGTCAGAAATGAAAAAATTATAGCCAATGGTAAATTTACCTCTGGTTGGAATCCCTATATCTGCTTATGTGTGACATTTTGTTAAAAATTAAGTTATCATATATATATATTCTAACCTTGCTCTCGTGCATCCTCACTTCCAGATAATATATGATATAAAATAAAACGGGTTCTATCTTAGTTAATAATTAATAACTAAAATATTCAGCATTAAAATATTTCACTAGCTCAAATTTAAAATACGAATAAGGTTCAGTTTATAAAAATAAATTAAATAAATATTTAATATTTTCATGAGACTTGAAGTGAAAATACAGGTGACAAGATAGATTACACTGAGCCAATATCCCACAGGATACTACCTCAATGGCATAAGAACACTATCCCCCCTTTATTACTATTTCAAATAACAAACTCGTAGTATTCTTACGACTTTAATAACTTCTACTCACTAAGATTAAACTAATAATTAAGTCTTAATCTTGTATTTGATAATCTAGCTCAATAAAATAATCTCAGGTTCATAAAGTTTATTCTAAGTTAATTTAAAAATACGGTAGTAATATATGAGAAGGGATTTTATGTCATAATCTACTACACTGAACTAATAATAATAAATAATAATAATAATATTCTTCATTGTTTAATTACTACTGGATATCTTTTCTTTTCGTTATATTTTTATTACCATAATAAAATAATAAAATAATTTTATATAATCTTTTACCTTCATGTAATAATATAATAAATACGTGGTAGCATATGATAATCTGATAGACAAAGGATGTGTGGCAACTGATAGCATATAATTCGGTATACTATTGTGATAACTGATTTATGACCAATAAAACAATGTAAAATTATAATTATTTAATTAAATGAATACCAATAAAATATTTAAATTCTTAAATAATTCTCTATTTATCTTTTGTGCAAAATTATATATTTGTTTCAATTATTATGCATATATTGTGTTTTCATGCAGCGATGTGGAGAAATAAATAACTCAGACACAAAATTTTTGAAATAACAAAATTTAACAAAGTTTATTACTAACAACAAATAAATAAACAATTTATTTACACTATTTACAGTGGATATCCTTAACTTTTTTACTTTACAGTTTGATCTACCGGGTTATAAAAAAAAAATAATTTATATTTCAATTATATCTTTATTTAGATTTAGGACAAAATTTTTAAAAAATGTTACTATTTGGTTTCTCATTATAGTTAACTTATTACAAATATATTTATCTACTTTATTAGCAACAGCATTTTATCCTTAATATTATTAAACTATCTTATTTTAAAAAAATTCATACTTAGAAAACATTCTATAGAAAACAAAATTTTATAATGAGTATGGATTTCTCAAAATATTAAAAAAAATTTCATCTTGCAAAGTCAAAGATGTTACACAAAATATTATCCAAAATTCAGTACTAGATTTTAGTATTTATCACACAATGTTTACTCATCATAATATATTCTTCTTTAAGCCTTACTTTAGTATGATATAAGTGTAATCATCAATATATTTCTGTTAATCAATAAACAAAAAAATATACTATGCATATTGTTTACATAATTTACTTTGTACTATTGTATTTTAAAAATATGCAATACTTATTTTTCTCTTAAAAAAAAATAATACTAAAGCATTTTAAAATTATTATCACTTTAAAAAAAATATCTTTGTTTAGATACTTTATTTTAAAAAAGTTTATATTTCATTTCCGAAATAAAATTCAAAATATATTCTATGATTCTTTTCTTTCCTTAGGATACTTTGGATCTTCAATTTTAAGTTATAACGTCCTATTCCTTCTAAGCAAATAAACCAATCTTATACAAAACGATAGCATAACCTAAGTTCTAAATTATTTATCATTTCTCTTAAACATATCTTACTGAACGATGCAGTTACATGAAATAAAGATAGCGAAAACAGATGCATAGGATTTAAGGAAGAAAGCTAGAGTATCACTCACAATATATCTCAAAAAACATGGCACAGTGCGAAGAGGTATGACATTTACCTGCCTAATATCCTCTAGTACAGGGACGATGTTAAAGCTATTTCTTCAGCTTTATTAGAACATCAAATATTTAAAGAAATATAAACACTGTCCAAATAAAATGTGTATCAGTCATAGGGCTTTGTTAACTATGCTGATATTCACATAAAGACTAAATATTATTTCCATTCCTTATAACATCCTACTTCTTAAAACATCATCTTGGTTTCCTGTTCACTAAGTACTTCCAAGCCACTATCTCAACATTATTTCTCAAGATTTTCCACATCTTACATCGATAAATAACTATCTGCATTTACAAAACAATAAATAAAATTCATTAATAGTTAAACAATCTAGCTGTTCCACAAGAAAAGTCTGCTTACTTCATTATTCTATATGTCTAATCATATACAATCTACTTAGACAATATTTGAATATCCTAACATGAAAATTTTAAAAGAATCACATAACTATTTGTTATATGTTGGATTATATCACTAATATAAAAAAAAAAAATCGTCGTATGCATATTTTCAAATCAATCCTATCTCATAATGTTTTTTAAAATGTTGTATGAAATGCGGTACATATAAGTAAAAAACTTTTACACTTCATTCTTCCAATTTATGGATGATCTAAAGAAAACAAAAAAATATATACATTATAAATTATCAATAGTTATTATTATTACCAATAACCTTTATCTAGTCATCGTGTTCAGTAGGCTTTTCTTTATCCACTTGAGCATTGCAGATATAAAAAATTCACACCCATACACTTTATCTTAAAATATTTTTAGCTAAATTATTAGATTGTTATATTATAAAATTTTAATATTAATAAATTAATGTTTTTATGTTTTTCCTAATCTTATATAAAAATTTAGATTTAAACTAGGTTAACAAAATAAAAGAAATCAAAACTATAATTACATATTTCCTTGACGATAGTTCCTGATAAGTCCGAAATGTTTATTATTTTCTCTAGAGTTTTTAAAAATGTTCTCCTCCAAGCGCGTTAAAGTTTAAAATAAAAATAATTATTAATCCATTTAGTAAAATTTATAGAAAATAATCCTTGGTTTTAGTATTTAGGACGATAATTATTAAATCATAATATTAATTAATCCCATGAAGCTTCTTAATGTTCTCTACCAATATTCTCTGTGTATCCGATGCATCAATCCATCTAATTTAACTTTAAAAATATTCGATAAACTTTTAAGTACTATTTGTATTTCCATGGATCCATCTTTTATTCAACTATGTGTTCACTTTTTTATATATGTTTCCTTCTTAATACATTTAAACTTTCGTTTGGTATTTTTATAAATCTCTTTTAAAAATAAAAAAAAACTTCAAGTACTTTTAAACAAATCTTTTCTAAATATATTTTAAATAATTCTAAGACCGGATATTTTAATATCAAAAACGCTTCTGTAACATATTCTCCTGGGTTCTTTCTTTAATTCTTGAAAATATTTTTTAAAAATGTTACCTTCAGAAAGGATACAACATTTTACTCCTTTTGATATAATATTATATAAAATAATTCATGAAATATAATTGTCTTATTACTATTTAAAAAATAAATCTTGGATAGGCTTATAAATAATACGTTTCAATACATTTTTTTTTTTTTTTTAAGACTCCGTATAATGTCCGAGCTGTGGTTTTTTATGTACCAAAACAGTTCTTCGGTGAAATATTAATAAAGCTGTATCAATAAATATTTCAAATATTTTTTCAGCATTATAACTTATATCCATTTTATTTCGTAGTATATCCATTTTTTATTGCGAAGTTTAGGTTAAATTTTTAGATAAAATACGACTGATAAAGGAACTTTAAAAAATTTAACAAAGCATGTTAAACGAAATTATTAAAATATTTTTTAGTTTACACTCTCTTTTTTGCAAGTTACTTTTAAAATATTAATTAGTTTTTGCAAATAAATTATGAGAGAGCGCTAAAATTGACTAAAATAATAATTTTAAAATACTATCTCTTTGATAGCTATAATTTACCTTTCTCTGGTTTCAATACATTATTAATCTCCTCCAATAACTTAGTTACGACGATATTTATAGTCTGTAAGAATACCTATTCCTATTGGTTAATTCTTACTTTAGCTTGAGAACAAATTTACATATTTTTAGTTTATAGTAGAATTGAATTTCAAAATTAGAAATTATGACGTAATGAACTTAAAATATTATTTAAAATACCACTTTTAATTCAATTATAACTTTATTTAAATTATTTAATCTTTTAAAATAACTATTAAAATAACATTTAATAACTTATTCCATTTCTTAATATTCAATTTATCTATTTTTATTTAAATAAAATATTTAATTTTTATATTATGAATGTATTCGTCTTTATTACATCATTTAAACATATTATACGATAGTTAACTTAATGTTTAATACTATTTACTTTTATGATAGGCAATAATTCTATCCAATTCTATACTGCAATTTCAAAATATTTTAAACTTTATTATTAATTCAAACAAGCGTGTGTGTGAAAGTATATAGTATACAAGTCACATGATTAATAACTTTGACAGACGATTTTTGATTTTTAATCTATTTCTCTGCCTAGATTTATAAAATTGCTACACTTATTATATTTAATAATACAATTATAAAATTTGTAAGAACAATTTAGAAAATATAGAATTAATTACAATTCTCACCATCATAAAGTTTATTTTTAAAATATATTATATTAATTTTGACTATTAAATATAATTATAAATTTAAACATAGCATTTATAAATTATCAGTTTTAAACTATTAAAATCGAATTTATTAAATATACTTTTAATATTTATAGCTGTGTTATTTAATATGGCCAGCTTTTACAACCATATGAAACAATATTTTAAACTTTACTTAACTATTTTTAAATAATTCGCTATAATTTTACATACTACGTACTTGCTTTAGCCTCAAATTGTACTTTAAAGATATAATTGACTTAATACAATTACCATATTAAAAGAACATATTCTAAATTTAAAATTTTTAGTAATTGACTGTTATAAACTATTACTGACCTATAGAAAAGGGCACAATATATATATATGTGTGTGTGTGTGTGTGTGCGGTATTATAAATAAATTCTAATTTATAGAAAGTTTCAAGATGGATTGCAATTCAAATTATTTGTAAAAGCAATGCAAGCTTTGTTTGTTCATCTTTTCACTAGATGAATTGTATTTATATAATATTTTGCTTTTTCTTGGATGAGAGCAATATTTATATATACACACATCACAGAAAGACATACATGTAAAATTAACATACACTTCTCACTAAATACATTGCTTATAATTTATTTTTTACATGTGGCTAAAAAAAAAGTCCAACTTTTAATTTAATGACCATGACAAATAGTTCTTCATCTACTCATCATTTGCAAATAATCCTATATTAAACTTAAAATTTTTAGCTTTTTTATTTTATATAACTATTTTCCATCTTGCATCCTCTTTTCAGATGATTAAAAGTGGTTTGTGTTTTAATTAATGGAAGTATTTTCTTTTAGCATACATTACTTGATATAAAAATTATTCTACAGAGTAAAGAATTGTAGCACACAAAACCAATTGTTGTGAGTCAGTATATAAAATCTTAAAACTTAATTAGCAATAAGTCATGTATAAAATCTACAAATCAACTTGATCAGTACATTAAATATGCAAATTAAATCATATATACATATATGCCAGCATATTACACATGCAAATCAACTGGAATAAGTCAATACTGCAAATATGCAAATCATCAAAGTAGGAGTAGATTACATAAAAGTAAAATGCAAGAATTATAAGGAGTTTGAAAAGCTATCAGTTCATACTAATAGAAGCAGTATAGAGATGTAATAAATGCATGTAGTTATTTCCATTTGAGCATTAAATCATCACTACATGCATTAAAATGCAAAACATTTTGAATGTTTGGCTATAGTGGATGAAAAGCACGAATAAGATAACATAAAGATTAATGCATATGTTAATGAATGGTCTGTGAATCCAGTCATGGTCATGTGAAATATTTTTTATGAGTAATAATAAAATTATAATTAACATCATTAAGTCAGAAAATAAGATTGAATTTTCCTATCAGAATCACTAATCCATTGAGCTAATTAGTAGGAGGAATAATATAAAGCTATGATCATTAATGGTGTAAATTATCAAATCTGTAAGTTTACAATAATAGATATAGAGCTGAATCAGCTTTTGCCTACACATCCTTTAGTCTAAACATTGTAATTTGCCTACACATGCTTTAGTCTAAACATTGTAATACAACAGAAGAAGATTAATCTAAAATTATCAAAATATATAATGGTACTAATAATTAAAAAATCTAATAGTGCATTAAAAGAATTATTCTTCAGGGATATTATATTATATATTAAAGCAATTACAGTACTTTTGAAGAGTTGTAGATTTTTATCTAATATAAAGGCAAATATACTTCGAATGTGGATATCTTTCAATGATTAAAATTATGAACCATGATCAAATTTTTATCCTAATTCATTTAATCTTTCATATTGTATGTTCTATGCATGTTTCCTTCTTTTTTTTTCATTCAATATCATTCTACAATATTTTTTGAAATTTCAATTAAACACCTGTTTCTTAATATCTTTTTCCTTCAATAACTTTTTTTAGTTATAATATATAGGATTTTGTTATTGGAAGATATGCCCTCTCCATTTGTTTTGTTGTTTTTTAAGCCCATTTCAAGTTTGAAATCTAAATAATCACCTTCTACTTGCAAATGAATGACATGTAGTTGTTATTCATTAACTCTTCATATAGATTTTAAGCTTTCTGACACACTATGATAACATGTATAGTAATGTTTCTTTTTTCTTTCCCAACAAAATCAATAATTTTCATTTTATCACTTTAAGAAGTAGTTGACAGATCTTATAGTTTTACATTTAGAAAATATATTATTGGGGGGGGGGGGCATATTTTAAGTAAGATTCATAAAATTTACTAAATTATTGATTTTATTTTTAATTTATATATATTTGGACAATGTATAACTAAAGCAGTATATACTGATACAGCATATATTGCAATTTCAATGGTTATAACTATGTAAATAAAAATAAATCTAGAAAAAGTTCAAAAATTAATTTCTAACTTTTAGTTTTGAAACTAAAATTTAAAAAAATCTTTTGTTATAGAAAATGTATGAATACATCAAGTTATTCACTTAATGAGTATTTAGGCAATAAGTATTATGACTAATTAATAACACTTCACCATCATGGATTACCTTAAAAATAGATCATGAAGCAAAAACTCCAGTATCCCTATACAGATTAATCAACTGCCACAGGGTAACAACAGTTTTCATTTCTCATTTTACTTCAAAGTAGCAAAACTTTAATGTGTGTTACATTTATAAATAAATTTACTATAACACACCCAACATAATCATAAAGCAGCTCAGTTACAAGTATAAATTTCTACTAATGAAATGGAAATTTCTTTAAATTATGCCTTTTTATAGCATAATGATAACAAATAACCCTTGTTTATAAATTGACTTTTATATTAATATACTCATATATAATTGCTTGGAAAAACTGAGAGGCAAAAATGATTGCAAATCTGCTGTTATATTTAAAAAGAGAGATAAAAAGACAAAAATTTTTAAAAAATAAAACAAAATTCTTGAAACCATTGAGAGATTTATGGTGTGGTGTTGTATATTTAACAACTGACTTAAAAGAGTGAGAACATCATTAGTGTTATAGATCTGTTTTCTTTACTAGATGACTTAAATGCAGCAGATTTAGAGCACTATAATTAATAGCTTCAAAAATAATACTAACTGAATATTTGAAAAAAAAACTTGTAATGGTAGAAAGATTATACAAACCAGCACAAACTTAATAATATTTAAATAATAATAGATATACATTAGTTTTCCATTTCAAAGTAGGTTTAGTTATTCAACAAGTATGTCTGGAAAACATAACTATAATGATAATCCTCTACTTTGCTAAATGAAGTGTTTGTGACTTATTAAATTCTTACATAATCTCATTTCTGAAATAACAACAACCTCATTATACTGTATAGCCAATGATTATATTATAAGGTGACATTTAAAAAAAATTGAAGTTAATAAGGATATACAACAAGATGATTCTATATCTCCAATTCTGTTTACTGTAGTTTTCCAAGAGTATTTTATGGATTAAAATAGAAAACTAAGAAGAAGAAAAACAAATCTTATTTAAATCATTAAGAGTTTACAGATTGTGTAATTGCTTGAGCAAATAATAATATATCTGAGCTTGAGGAAAAAATACAACAATTATCAGATGAAATCTTATAAAAAAGTTGATTAAAGATAAAAAAATATTTAAAATATTTAATGAATTTTCTCAAAATAAGAGAATAAATGTTGATAATCATGAATTGCAACAAGTTAACAATTGCAAAATTCTTGGTTAGATGATTAATACAGATGGAAACAACTTTTGAAATAAACTTGGATTGACATTTGGCAAATACACAAATATGGAAAGTTCAAAATTTTAATAAACTTATCAGAACTTTGTAATTCAACATAAATAAATAGAAAATGTATATAGAGAAAAGCTTTATTCAATTCTAACAGCATGGTACACTTTGCCTGTGAAACTATTGTCATGAATATGACTACCAGGTAGATGAAAGCATGCTAAGCATACCATGCTATTAGGAATAAATAAAGCTTTTCTCTATATACATTTTGTATGTATTTATTTAGAAATATGGAAAGATATGTGTGAGAAATAACAATAAGAGATTAAAAGCACAAGATATAGTTAGGAGAACAAATAGGTAACACTGAAAAAATTAAGAGAATGAAATTGAGCTGGGCTGGATATATTTCTGAAAAAGAAGTTAATAAATGAGCAATTAAAATCTTAAACTGGATCACAAGATATTGTATAAAAGACTTAGAAAAACACTTTGTATTAGATGGATGATCAAAATAAGGAAGTTTGCTGATGTGATGTGAAAAAGACAGACTTGACTTAACTTTAAGATATCTTGCAATAATCAATAATATTTGAAGAAGATAGTGATAAAATGTAGTCCAATTTCTTTAATCATCATAAAATCAATGGCAGTGCTCACTTGATTGATTGATTTTGCTATTATGTGCTATATATGTTCAAAGTTTGATTTGATATTTATTGTAATAAAAATAATTATGATAATTTTAAAAATAAAAATTGCAACATAATTTAAGAAGTTTCAGAAACATTTATTAATAACTATAGTAATAAATAAATTTAACTTTGAAATAAATAAACTAGAAGTACAACTGCAAGCATATAAAAAAACCATGGCATTTCCATTAAAATTTTAAAACAATTTAAATATTGATAATCTGCATTTAATTAGTTCAGGTGCAATATTGTTATTCTGGCACCCAAAACCTCAGTTTAATGATAAGCAATTTTCCCAATTTACTAGTTCTGTAAAGAACAGAATATGTTAGATATTTTTCAATTATTACTTGAATGGGGAAATTACTAAAAAGACAATGCTTTTTTTTTTTTTCAGAAGTGAAAAAAAAAATTCAAAATATGTATAGTTCATAATTGTTAAAAATTAATTTCTATGTAATGTAGCATAACTAACACTTGAAACAGATGGGTGATTGGGTTATATTTTTGGTTTGAACCTAAAAAAATTACTTCATAAATAAATGTATATGTAATTTATCATCTAATTGGTTTATTGAATTTCAAGATTGATTAAGAGTATATATATGTAATTCTATGTCATTGTCTTCTGCAAGTATATACTATTATTAATTGTTCAGATTATTATTATTTTTAAAAAACTGCTACTATGGTAATGTGAGAAAAGTTTGGTCTACAATTCTTCAAGTATTGATTAAAATATTTGTTTTTCTATGCGGAAACAACACAATGCATTGAATTCTTTCTTCAAGACAGATTTTGAAGTCAGACAATTAAAAGATGTAATTAAAAATATTTAACACATATTTATATATCAAAATATATTACTTTCTTGAAAACAGTGAGTAAAATCAAAGTAATAATTATTATAATATGTTACTTCATCAAGAAAATTTAACAAACAACAAATAAAAATGGTTATTTTAGATTATGAAGAACTTGATATATTACTTTCTTTACAAAGTTATAAAAAAAAAAAAACCAGCCATTACAGAACAAAAGCCTTTTGTTCTTGATGTTTTAGATCATATATAAAAATAGTGAAGAAGAAAATACCAAGTAATGAAAATGATTTGAATTGACTTTTTCCATCCTTATTTTATATTACTTATCTAACTTTTTAGCTATAGAATAAGATGCCAAAAAAAAATGAGAATAATATACAACTTGGCTTTGATTGACTTTAAATTTCAATATTAATAAATAAAGAAAGAAAGAAAAAATAATGTGCTAAAACAATACATGGATGTATAATGACATCCACTCATACATATATGCAATCATTCACCCACACTCCTAGGCCAGCCATCTATTCATTTATCTACCTATTTATATTAAAATGAATACTTTCATGCATAAAAGATGTAAATCTACATTTTATATCATAATATGCACTTTCTAAATGTTAATAGAAGTTTTTTGATTTCAGGGCATCTCTGCAAAATATTTGAATTTTGTCTACTATCAAAAAGACAGCCGGTAACATCCAGTCAAAGAATCAGTACAACACTAGTGTTAACAATGAGTAAATGTGTATATGAATAAACCCACAATTTCTTCTTTTTTATCATTCTTTCTACTTATAATTTTACCTAATTTATCATTAAGTTTACTATAATGAGTGATAACAGAAATAAATATGTAAATAAAATAAAGTTTTGTATTTAAGCAGAAGTACTAGTTATTTATAGTTAAATAAAATGCAAAAACACTACAATAGTGACATATGAATTCATCTAGACATGCATAAATACAATTATAGCAATTATCAACAACTTTATTAGCTAATAATGAGATACTGAATACTCTGATAATTAAAATAGAAGACAATGGCAAGGCAGCTAAATTTCAAAGACAATCAATTTTTCACCAGAAGTAAAGATTAGCCTCAAAAACATGTAACAAGTTCTATATAATCAAAATGCAATATATATTTTTAAAAAACTGTCCATTGTGAATTTATAAAAAAAAAGTTTTATCATAAGTTTAAGGGTAGCTAAAGCAATATTTGTAAATGCAACTAAACAAAATTCAAATGATCATCATAACAGCAGCCACAAAAAAAAAAAAAAAATTGGGCAGGCAGTGAAACCTTTTACAGTTATTGAATTGAATAACAAACCTAAATTTATAACTTACTAAATGGATATCCTAAAATCCAGGGGAAATACCTTTGGAGATTCCCTGTAAATATGTCTTTGAATATATTACTGTAATATTCAGAGTTTCAAAGTATAACCATTAAACAAAATCTACAAAACTTTTTAAAAATGTATTGCAAGATAATTTCTTGTACTACTTCTTAGTTTATAAAGAGCAACAATTATTAAAAAATATATAAAGGTAAAGACACCATCACACAAATAGCAAATATCTAAAACAGAGAGGGAAAAATGTAGATTAACAACAACTTAACAAAACAAATTCTTGTTTATATTTTTAAAAATTCTAACCCTTTTGATCAGTCCCTATCAGTGTATACATTGAAAATTTTGAATTCTAAATGAGTACTGCAATAATATACACGCATATAAAACAGTTGAAAACTATTTAAATATTAATAAACAGAAGCTTAATAAATAAAATAAAAAGAAGCTGGAAAGCATAGTCTTACAGATTATTCAAATCCATTTGCAAAATAATCAAATACAATCAAAACATCCTAAATTGTCTGCAACTAAAAGTTTACAAAGATCTTTTTTAACTGGCTTCTCAAATCTACAGCAATCCTTTATATTTTTACCAATTCACTTACGCATTGTGAATGACAAGACACATAAAAATTGATTCTGATTATTAGCCATTAAAGTATGTGTAACAGAGAACACATGTGCATTGTTTTTAAAGATTCACAACAATAAAATAATTTAATAGCAGAAAAAACAATAGTCTAGCAGTAGCTGTGATGCAACTAGTAAAACAGAATACTTCAATAAGCATGAGTATTTATACTTCAATGACAGGAAGTTCACCCATGAGATTTAAAGCTCTAATCAGAATGGTTAAATTCAAGAGCTAACTAAAGAATTGTGAATCAATTCCTACTGAGAAAAGTAAAAAAAAAAATGTTAACCAAATGAGTAGAAGAGTTATGCTGGGCTAACCGTTAGCTTTGCTGCTCAAATGTCATGTTACTTTCCAAGTAATTTACCATTTTATATGAAAAACTGTGAATTCAATTTCATCATATAGAGTAGCATAATAGATTAATATCTTGCCATGATTATCAAGCAAGAATTTCAACAATAGCTATACAAATATTAATTTAAAAAATTTTCCTATTAAAAATACAATCAGTATTTTCTGATCAAAGTTAAAGAGTGCTAAGAATTTCCTGCAACTACATATCCTTTTCAAATACAATAACACTACACAAACTGAAAAAAAAAACTGCTTAATATTAAATAGGGCATTATTAGACTTTGTGAAGTTAAATAAAAAGTTAAATAGACAAATGATTTTACAAAATGGCTAGGTACCCTAATATAAAGGCACAAATAATAAAAATGAAAGTGAAATGGGATTTATTATAAATAAAAAAGAGAAAAACAGCAATGTAGATTGATGATTCATTATTAGACTTCATTAGAGATACCAAATGAAGGTAATTGTGCTTACCTTAAAATAAGTTTTTATAATGGTGAAGAATGCATGGGCAATCTTTTTTAAAAAAAAGGAAATAATATTTTTATTATAAATTAACTACTTTAGTTAAATAAAAATTTCATAAATGACATATTTTCACCAAAATATACCAAAAAAAAAAATTACTTTTAAAGAAAGTAGTCACAACAAGTTGTTTATTATCAGTGAATACAGACAAAATGTTAACAAAAAATATATATTCATGTGATCATGAATTAAGCATGCCATGCAGACAATCATAAAGAGCAGCAGTTGTCCATGTCTAAAGCAGAGGACTTTTATAGATGCATAATGCTCTTTGATCAAATAATATTTTAACATTGTCATGACAAAATTTTAATTCTAGAATTGAAAAATGATTGAAAGATAAAAATATTACAAGTAAATTTGGTTAAGAAGACAGAAATGAAAAAGGATATAGACTAGAGAATTCTGCAAAAAAAAAAAAATACATTTTATAAATTCTTTTTTATGGAAAAAAAAAGCAATGGAGAAATAATCACAGAAGCATTCAAATAAAAGCACTACAAAACTAATTATATTTTGACTAACAGAAAATGTGTATTTGAAAGCAGTAATGTGATTAATAGATTCAGTACATAAAATGAGTATCATCTGGTGAGTTGAAAAATACAATGTTAATGCAAAACTATGAATTGAAATCAGTTTGCAAATTGTTTTAAAATAGTAGTAAATTTCACAAATTGGAAAGACTTGAAAGAAATTAATAAAAAAATAATAACTGATATTTTACTAAAAATTGTTATATGAATAGATAATACAAACAAGCAGCAATTAATCAAAGAATTAATTTAGATATGACAATAGATAAAGAAAATAATTTCATATATTGTAAGGAAAATTCTTTCAACAATAAATATTTTTAAAAAAATTATATTATTACTAAAAAAAGAAATAAAATATTAAATGTGTGAAAAAATTTTATATATATTTTTTTTACAATACTAATAATAAAAAAAGAAATCTATGATTATAACTTTTGAAATTCCAAATATTTTTAAACAAAAAATAAGATATGTAATTAAATCTATGAAAAATTAAAAGGCTGCAGAAAACAATAATTATTGCAGAAAATACAAAGAAGCTATTGCAATTTTTTAAAAGTTTATAAAGCAACAAAATAATAATAACAATAATTCATTTATTTCCAAATTTTATAGCTTTACAAAATTCTTAATAATAATAATAATTAAACAAAAATTCTAAATAAACTAAATACAAATGAATGTTGTTTATTTAAAAGATCAGAGTTGAATGAAATTTAATAGAAAAAAACTTAATATTAATTAAAATAAAATTTTGAAAATACGCATATAATATCAAGATAAATCAATATTATTTAATAAGATTTTTGCTGTTGTACATTGGTCAAATGTTTATATCTGGTTCATATTTTAACACTTTTAATAATGTACATGTCATTCTACTTTCTGAAATGTCTTTAATTAAATTCATTTTAGAAAACAATGACTCACATGCATATGTAGAAGAGAAAATTTTTTAAACAAGTAAATGTTTCAGGAATAGCATTCCAGGCTATCAATAGTTCATCTTCAGCATTCTTTTTAAATATGCCAATAATCAATCATTTTCAATTATTTCTCAAATTGACAAATTTTTGTTTCCATATATAATTGGGTTGAAATTGACTAATCCACCCCCCACCCCCAGTGAATTCAAACTCCACTATTGTGAACTGTAGAGCAAATGCTGGACTTGTCTCTTTGTCTTCCTTTAGTTCTTCATGGGAGCTTTATCTAACTCTCCAAACACCAACTATTGCTAGCCAGCTACTTCTGCTACAGTTAGCAAGTAAAGATTAGTAGCTCACTACAGCAGCTAGCTATTTTGGCCAGTTAATTGATGCCAACTGCTTCTCCAAAAATATTAGTCAAAACTACTAGTCAAAACTACTCTAATCTTTTTCTCAACTCTTTTTAAAAGTCAGTTGAGGTGATAAAAGCACATGGAAAATTGTTTTCAATTACAAACTGTTTTTCTTAACTATCTTGATTAAAAACAATTTTAATCCCTTCCAAAGAACTTTTAATTAAAAGCTACATTTGGAAATTTTATCAAAGTATAATCTACCAAGTTTTCAAAATATATAGTAGAATGTATACAAGCATTAATTAAAAGATTTTGAAAATAGATAATAAAATTTTTTACAATTATCAGAAACATGCTTGTTTTTAATTTCAAAATCAGAATACAATATTGATCTTTATTTAGACCTTTTAAACTATTTACTTTATAATAAAAATTCTATTTTAAATTCAAAATTATTTAACCCTTTATAGTTATTTTATTACAGGAAGGTAGAAAAATATCTACAAAATTTTTGTCTGTGTTTATTTCTATTTTCCTTTCAACTTTACATACATATGTGCGCACACATTATGCTATTATATGCCGTGTAATCCAACCTGTTACAATATATTACAAATTACAGACCTATCATTTTCTGTCAGTTTTTTAGTAGATCTTCATTAAGACTTTTATAACCATCAATAGATTTTTGGATTCAAACATTCTAAGAACAAATTCAATTTAAAGGGTGATTAATTATAGAAAGCTTCATCTAAATATTAAAAATAAGTTATAAAAAAAAATAGCAAATATGAGTTCCATTTTGCTTTGGATTTCAGAGTATGAAAGATGATTCTTATAAACATTTTAGCTATAATTAAAGCTTTGGGGTATCAAAATACTTACTTATTCAGGATATTATTGAATTCTGATGAATATTTATATCAAAATGTAACAACAGTATTTAAACTATCTGATTAACTTTAACAAAAATATAAATAATAGATGGTTCCTTCTCTACAAAATGTTTTACAGCAATTTTATGGGATATATTTGGTGGATTAAAATGGAAATTTAAAGGAATAAAAATAAATGAAGATTACTTGGATCATTTAAATTTTGCACATGAAGTGATTATTTTTGCAGCTTTGGGAAATGTTTCCACAGCTATTGCATCAAAGTAAGAACCTAGAATTTTAAGATTAGATGTTAAAGATTCTTGGCTAATGTTCAATGGCTTTTCAAAAAATAAAAAAATAGAAATTACTAGGAATAAAATAGAAGTAATAATTATAAATATTATCAGATTACTAATGCAGATGGAAATAATGGATGAAATTAACTATAGAATTAAATGGATGATTTAAGTTAGAAATAATTTAATATTAAAATAAGTACATCCACTTGAAGAAAAAAAATTGTATAAATGTTGTTTTATCAGTGCTTACTTATGGATCTGAGAATTGAATACTCACAGAGCAATATAAAAAGACTTCACGCTACATAGTTAAGTATAGAGAAATGTATATTGAGAGTAATAAGAAGATTGAAGATGAAATATATGAGTGAGAGAACAAACAGATATCAGTGATATTATTAAAAAAAGTAGGTTAAAATGGAATTGAGCTGGAAATATCACTAGAAGAGATGACAATAAATGAACTTCTAGTCTTAAAATGGATCCCAAAAAAATTGTAAAATGATCTTAAAAATAGATCATATATAACACTGATGGGAGAAATTTGATGAGAGTGATGTGGAGAAAAAAAGCTATGAATCTAAAAAATCGCATTAAACCAGGAATTGTTCATTCTACAGTGGAACGATAATAATTAAAAATGATAATAAAATTGACAGAAACTGAAATACGATTGTTGATGTCTAAATTATTGAATCAGAATTTATAAAAGTATTGTGCAAGATCTGTAACTAAAAATTTGTTCAATTATTTCTTCACTACATTAAGTACAGTAAATAAATCCACAAAAGAAGTGATTTGATGATCATGTGACTCAAATTCCTTTCACTGAAAACAACAGATATGAAAAACAAATACTTTCCTTTGACAAAATTTATTTTTAAACGCATTTCCAGAAAAAGAGAAGGCGGAGAAAGAAAAATAAAATGACAGAAAAAGTAATCAATCTTTTTATCCGAAATAAAATTGTATATGCAAAAATTATAAAGATTTGGGATTTTTTACTTCATAAATATATTTAAAAAACATAAGTAAACTTAATATAGACAATTTTTTGAATGTTCATTTCAATCTATTTTCAGTATAAATAAAACAATTAAAAAACAAATATTATTACAATCAAATAAGTACTAGAATATCTAAGCATAGAAGCATAATATATTACAATCAAGCAATAAGACTGATTTCTGCAGGTATTCAGGTTACGTAATCAGGCAACAATGTACTGCCACCAAGAAAAAAATTTCAATACAAAATATTTTCTCATATTTAGTATTATATATATATAAGAGTTTATAATCAATTTGTTTTTTTTATGAATTCTGTACATATATCCATTTACTAAAATGTAACCTAAAAAAAATTAAATGTTTAGTATTTACAGCTCTTTATTGTTCAAATCATGAATATATAGACATTATCATGATAACATAGTTAATATAAACGATGTTTTTGTTGTTGTAGCTAATATTACTATGTGATTATTCATGTAGTATATTAACATGGATGGGCTGCTTCCCAACATGCATCAGCCAGCGTAGTGACTTTATTGGCTTTTTATTTCTGAATTTGCCTAATAGCTCTTAACTAAAATATCAGGTAAGATTTTTTGAAGAGAGAATGAATGTGTGTGAATGATTTTTTTTTCTTTCTAAGATATTTACAATCCTGCAGACAAAAATAAACCAACGCCTTTATTCCTATGCAGGCTGCCATTTAATGATGATATTTTAATTAGATACTTACAACTGCAGATCACTTTCAAATGAAGGAAGTTTATAAGAATTGGAAGAATTGTCTAATATTAAAGGGAGAATTGATTTAAAAAATGGACATATACTGTACTACAAAAGCATAAATATTGGAAGTGCAAGTGGAATAGGAGGCATTATAAATAAGAAGTAGAAGAACAACACTATGAAGATTGAAGCTGTATTGGACAGAGTAGCAAGATTACAACTTAATAGTGGATATCAGATGCAGATAATTCAGGTTTATGCCCCAACAAGTTCTCATTATTATGAAAAAGTAGAGGATTTTTATATAAATATACAAAAGGCTTTTGATCATTTCAAACAAAAATTTAAAATTGTCATGGGAGACTATAATGCTAGAACTGATAAATAATTGAAAGAAAAGTGTTGTAGGTAAATTTGGTTATGGTGATAGAAAGAAAGAGGTCATAGACTTGTAAAGTTTGCAGAAAAATAAAAACCTTATGATTTTTTTTTTTTTTAAGTTCAATGGAAATGGACATGAAAGCATCCAAATAAAGATGCAGCAGAATGGATTACATTTTGACTAAAATCAAGATTGTAATGTTCTTAATAAATTCAACACAGGCAGTGATCATCAATTAGCGAGATGTAAGATATATGTTAATGCAAAACTAGAGAGACAAAAATTATTAAAAAAAAATAGTATCCGTGTTATTCCGAATCTTCAGAAACATTCCAATAAATTTAAATTTGAACTTGCAAATTGACATCAAATCAAAAATTCACAAATGAAAAAAAAAAATACAAAAACATAAATAATATCTCATTATAAACTGGTGTGGAATTATTGTGTTCCACTAATGTGGACATTAAATTTCACCCAAACCTTGAACCAATAAAAAAATTAAAAAAATGCTTAAACATTTTATGTAGTCATTTTATTAGAACTACATTATAAAATAATGAATATCCTTTAATTCGTTAAAATGATATATTTTTTAAATGAGTACCTATTACATTTCAGTACAATAATCCTCTCACACCTGTAGCTTCGGTTACTTATGATTCAAAAAAAATATTTAAAAAAAAATTAAAAATTTTCTAAATTTCAATTTAGTTACTTTTTTTGCGTTGAAAATTTAAATAAACATTTATTTTACTCTCTATAATTTTATATACTATATATACTGTATATATTTATTTTATTTAAAAAATAAGTTTTTTATACATTATAATTACAAAATCTTTTTTAAATGATAATTAAACAAATAAATTAATCTATACCTAATATACTCTGGGCTCTATTATTAAAAAATAATAAAAATCTGAATTCAAGATAACAGAGGAACTGTTTGTCCTCTAAAATGATTTGTTAATTAACTATAATTATAGCATTCATCATGAATTAAATATGATTTAACTAAAATTAAAAAAACAACAACTGGAACTATAAATTAGTTTTTAAATTTCTAAATGTTTGCTAAAATTTATAAATATTAAATTTATAGATACTTGATCTTATTTTAAATGTGTGAATATAAAATATATAAATGTTTTAATACACATGTTGAAGGAGGGGCAAAATGTATAATTATACATAGTTTATTAACTTCTCTGAATTTCAGAATCCATAATAACATAGATATAGAGAGAATAATTAATAATATAGTAATTTATATATTTGTAATATTATGGAAGCAATTTGTTAAATAGACATGCATTCTTCAGTCAATAATTGCGAAAAGAACTATTCTTCACTAAACATCACATGATCACTATTTCTTATGTTTGCTCATAACTGTTGTTAAAACAGGCAAAACTCTCCATACAGTAGTGCCATTCAATGCAAGCCAGAGAAATCAATGGATGCCAGAAGACTTGTGCATAAAATCCCTATCTAGTACCTACTCATCCAATATCCCCAGATTAGTTTCTAACTTGTGGCTCCTCAGTCACAAGTTAGAAACTAGTCTGGGAATATTGGATGAGTAGGTACTAGATAGAGATTTTATGCACAAGCCTTCTGGCATCCACTGATTACTCTGGCTTGCACTGAGTGGCACTACTGTATGGAGAGTTTTGCCTGTTTTAACTTTTCTTCACACATGCACTAGAAAATTGGCATACACTCTTCAATCAATAACTGTTTTAAAACCATAGGTGGTTCACCTTTTTGTTAGAAACCAACAATTATTGACCATGCCTAAATTAGGATTTTAACTTATTATGAGTCTGATTTTTAAATTGGCATATTACTTGCACAAGGGAAACGGTTCTCATTTTTACTACCTGCAACACTTAATTTTATTAGTTTATTTAATGTAATAATTAATAATATCATGATTTTATGTCTGTAATATTGTGGAAGTAACTGCTCACCACATATACACTATGATTTCAAACATATATTAATAATGGGAGGCTGTCAATTGAGCATATGTGAGGAGTAGTTAGTTCCACAATAATACAGGGGAAATATTATAATTAATAAATGATATCATTAATCTGTAGCATAGTGTGAGACAGTTTCCTTGATCAATTCTTGCTAAGAAAAGCAAAAAAAAAAGGCAAAACAAGTTTGGTAAATTGAATGGAAATATTGCATTGTTGCTTTGCTACCTAAATTTTATTTGATTTGTCAAGAAACTCACCATTGAATTATCTTGTTTATATTGATATCACAACATTACAAAAAATATTAGATGTGATATAATTTTAAATAACTAAAAACAGAGTAATATAAGATTCACATCACATGGTCACCATTTCTTATGCTTGCTCATAACTGTTATTAAAACAGACAAAACTTTCCATACAATAGTTGCCACTCAATGCAAGAATATTGGATGAGTAGGCACTAGATAGGGATTTTATGCACAAGGTTTCTGGAATCCACTGATTACTCTGGCTTGCACTGAGTGGCACTACTGTATGGAGAATTTTGCCTGTTTTAGTAACCTAAGCTACCACTCACTATGATTCTAAATGTTTATTGCCAAAAAATTCTTTAGTCATAAAACCTTCCTTTGATATATCACTTTATTTACAAACATATAACTTGCCATAATAGTTTAAATTAGATGAATGTGTTACTTTAAGTTAGAATGCTCAGGTAGAATATAATAGTCACAATTGATGGTATAGTAAAATATAGCTTAGGTACACAACAGTTTTTACATGAATTCCTTCAAGATGATTTGACACAGAATCTGCTCAGAATAATATTAAAATCTACAAAGCAATCATAAAATAGTTTGCATGTTTTAAAACCTGTTAAATATAACTATTAAATGTTTTAATTACAGCACCTGTCAAAATCAATCCTCTTACTTAAGAAGAAAACCTTTAAGACAATATAACTCACTTTACAAAATTCATTTTTCAGTCCACCATTGATAAATTAAAAATAAATCTCACCATTATATATGATACAAGTGAAATATTATTAAATTTATTTCTATAGGAATATAGTCTCTGATGATTGTACTATTTTCCAGAAACAATCGATTACAGTAAATAAAAATCCTCTGCTCAAAAAAAATGCTGGATTCAGTTTGGTATTTGAGATTTATTTAAATATACCTTGTCAAGAAATGTATTAGATAACTTATATCAATAAAAAAAAAACTTTTTTATTAATAGTAATTACTGAAAAAGCAGAATGCTTTCTAATATATCATCTTACATACTCTATAGTTTTTTGTTTTTTTTTCAATAAGAGAAAGTTCAGTTTACTACTAAAAATAGATTTTTTTAAACCACACTTTTAGAAAGTAAAGATCAATGTAATAAAATAGAAAAACTTTTAGACTTGATTTACTAACTCTTTACTGTTCATATTATGAGTATTTATAAAGTATATCATTATAACATATATATACATAAAACAGTTTATAAATTAGAAGATTTAAAGTAGATTTGTTTTAATACATGACTATACAATACACATATTGGCTTAATCATTAAAATTATATTTCAATATATGATTACTTTTTTCTATTTAAAAACCTACTACATTTGGATAATCTTGATCTGCTTGATTTTATTGGTCTTTCACCTAAAAGAATACCGGTTGGATGCCAATTACATTACTAAAACCAATATTTAGATCAATGATTACTTGATATGGGGGGGGGGGGTTATATTGCAGCAGATTGTTTTTATATTTTATAGGAAATTTATAATTTTGAGTTACTATAAAAGAAAAATTTAATGATTTTTTTTCTTTGTTTCAATTTTTCTAAAAATATCTAAGAAGTTGACTACTCATACAAATGTTATCAAAAAATACTTCATATGGCAACTGTTTTTTATCAATATCTGCTTCCCAATTGAAAAGATAATGAAATAACATCTGACTATGCTCAAAATCATAATATATAAGTTTGTGTGTTTATATTTATATACATGTTTTTGCTTGAAAGTAGATTTCCATATCTAAGCAACATAGTTAGATATAACATCAATCATGTTGCCCATGGTTTAGTGTTGCTTGCTATTTTTTTTAATATGGTTATTAGAGACGCTCATATAAAAAATTACACATTAAAAATTCTACATATTATTAACAGAGTTAATCATTCATTAATTTAGTATTAAATCAATCTATCACAAAAACTTGTTAAAGTTCACATTATCTAAATATGAATACAAGAATAAATTATATTAAAATAGTGGCAAAAATAAATAACCAAATAATCCCTTGTAATAATCATATATATTCAAATTTAGTCCTAATGTTTAAACAATTAAATCTTTATTTAAGAAAATATATTCAACACGTATACAACCTAACATTAATAAATATGGTAATCACAGCTCAATATAATGAAGTCTTGTCTTTAGTGGAGGAAAAAACCTATATCTATTAAAAATTTATTGTCAATATTGATAATAGATATATATTGAAAAGAGACTTAAAAAAAGGAAAAATTAGTAATCGCTTTATTAAGATAATGTAGATCATTAATTGCCTTCAGAACTTCTTATATTCTACATTGGGTAACATTTGAATAACTTAGTAAATATTAAGCTGCTCCACAAAAGTAAATTCTTGACTATCCATAAAAATATTGACCTCTCATCCAGTAATTAAGTATATATTAGCAGAGACTCTACTATGTTTAAACCAAGTGATTTAAATGCCATTTAAATAATTAATTATGTACATTGTGTAAACTGGAGCATTATTATTCTTGAAGATAAGTTACTCATTGCCTACATGTTTGAATACCATACCAATAAATAGCCTATCAGTATATAAAAAGAATTCATAAAAAATAATATGTAAATTGTACCTAAAAAATATGTGGTAAGTAACCTAAAAAAAAAAAAAAGGTGTGTACAGTAAAGCTGATACATATTGTGAACGCATCAAGTGCTCCAGCTAAGCTCAGGGTTCTTTGCTATTACCATTTATGCCATGAACACAGAGAGCTACAAATATAATAACAATAATGATAATCACTAAACATTATAAAGTATAACTAAATAAATTTCAAGGGAAAAAACCTCAACTCACTCTTGCAAAACTTTTAGAACTCCCAATATTCATAACACAAGCCACAAAATAGCAAGGGTGCATGCAGTTAATTTCTCTCTTATAATAAAATTTTCTTCCATTTTCCCTCTTAAATATAATCTTACATCTCCAGCTCTTTCGTCGTCATCTTATTGTCATGATCAATTCTGCATCTCTCATAAATCTTATTGACTTGCTGATGCCACTTTGTCTTCCTTTGACAGTAGATATAAGTTCTTTTTTATAAAATTATGCTATTATGATTTTAGAGTTCTTATATTTAATATTTTGCTTCATGAACATGTTAATAAATGAATGATATCCTAGTGACAAACTTAAGAAGACATACACTTAATCTACAAGTTAATGTCTGCCTAATATATAATAATAATTATAATAATTTAATAAAATAATTTAATCATGACAAAATTGCATCAAACTCTAAATTTGGAATAATACAATCATCTTCTAAGATAGCATTCGAATACCAAGAGTGGAAAGGGATTTTATGGTCAATCAAAATATTCATCATCAACATAAATAAATGTATTAAATGGAAATAGATAATAATTGATTATAAAAGCAGGCTTATTTAAATAAACTGCAGTTTTAAAATTACAGTGATCAATAGAATAAATGAACAATATTTATTTCAAATGCATTCTTCATATCTGCAAAATCATTATCACTAAACACTTTAATATTTCAATTTATGTGTCTGTACCCTGAATAAATAGCATGAAAAATATTTGCATTATAATTTAAATAATGTCTAGATTTCTGGATATGAATTGGTGAATACTAAAACATTATAGAGATACTACACAAGATTTAATAACAAGATAACATTTGTTATACAATAAACAAATTTTATAAACATGAACACCATGGAAAATGAATTTCAAAACATTATTGTTATAACAGTCTAATGCAGCTGTTTACAGGAGAATTTACAATTTCAAATTTATCTAAATTAACAAATTAAATGACTGAATTAAATATCCACAATCTATAATCATCTTAAGTGGACAAGTACATTTGACCATTTTATTCTTTAAGTTAAATACTTATTTTATGACTATTATCAATAAAATATTCTGTGCCTTTGAAGTGACAGAACTTTACTAAATTATTAACAAATTTATGCTACAAGCTTTATATCTTCCTGCATAAAATATTATATGTCCTAGAACATTTCTATAATTTATGCATTACTTATTAATTTTATGGTCTTTAATTACTAAAGTTATACTAAATTTTTAAATTGCTATCAGAGGTTACACATATACACCCATACACTCTATGCTACTTATCCCAACGATGAGTAAACCTGAATAATCTTTAGATCTTACCAATCCAGTGATGACTTGCTTCTGGATAATAATGATGATGATGCATATTGCTTATTTAGGGTAAAGAATATAAATTTATAATTTTGAATAAATCATTATCACTTGAATAAATCATTATCACTTTTGTCTCATGAAACTCTCAACCTGCATTTAGGGAGTTAAAAGTGCTCCTGAAGAAAAGATGATGCACTTCAAAATAACAAACTTATCAATGACCAACATACTACGATATCATTGCACAGTGGTAAATATACACTAAAAAAGATACTTCCAAGAGGAAAAGCTAAACAAAGCAATAAATCTAGTGGTGGCATGAACCCAGAACATGCATCTACTTTCTGATGGCAATAAAATGTTAGGACTTTTGCCTCTAGACATATATAATAACACGAATGAATGGCCACAACTACAACCATAAACACAAAAAATATCACTTAAGAAAAATATCAACCATATTGGAGAGAGTAACCCTCTATCTCCTAATAAAACATCTAAATTATTTCAATAATAACAATAAGAGAGCTAAGCTCCATCTCCAAACGATCAAGGTGGAAATAAAATTCACATACCTTGGAAACATACAATAGTCAGATAATATATATCACATATACTAGAAAGAAATTAATCATAAACTCTCAATAAATATAATACTAAATTAATGCCTAAATGTAATCTTAAGCAATTAAAAAAAAATAAGAAATATACATCATTTTTCATAAACATATAAGCATTCATTATAAATATATACTTCTCATAATAAAAGACAAAGCAATAGACTCTTTAAAATAACTTATATTAAATCATTATATGATATATAGTATCATTAATGCTAATAAGCGAACATCTGTCAGGCAAGTTAGACTATAACACATAAAATATATTTTTAAAAAAATTAATATTTAAAAGAGCATATACTAATAATAAGTTATAAATGTATAATTTAAAGCTAAGCATCAAATTTTACAGAAACCCTTTATATATTTAAAGTTCTTAATCTTGAACAGCTTCTGGTTTTAATGGCAAATAAATTCAACAAGTATGTTCTCCACAAACTAGTAATATAATTTAAAGACACATTTGCAATGACAGTTCTTTTTCTTCTGTAAAAACTTCTTACATGTACACACAAAGAAAATATTCATAAATGAATGGCCATTATTTCATGTGAATCATTAAATAATATACTTGACAAGACAGTTTCAACACTCGTCACATTACATTGAATTCACTTTATTTAAGACAGATAATTATTTTTAATATAGCAATTAGCACACATTCTTTTCCAACTTAAGCAGGGTTTTCCAAGCACAATATTTAATACAGCCAAAGGAAGCATTAAATACAATATGTTTTATTCAAATACTCTCATATAGAAGTTTGGTCAAAAACTTCCTTCTTTGAATTTAAGCAGTTTTTAAATAAGCATTAAGTATAGCCATTTCATAGAAAAATAACAAGCCTTTGTTAATCATTTAGCACTTAATAAAGGACATAGGTTCTATATCAATAATTTTTCAAAATTAAAAACATTTGTTTCATAAATGAAAGCATAAATGATTTTATAAAGTATTTTTCTTTTAGTCAATATGATAAATAATTATTTAATGATTACAGTAATAAAAGAGTCATTAGTGTCCACAACAAATTGGTTTTATTTTCCTGAATAATTCATTCTTTTAATAACTTTATGTGAGACAAAAGACAAAACATTTTTAAAAGTTTCTGATGAATTATATTATCTTAACAAGTTATAAAAGAATGTTTAAAACTGTTATAGTTACCAATTTGTAATAAATAAAATTCTTGAATGAAATAGAATAAGTTAAGCTGGATTTTAGCTTTGGAACATAACACTTTCATAATTGTAGACAATTGGTTAACATTTTGTCTTTTAAATTCTTCTTTCAATATTTAATTTAGATCCTTTCATTAACTTCAGATAAGGCTTAGTACCTGATAGTTTTTTATGTATTCATTTTATTTTGGACAAAAGAAAACTTATTTAAAAAATTTTATACTTTGCTTTTTTACTTATCAAAATTTTAAACTTCATCTATCAATTCTGATGGATGGCAAGAAAATAAACTTCTTAGTTGGATCCTTTCCCTTTCAGTATGCTTCTTCCCAATTTTCTTTCTGCTTGCCTAACATGTGTGTGCCCCTTTATAGCCTGCTAATGTCAATCATTCGGATTGACAGAAAACATCATTTCCTCTTGATTTCTCTACCTTTAAATTAACAGTTGATTGATCTCTATGATCTGGATCTAAAAATAGTAATGACAACCACATGATAGTTTAGGAATGTTCCAATTACAATTATATTGTTAAAATAAAAGTAATAAAAAAACATTTTATTAACTTTAAAACTCTTAAATTATCTTAATAAATAAATGTAGAGGTTCACTAATATTTCATTTAACTCTTTCTTTTTCTTTTACCAAACAAAAATACTCTAGAATAATATTCAATATTACAAACTAAAGAAATATTTCCATTAGCAAATAAAAATTAAACTTACTGCTGCAGGCATGCACACTCACATATTTAGAAATCATCCCCTATCTTTTAAAGTAACTAATTTAGATTTTTCTTTAAATAGCAATAAACTAATTACTATTTGTAAATTAAACCCAATTTAATTTCTGAATTCAATGTTAATACTATTATTTAAACAAAATGGACTGATTATTATTAAGAACTAGTTTAAATAAAATACTTTACTTTAATTTAGCCTGATTCTTATGAGAGGTTTCATGGATGACTGGTGTCACTCTAATTCCATCATTTTTAATGCTATAATAGACATTATAGACTCATTAGCGAGCTTTTTAAAACGTTCTGTAAGATGCTGCCCTCTCTTGAATTATTCTACAAGTAAAGAATCAATAAAACTGCCAGTAAAGCTTATCAAAGAAGAAAGCTTGTCGGTGATTGGCTCTTAGCCTTCAAAGACAGTCTGATTGGCTGGCAAGGACAAAGAAACCGCATAATAAAAAAAAACGCTAAGATTTTCAATTCGAAAAATGATAAACAAATGTTTTAGACCATTATAAAAGTATTTTCTGACCAATTATAATTATTTTAGTAATGACTGGAAGGTTGCTATTCTTCCAAATGAACTTACTATTACTTTCAGACAGCCAATAGCTGTTAAAACAGTGGTCTGAGGAGCGATCAGGCCTAGACACATGACAGAGATTTTTGACAAGAAAAGAATGATACCACTCTTCTCTTTTACTTAACTTTTATATATATAAGCCATTCTTTTCTTGTCAAAAATGTCTGTCATGTATCTAGGTCTGATCTCTCCTCAGACCGCTGTTTTTAACAGCTATTGGCTGTGTGAAAGTAATAGTAAGGCGCATGTGGAAGAATAGCAACCTTCCAGTCATTACTAATTTAATAACAACATGCGATTTAAACAAAATATTATTTACATACATTGCTGATAACTTATATTAACATCTAGAAAATTGCGGTGTAGTAAATCTAAGATTTCGCACTGTAATATCATAAATTAATAACTCAGTGAGTAATAAATGTATATGTTTATATATTCATGCTTTCAAGCCAAGATGCTTAAGACTGGCTTATATATATATATATAAAAGTTAAGTAAAAGAGAAGAGTGGTATCATTCTTTTCTTGTCAAAAAATCTCTGTCATGTGTCTAGGCCTGATCGCTCCTCAGACCGCTGTTTTAACAGCTATTGGCTGTCTGAAAGTAATAGTAAGGCACATGTGGAAGAATAGCAACCTTCCAGTCATTACTAATTTAATAACAACATCCAATTTCAACAAAATATAATTATTTTAGTAAAATAATGCTAAAAATAAAATTATTTTAAAAAAATATTTAAGATTTTAGTAAAAATATTTAAGATTTTAGCAAAAAAAAATATTTACTTTTCCGTAACATAAAACTGAGAAAAAAAATTTTACGGCAGCAACTCTTTTTAATTCGTTACTAAGTTTAGCTTTTAAATTTGCTGCTATTGAATATTTCTACAATAAACAAATAGAAATTTATTTTTGAAAGAACTTTTGTTCACTTTCATAACCTGACAAATTATTAATATACTTTTTACAAACGAATCTAAAGTGAATATGACATTAAAAGGTGAATATATTTTGACAATTGACTTTGTCTTCAGTTTGTGAATTGGCCCATTAAGAGTTTTGATTTTTAACTCACTCGGCCAATAATATAATTAGCGGTTAAAATGTTAATCATAAAACTACCCATGAACTTTTAACATCAAATTAAATATAATTAGTATTACAATTAATTCTGGTACTAATTTAGATATATTAACTTGTATTAGACTAATCTGAACTTCTCTAATATTATTAACTACATTTTTAAATTTAACTTATTAAAATCTATTTTAATTATAAGTTTAAAATATTTTAACAAAACAATCAAATAATATACAATATTATTTTTTCATGACAGAAACACATTAAATACTTTACTGTTTAGATTTTCCTATGTATATTTAATATTTAATAAACATAATTTACAAAAATAGTTTAACTTAGAACTTCTTATAATTTTTTTAAAATCAAATATCAGCAATAATTGAAGTACAGCTGTCTTGATAAAGTCAAAGGTTGCAATATATATATTCTAATATTTAGTTACTAGTCACTCAAAAGGTCTTGTAACATTTAAACACCCAGAAGGTAAGTTGAACACAACTATTTCCATTTAATAGATCAAAATTAAAAATTGCTTTTTTATTAAACCCAGACTAAGACTTTACTGATTGAGTCTGTCATTTATTACTGCATTAAATCGTGTAGACAATGCAAAATAATCATTATACCAAAAGATCATTTTGATAAATGCAAAATGTAATCTCTTGCAGAGTTTGAAAAAAAAAACAACAATGTCATGTTGATCTTATGACACATTTCCAGTAATCCATTTATGTTTGAGAAAATATCAGAGTATTCAGATATCAATTGTATTGATACTGCAGTTCCAGCTACCCATGTTTCATACAAAAGTTCACATAGGTTATTTATTAATTTTTGCAAACGTTGTTATGCTATGATTTTGAATTTATCATTTTTTGATTATTTCTTTACAATGTCAGTTGTTCCATAACAATAATCACTGATTCTTCAATGAGTGTTATCATCATTTTGGGAATTATTTGATGATCCAATTAATCAACATGAATGTGATTCATTTTTACTTGACTAATATTCCTTAGGATTTCATCCAAAAGGATAAACATTATTTTTAAAGTTCCTGTACAAGATAAATAATATTAATAATGGAGTAGTCATATTACGATAATAATATATGTTGCGCACCTTCTATATAGAGAGAAAGAGAAACGATTTCCAAAATTAATGTTAAAACAGGCAAAACTCACTATCTATATTGCCACACACAGCACAAGAGGTGGTCACATGATAATTATTGATTTGCGAAATTATGAAAGAATTGGTTCAAAACAACCTAGAGATTAAAAAACGTTTTTACAGTTTCGTTTCATGTATAACTTGTATATATCTATATTTTTATATATAAATAGATTTCAAGTGTGCAAAATATATAATACATATTTTAATATAAATTTAAAATGTATTCTCCCTTGCATTTTAATTTTACAATCTAATAATTAATAAAATTAATATATATAATATTATATAAAGGAGATGTAATTAAAAAATAAATTCATGCTATTTCAGGAGGGAAACTGAATGAAAGAATAATAAAAATTAAGAGTCAAATGTTTTAAAAACTAGTCAGTATGGTGTAAAATGTTTTATTTTTGGATAGCAACAAATGTTAAAGAAAATTTTAAATTACCACCAAAAATAAATAATTTAAAAAAGTTTTTTAAAAAAAAAAAAACATACGTAATTTTGATCTGCTAAATATTCAGAATGTATATAAACATGGATTTAGCAAAAATACTTAACGGCCCAAATACAAGATGAACCCCTCTCCACCATCACCACATCATTAAATGAAATAAGATAAACTATTAAAATGTGTTTTTCTAATTAATATAAAATACTGTATAATTAGGAAATCAACAATAACAACGAAAAATTATTTGTGCATCGTTTAATAATTTAATTTTTATTAAAATATTCGTTACTTCAATCCATAGTTACAAATCCACTCCTGTCTGATGACCTTCAGAACAGCTATTCTTTTTTTTTAAAAAAAAATTCTTTTATAGCACTTCGATCTCAAGTAGATTTTTGATTTAATGAAGGATCTTACGAATGATGCGATAATTGTTAAGAAAATATTGAAAAAACTAAAGTAACAAATATATTTGGAAAAATTTCTTGCAAATTATCTTTCATAACAGATTTTAAAATCACCTGATAATTAAAGTCGTTGCAAGTAAATTATATGCTTAACGTCCTGAAATATTAAAATTATATAATAATTATTTTTACTTAACTAACAGAGAATTTGAAAATATTGTTGAAATTTGAATAAAAATATCTTTAATAGATTAAAAAATATTCTTTTTGGAAAACAGTTTAGATTAACAAAGTTAGAGGGAACAAGTGTGCCGGTCAAAATCGTGTATTCATTCAACAAGACCAATAATCCAAGCAAAAGTACCTTGAATCCAACCATGCACAAGATACATATGTCAGGACAAGGATGAATCCTAACCTATTTGCCTAAATTATTGCCTCTCTGACTAATGGATAACGTTTGTGATGACACTAGCAGTGCTTGGTTTTATTCCGTCCCAGCTGGAGGTCATGGTTCACATAGAGACTCAAAATAATAAGAGGGTTTATATGAAAAATCAATGATTTAATGGATTCTGATGATTGCAGAACGGTACAGATATGGTTTGATCGATTACTAATGGTTTGAACCGTAATAATGATAATTCTTTATGGCAACATTATAAAGAAGTGAATTTACATCAAATAAATATTATAAACAAATAGAGTAATTAACCTTAGAGATTGGGAGTGATGACAAATTAAGCTTATTTAAATGACAATATTATAGGAATTTATTAAAGAATTTAGTACAAAATAAGTTAAGTCTTTGTTTATACAACTTGGTTATTTTATTTTATTCGTTTTGATGCGGCTTTGACAAACAATGTAAAAGTTTGTTAATTGGTCGGCCAAAAACCAATCAGCAATAAAATGTTATTAGCCCTCTTTGAACGATTACAAATCTATTTTATATATATTACAAGATTTGAAAGATATGCATTTAAAATACTATTACATTTAAAATCATTTGTATATAATGAGTGTGGGAAGCAAAATAGTTCTTAAATAAATAATTGACAATTATACAGTCAGATTTAATTAATTACGAAATTTGTTTGTGAAGGACGTGCCATCACGGCAGAGAGCATTTCAGGTTTGCTAAATAAAGATATAAAATGATGAAGAAGGCAATATGCTATTATAGATTACAACAAAATAAATGAGGTGGCTTTGCTAAAGGAAATTCCTGATATGTACAGGTAGATAAAAGAAATGTTGGCCCTCTAGCCAAAGCATGTCTCTGAATAATAATAAAATATTTTGATGTGCTGGGCTTCCAAACACATTTTAAATGGCAATGCCCGAAAATGGATCCCTTGGTATGAACTAAGTCTACTTTGAGAAAGTGTGAAAGATTGGACTGGTCATAGTTAAATTTCTGAAAGTCCTGATGAGTAAGTAGCAAAGCAAAATAATAAATGAATGGTTGTAGCTATAAAAAAAACATTAATGCCTTAGACATATATATAGATAGTGTATCACTAACAAAATTAATCAATAAATTCCTGATTAAAATAATCAGTTCCGTGAAGTTGTTAGAAAGTCCCCACAAACCTTAGTCCACTAATGAATGAATCATAAATATAATATATATATATATATAAAGAAAAAAAAGAGTTAACTAAAATATAAATTGTTTACCACACTTCACAAATATTTCATTTATTAATAAGTTCTTAAATAATTTATAAAAGATTACAAAATAAGACTGTTTTTAACTAACATAGACGGGCATTAAATATCAAACTAATAAATTGTAAATCATAATTTAAATATTTTTTGACAAATAAAATATATGTATGAAATATATATACTGATAAAATTCTATGATAAATTTTACTTAATTGATTCACTAAAATTATTTATTCTTTCAGAAATAATTACAGGGCTATTTTAAATTGGAGGTAATAATAAGATACTTTTAAAATAAATCATTCAAAATAAATATATATATGATATACAAAACCAAACGAGCTTTCTATTAATTAATTTATGGGAAGTAAGTCTTCCGTAATGATTTTTAAGTTAAAAAAAAATAACAGGGGGAGGATTCAAAGTCAATAGCTCATTAAATTTTGTATTTGGCAATTTCAGTAAGTCAAATAATCTAAACAAACTGAGAAAAATTAATTTAATTTGCCGCATCAAAATAATGTAAGATTTTATAAGAATTGATATTTTAAATTGAATAAAATTAAAAGACGCATTTTAAACCAAGCCATATAAACATTACACAGATATAAAATATAAATTAATATAGATTTTGAAAACAAGTAAAATAAAATCAATGGCTTGCTGCAAATTGGACGTTACCTCAGAATCAATCAGTTAATACAGGCAGTTAATACAGTCAGATCATTTCAGGCTTCCTTGACACAGACAGTCTCTGGCTAGATGTTTAAAGCACTGGAAAGGCATGGATGGGCTGGTGGAACAGACCTCTGAGAAGCAAACGACCGATCTTTTCACCCCGTCATTTCTTTAGGCACGATATATATATATAGATTAATCACTTCTCTCCAGTAAACTTAATAACCATCCCTAATCAAATTTTCCAATATTTAGGTGTTCTGGTTTTATCTAAAGGATTAAATCTACACTGACCTCCACCAATTGTAACTGCTCTCAGCAATTCTGTGAGGTTGGTGCTACTTTGGAGGGAAAATCTCTAACTCTGCATGAACATGCCCCAAGGGTTGATTTGCTAATTAAAAAAACAACAACAACAAGCATATTAAGTTTATCAGTCATTGTACTAACAAAATCTATTTAATTATGGTTTAGATTAACAAAATGTAGATTTTATTCAGAAAAATTTGGTACAATGACTTTCAAACATATTTGGTATAAACTTTTACAAAATATTTCTTAAAAAATATTACACTGTTTAAATAATTGATTCTCAAGTAAACATTAATTAAAAGATAAATATAAAATGTTACCAACTGATTTATTGAAGAAAATGAACTTTAATAAAGAATTTGAAATATTTGTAACATTTTGTAGATATCTAGGATTCAATTCAATTTGATAAAATAAACACAGTATACATTTTTACAAATATAATATAAAATAAACTAATATAAAAAGGTTAGTTTTAATTATAAAATAAGATTAATAAAATATAAAAGATTATAATATTGATTAAAATATACTACCACCTATTATGAGATGGGTGTCAGTTAATAAAGATTGGGTTCAAACCCAGACTAGTGCTGATGACATTGGCACTAGGTGTAGCAGGAATATGTACTATATTTCCAGCTTCACAAGAAAATAGAATATTCAAAGATATTGTTGAAAGTCATACAGAAAAAGCGAGAGATTACTTTATAATTTGTTAAGCTTGAAAAATATTTTTAAAGAGTGTTTATCTTTTTTTTTTTTTTTGAAAAAAGGTATAGAGATATTTATTATGAAATATGTAAACATATCAAATATATTTATAGGATTAAATAGCGCTATTAAAAATAAATAAATGTAGGGAGATATTTTATTTAATACTAATGAAGAATGAAGTTAGCGTGAAGAGTAGAGATAGAATAATATGTAAGAATAGTTGTTCATCAATGCTTTGCAAATCAATAATGAGATTGAAATTAATAAAATTTTAAAAGGGTTTTGGAATGAAAATAAATAAGGAAAAAAAATTGAAGCCATGAAAATACATGTAAGCAATAAAAGATTCAAAGTAATCAACAAATAAAAAAAACTATAGAGAAGATTAATTATATTTTTTAATATTTGAAAAATTTGTTAACTAATTAATAATGGAAATAGCAATAAAATAATTCAATTAATAATTATAATGACAGAAAAGATTTTTAAATAAAAACAAAGTTATTCTATTTTAAAATGAAGCTTTAAAAGTGCTTAATTTGGATATATCTTAATATAATAAAATATCATATGCATATGCTGTTCTTAATATTCATCACCTCATTCCTTTGCACCCAAATTCAGAACCATATCAACATTTTTATTTTATTAAAAATAATAATTAAAGGATTTGTTGCCCAGAAGTTCATATAAAGTTAGAACACATGAATTTTGAGCTTTAGAGTCTGCCATTCTAACAAATATTTTAAATTGTGCAGAGAAATAATAATAATTATTATATATTTCTTTTTTTCTAATTACTATATTTAAAAATATGGTACAGTGAAGCTACAATATATATATTGTATCAATATATTCCATTATCTAATATATATATAAACAAATATATAAATAAGAACAAGATAAAAACATTAAAATTCATATTTAATAACTTTTATATGGCAGCAACCATTTTTTCATCTCAGAAACCCATTCTTTGACTTACATTAAAAGTATATATGTTTAATTCTTTGCTTTATTATCTTTTCTGAATTTTATATGTATAGAATTTTAGACAATAAAATGTTTTCTAAGCATTAAGTTAAAAGTTTTACAAAATTTAATAAAATCCATAAAATATCTTCAGTAAGGAATAAAATTAAAGTTATGGATTAAATAGAGGCAGAAAAAAAGAACCGAATTATTCCTTCAGAAAATTTAGTTTGAAGAATTGAAATAAGAATCTCAAATGAGCATTGGCAAGTAGGGATTATATATAGTTCACAAAGTTGATATAAGCTTTAAAACATCAAAACAATTATAGAGAGGCCATAGATAGGATGGATTTACTGAAGAAAAAGAATATCATCCAGAATGTACTTAATTGCAATGAAAGTCTGACATTTTACTATTCATTTTATTTTAAAAAATAGATATACAGTAAATTTGTTATTGTAGTTGAGCCATGAACTGCACTATCTGTAACATCACAACTTCAATTACACAGTATCCAAAAAAAAAAAAAAATGTTTACAAATAATAATAAAAAAAACATTAAGATTTACAAATTTGTCAATATTTGGAAGACATTTTTCTTTCTTGAGTGTCTACTAAGGCAATAAACCTCAAGAGTGTGTGCTTGAAAATGTGAAGGTAGGGACCTCTGCAGGTCTTTAAGCACAAGCTTACGCTTTGGAAGAAAAAAGGGGAATCCTTCTTCTAAAGCTTAAGCTTGTGTTAAGACCTGTAGAGGTCCCTATCTTCGCATTTTCAAGTGCACACTCTTCCAAAGTGTAAGCTTGTGATTAAGACCTGTAGAGGTCCCTACCTTCACATTTTCAAGCGCACACTCTTGAGGTTTATTGCCTTAGTAGATATTACTTAAAATTTCTTCAGTTTACGTTGAAAGAATATACATTTTATTCTTCCTTTATTATCCTCTCTGAATTTGACGTGCTATATTTTGCATAAAAAATATTTTCTGAGTATAATGCTAAAAGGTTTTCCAAAATTTTAGAATATACTAAAAATTGGAACTGTTTTTAAAATGTCAAAATAATTAGAGATCCTAATTTCTTGAAAACATGGTTAGGCACTTTGGTATTAGATCTGCTGTGACATATTCATCCACCGATAATTATTCAAACTTTGCCATCTCGTAAAATAATACCAACACAGGATCAATCGATTTCCTCACACATACACACACACAAATTTTATTTTTTTTAAAAAAAAGAAATAAATACAATATAATGACAACCTTTAAAATGGAAATGAAAGCATCCATTTCTTTGAACCAGGATTTTTTGCATGATATCACAACATAGTTCAAAATGTAAAATTATCAGCAAAAGGATGATTTTCAGTAATAACTTTATCCCAATCAAAAGATTACATAATACTGAGGTAAAAAGTAATTTATTTTCCTTTTCAGAAGATTGTAAGTGTGTTATTCACAGATTTGTTTCTGAGGGTGAATTTCAATCACAGCAGATTCAATACCAAAGTATCCAAGATCACTATTATGTTTCTAAAAGAAGAAAAGTTATTGGGAAAAAAAGATTATTGCCTAGAGCATATTTAATAGCTACAAAAGTCAAATCTTTATTTATTTTACTTTAAAAATAAAAATATGTTAGTTAATTTTTCTTTCCTATTCTTACTGCCTCAGTGAATGCATGAGTGAACACATAATAAAATATTTGCAAATGTGTCTTTTCAATTTATTATTAATAATTTTTCTTTTTAATTTTGTTTTACTATAATCTTGATATATATATATGCATATTATGTGTTTAAAAAAGTGTTCATGTTATATATATATATATGTTGTGGTGAAAAGAAATGTACCTCTGCAGTTCAATAAATAAGACATTCTATTGCAATCATTATTTATCAACAAAGCATAAGCTATTTATATTCAACATCTACTGTATTTATGTATTTTGAAGGAGTGTTAATAAGTGAACACGTATATATATAGATAAATGTGTTCTCTTATTTTATTGTTAATAACCGATTTATATATTTTTTTAATTTTTGTTTATACTACTCTAATTTATTTTTATATTTAAACAGCATTTTGCATGTTTAACAAAAAACATTATAAATTTATAAAGCATTTATTTTACTAAGAATACAGTCGATGTTTACAATCAGATTCATAGCTCTAGTGGTGACAGCAGGATATTGTATGTTGTTTGTATAATGGATAGAGAATATTGAAATGTGTTAACAATTATGTCAATATTTAATTTACATGTTACATTTCTTTGATAATATTATGCATGATTCTATTTATTGACCACATGAGAATTATTGATGATAAACCATACCTCTTTAATTTTATATTTTTTATCATCTCATTCCAAACGCACTATATTAACTCTTACTGGGTCAAATATGTGACCACATTCCATTTCATGTTCCAAGAAAACTTGTATTGCTACTTAGATTTAGTCTAGTTATATAAGTAACTGTGCAACCCTGGTTGTGATGTTTGCATGTGATTCCCAGAAGTACACTACACATCATAATAAAACTATGGCAGCTGATCTTATACACAATTTATGGAGCAAGATCTGGGGAATGCTTGTGTGTATTGTTTATCAATTTATTTAGTGACAGAGGAATTCGAAAGCTAATATTATAAGTATTGGAACAGATTTTATTCAGTCTTTGAGATAGATCCAGTATGTAGGGGAGATTTGTCCAAGGTTTTGTCTTGTTTTGAGGGTATATTTCTTATATTGACAATATTAGAATGTTATGTTTATATCTGATTTTCACATAAATCTGTAATGTACACTTTAATATTAGCTATGTGCTTAGCTTCGTCTATGTACAGGTACCTATATAATTAGGCTAAAGCTAACTTGGAATATAGAAAGACTAGATGAAATACAACCACATATTCAACCTAGTGAGAATTAATATAGTATGTTCAGAGCTAGATAACAGAAAGTGCAAAATTAAAGAGGCATGGTTTATTGCCAATAACTCTCATGTGATCATTAAAAAAACATATATACCATTGTCAAAGAAATGGAATATGTAAACTTAAATATTTACATAATTGTTAGCATTTTTAAATATTATCTATCTATTACATAAACAAATCTGACTAAACATTGAAAACATGCTCAGAAAGTTTAAATGCTGTTTAAATATAAAATTACATTTGAATAAGAAAAGATGTAAAGTATCATCAAATATCTTAATTTATATATGCACACTATATACATGAAAAAGTATCTATGTTTAAGTGTATTCAAAAATATTGTACATAGGGGATTCAGTAAACATATTTTCTATTGTAATGAAAGATAATCAGCCAACAAGCTATAATACACAATGTATAGTGTATATAAGGGGAACTTAGGTCAAAATATAATGGATATTATAACTCCACTATAACTGTTTATTTTATTTATTTATTTATTACTGGATTTGGCTATAATTTTAAAAGAAGAGATTCCAATTTGTTTCAAACACTTTATTACATAACTGTAAAAAGATTTTTATTTTCTTTGCAATTTACTATTAAAAATCTTAACAATTTAAATGGATAGATCTTTGTTTTGCGTATTACTAATCTTAACATTTTCAGAGATAATTCATGCAATAAAATTTATGATAAATAGACAAACTAATTTGTTTTAAAAATATAATGTCTACATGCAATTAATATAAACACTGATTCTTTTTAACATATATAATTAGTGTTAAAGTTATAGTATATAGTATTATATATATGTATACACACATATTGCAAATAGTTAAGTTTGAAATGCTTTGAATTATAACTTTGACTTATATTTAAAATAATAAGTAAATTTTATGGGTACAGTATTTCAGCGAATAATTAAATTCCTTCTTATCTATTCTATTCTACCATGTCAGCCATTTGATGGCCTTGATGCTAAGCAAAAACACATACATATAATGTTACCGGGCCCACCCCGTTCTTTGTGAAAGAATATAGAAATCGTATGGGTTAATGTAATTCATTAATTTCCTTAACAACATTTACTGGAACAATTTTGCATAAACAGACGTTAATGCAAACATTGTATTCTAGTAGAATTGCCCGTAAGGCAAAACCTTCCTCCCGCCCTCTCCACAAACTTTACAACTACATCGTGGCGGCCAAAAAATGATGCTGATAATGCTTTAATTATTGAAATGTCTTTTACTTTTTGGGGTCATTTTTGAAAAAGGTTATTTAAAAAAAAATTATTTATTAATTTTATTTATTGATTGATTTCTTACAGTAGCTATCTTTGAAAGATAATGTGTATGAATCTTAATGGAACACCTATTAAAAACGATTAATAATTTTCAACTCAATAGGCTTTTTTTTTGTGTTGTTTTTTTTTTTTATTACACCTTTTTGGTTGAGTATTTCAAGATTAATTAATCAATGTATTCAGTATTTGGACAATTACTTTTTCTGATTTCTCTGGATAGAACTACAAGAATTTTCACACTCATACATCCTTCTTTTTTTTGTCTGAAGGCTTAATGTAATTCATTTCGATTTCCTTCATTAATTTCTGTAATTTAGTCGAGAACAATTTGACACTATCAAAAAATTTCAAAAGCCATTTGAACTCCAAGTTGCCCTGAAAAGTCAAATCTTAGTCCTGTAATGTAGGCCAGATGACTTTCTTTTTCACATTCGCAATAATTAAAACTTTATCAATTGACCTATCTTATTGCAAAAGTTCTATTCCAGTAGAATTACTAAATTCCCCATGCAGGCTAGCTTCTGTGGATGGCATTTGTCCCGATTTTGGTCTGTCAGCCATTTTATTTGTCACGGGCATGTTCTCGCGAAATTGTGACTATTCACATGAGCTTGTCAAAATTTTGCTTGGACCTACCATTTCTGAACTGATTTGAAGGTTCCACGTTGAGTAGGGAAGCATGGTGACGGGTGGACAATTATTAGGAGGTAATAGTATGTCAAATGACTTGTAAGCTAATTTCTTTGACATGCATATTTGAAGAGTTGTGGCAGGCTGAAGTCCAGACACCCTCACATGATACCATAGCGAACATTGAACTGTCCGCCGCTAAATGGCATCTTTTCTGTGCTTTATAGCATAGAAATTGAACACCATCATCTGTGGCCACTGACTGCTGCATATTAAACTGCCTCTTTCTGTGCTTTATTTGTATAGATATATAGACCTAGATAGGCGGAGGTCACACAAATGGCATATTTATGTGCTTTTGCATATAAATAGCACCATCAAATGGCTGACACGATAGAATAGAAAACTACCATAATTTTTAATAGATTTATATTCTATCATTTTAGACATTCACCAATTATCTTTGGTTCCAAGAAAAATGATGAACTTCACTGCATAAAACGGAGAAGTTGGAACAAAAAAGAAAAGATTGTAAGCTTACAAAATATGTATTTTGGCAACAACAAAAAAATAAAATAAAAAAAAGATCAATTAGATAAAAATAATAAAAAGTGATTACAAAAGATTGTTTGAGAAAATTAAAAAATAAAACTAGAAATGCAACAGGCATGTACTCATAGAAAAGGAATTGTAAAAGATAAGTTAGAAAACACACCAGAGAATAAAATGGTGTGATGTGGGCAAAAAAAAAAATATTTAAGACAATGAAGTAATACAAAGAGATTTAATCTGAATTTAATTAAATTCTTTAAATTAAGAACATAGTAAAAAAAAAAAAAAAGCACATAGAATTGAGAAAGCAAATTAATTATATCCATACAGAATAAATTGGATATGCTAAAGAAATAGGAAAAGAAGAAAAAATAACTAGGAGGATTAATAAACCTAATATTATATTAAACATAAATATCAGTCTTTCTCAACTTTTGGGTTGTGAAATGATAGCAAAATTATATAAACACTATCAGTTGGTAGAATTCATACTTTAATAGAAGACTGCTTGAAATAAATATAATTCAAAATTTTTTTAGTGATTCTTATTTTTGAAATGGTCAGTTGTACCTTATTAATGCAACTATTTCATATGAACAAATATTAGCATGGATCCAAACAGCACTCTTTTATTACAATTAATTCTATTTTGTTAGATTGAGAATTTAATATTTTTTTAATATTTGGATCATGATACCAGTATAAACAAATCTGTTGGGTTACAGTATAAAAAGGTTAAGTAATACAGAAAAGAAAAAAAATTGCAATTATTTTTTAAGATGTTTAATTTACTTTCATTCTTCTAACCTAGACTGTCTTTAATAAGCAATTAACTAATCCACTTTTTTCTGCACTTCTAGTAAATTTTTATATAGATCAAAAATATTAACATTAAAAATAATATGTAATATTTTTAATTTAAAAGAGACACAAAATATATTAGAATTAATTCAAATTGTATGTTTTATTCAATTATTTTATTAACAAAATGTATCTACAGTATTTATATAATTATATTGAAAAAAGATTAATTTATATATTTATATAGATGATTTTAACATCGAAAATTAAGGCATTATTAAAATCTATGTACAATTACATTGAATGTTATTTTTAAAAAAATGATTAACAATTCAAAACATTATAGAAAAATTAATAAGTTAGAAAACTATAAATACATAAAAATAATTAGTTTTTAAAAGCTGCAGACATAAAGATATATAAATGTATGCTTGTATAACTAGAAAAATAAATGAATAAATAAAAATTCATATGTGAATAAAATGTGTAGGCACATATAAAACAATAACCTAAGATTACCTACGTAAACAACACAACTAATGTAAATAATAAATTTTACATTCTGAAGAAGAGTGCTGGGCATTTGAAATCATTACAAATAAATATCTTGATTAATAAGCATTGTAATTTATAATATGCAATTGAATCATTGTTTTACTGAGTTTCTATCAAGAAGTAAATTGAACATTGAAAGAAAAAAATAGTATTCTATAGTGGAGAAATTAAGAGCACTAAACAATATGAATAGAAAAATTCTATGTGCAGTTCTGTGATCAAATATTTTGTATGTAAACAAAAGGTTTTTAAGAAAAAAAATTTCAGGTTCTGTCATACTAGTATTGAAATAATCCTGGAACATAACAAATAAATATTATGATCAATAATAATAAAAATCTTATATGATCTTTAAAAAAATAAAAATAAAAAAAAAATAAAAATATTTAAACTGAGATGGTTATAATATCAAAGGTTTTTCAGAATTAGTACACAAAATTCCAAAGAAATGTATGTTTCTGACTGAATGACAGAATCACTTATGATCTATTTTATAAAAAAATAATTAAATGGGATTAAAAGTAAGAGGTTCAATCTAGATAAAGGAAACTTTAGTTCTTGAAACAATGAATCTACTACTATACTAAACCACATGGGACAATTTACTTTTATGCTTTAACAAAACAGATTATAAATAAATGATCATACCTAACAGAATGTGATAAAACATATTTCTAATACGTTTTCTAAAATACCTCATGCATAAATCCTCAGATTAGAATCAAATGATATAACACATGCATATTTCTATACCAATCTGACATATTGCATTAAGATAATTCCAAAATAAAGCAAGTTTTAAACAAAACAAGAAAATCATTTTCAAATAACCCAATGCAGATCAAAAACTTATTTAGCAACCTTCTATAGTGAAATAGTACATAAGAAAAAAAACAATATTCACTCCACTGGTCAAATATCAATTTGCTTGAATTTACTATTTCATTTTGATTTTTAACTAAAATTTGCTAGATATTTGTTTGTCATCCAGTAATTGAATGTCTATCTGAATTGATTATCTGCATGTTTATATATATTATAATGGTATAAATAAAAATATAAATATATGCATTGATTGCAGCAATGAGAACATATTCTAACCTGCAAAAATTTCTAAATTAATAACAATGAGTGCCATACAAGCTAGATGGTTTATTTACAACCATATGGATGCCACTTACCTAACTGGTTACAATGACCTTATGGCCAATAGTAAATGTGCAAGTATATGATATGAATGTTTAAAGTTTTATATTATAAATTTAAAATAAAAGTAATACAATAAATCAATGCAACAAACTCAATGCAACTTCCATCACTGATAGACTCTGCATTAATTTCAAAATAAAATAGAAGCATAAGTAAAATTTTGATATCAAGGATACCAGGGCAATTGATGATAATAATAACTTTATTATACATAATATATAATATGATTATGATAATTAAAGTACCAAAAAAATAAAAATAAATACTCTTAAAAGAAAATATTTCACTTATGTTAAAATACAAACTTATGTAATATTATAAAATAATATTATTTCAAACTCTTTTTATTATAGTTTATTATTATACAACAATAACCATACATATTTCTTTACACTTTATGATGTAAATTATCTTTGATTTAAATATTAGAACCCTGAAATGGAGCAGAAGTATATCTCATCAAGCAATTACAAATCTCAAGTATTAATAATATTTAAATTTTATATCTCATCAAGCATTAACAAATCTCATCAAGTATTAATAATATTTAAATTTCCCACAAAATGATAAAAATAAAAAATATATACATCTCAGATATGTTTCAAATTAAACCTATTTAATAGCAAAAGTTAATATTTATAATCATAGTCAGTTATTAAATATTTTATGTCTAATTTATATAAATAAAAATAAAGATTTACCCAAATTAATGTGTTCAACTTTATAATCGATTCCCATATATATATATTTTAATTAATATTTATTAAATAAAGTATTATTACTATTATATTCTTCTACAAAATGCTTTGGGAAATTATATTTTTTTATAAAGTAAACAAAACAATATTGCGATTTTTTATTGATTTAACCTGATTGGAAGTCGGTCTTATTGCATGTTTTCTTGGGGCCCCATAGGCAATCCTAGTAACATGATAATTGAATGGAATTATTATATGAATTACTAACTTTGAATAACCAATTTGTTTATGAACAATATTTTTGATATCCTTTTTACTTCTTGGTTGATAAATGTAACAAAATATAAGGCATCCACTAATTTTGAAAAGAGACTTGGGTTAATACAATTCACTTATTCCATGCTAAACTTTTCATTTCACTCCTTGGAAAAATATAGTAGCAAATGGGGAGTTACCTTTTCCTCAATCTTAATATCTTAAAAATCCATGTTTTTGATTTCTGAACTATTAAAATATATCATTAATCCACAGTTATTTTAATTCAGAAAATTTCTTTCTAGTTGTTACACGGTTCAATGTTTGCTTCCTTTATTATTTTTATTAAAAAACCACACTCTTTTACCAATTAGACAATCATTTCAAAAAACTTTATTGACTTTTCCATATTCTGTCTAGCAGTTCTTTTAAATAAACTCATTTATATAAAAAAAAGTATAAAGAACATTTTTTTATAAATCATAATAATATTATTAACAATCAAGAATAAACATATTTTTTATTTATTAATAATTTATATGATAAATTATTTAAATCTTAATATATGTAATTTTGAATTTAATTATTTATCTACGCACACAGATCATATGTTGACCAGGTTGTTTATCCATAGTCAATGCAAATCATAACCCTTTATTAACCATATTTTATGTAAGTTTCTGTTTTGTCTTTTTTTAAATACTTTTTAACCTTCATTTGGCCTTCCTAGTTAAAATACATATACATATAATCAAATCAAACCACATCTTATCAAAATTATCAATACTAGTTCAAAAATAAATCAAAATTCACTACCAATGCTTTTTCTGGAAAGGCAGATTTCTCAGTTTTAACATAACAAAAAACATAATCATTTAATTTGTCTTTTTAAAAATTCAAGTTCATTTAAAATTTTCAAAAACATTAAACTATTAATAATAGCCCATAGGCTAGTATATAAAATTTAAGTTGATGGCCTAACCAATTTTACTATTCTGTCACAGGTAACAGTCAATAAAAATTTCATATACTTATCTATAAGGATACTCTCGGTTTCTGCATTTTTTTTAGGGTAAAGTTACTAATGTTTTCCAACATTATAATTATTATACTAGGATTAACCTATAGGATTATCTGCTATTATCAAGTGAGTAATTTCATAATTGTTTTTTTTTTTTTTACTTTTTAACTCTTTATCCAATATCCTTATCTTTTCCCAATTAAGCAGATTTATAGATACATTCATAATCACCGCTTTAGATACAAGTGTGAGAAAAGACAAGAATATTAAAGAGAAAAGGGAGAAAATTTAAAGAAGCTACTAATGTGATATTGACAAATAACTTCATAAATCAACTTAATGTGACAATTTTATAACAGAAACAACTCATTAACTTTGTCCTTAAAAAAAAATAGTGAGATGAGGTATTCTATTAGATGATTATTTAATTTCTACCAACTGTTAACTTTAATAGAATAGTATTGTTAGCTAGATTATCACATTAAATTCAGTATTTGTGAATCTAAAGGTCCCAGATTTGATTCTCATATTAATAACGTCATTTGTTAATCAAAAAACATCTGAAGAAGAGAGAACAATACCATTTAAAACATATTATATATATTAATTTGTGTTCCATTATTAACAAATGAATGTATTTGAAAAATTTACATAATGTTTGAATTTTTCTGAAAGTCAATTAATACTTAATTCTAGATAATAAAAATAGTTCATCATAATGATTATAAATAAAATACTATGATTACAGACTTCCAGGCAGGCATTAAAACAGTATATATATATACACACACATAATATGAAGTGAAATAAATATAATAATCAAAATATTCTAGAATAACACTACAAAGTTAAATATGCCTATATAAAATAAAAATCTTTGCTACAGCCAGCTTATACCATTTTACAGCAAGATGGCATAAAATGCGGTAAGCTGGCTCTAGCAAAGATTTTATTTTTATTTTATATAGACATATTCAATTTTGTAGTGTTATTCTAGAATATTTTGATTATATATATATAATATCTTACCCCTAAGTCAAATCAATATTTTCAACCACTCTGAATAAGAAAAGTCTTTAATTTTTCTATTCTTTTCAATATTAAGAATGATTGGAAACTTCATATGAATTGTGAATAAGATATTATAAGTATAACCAGTTTTATATCATTTTTACATTAAAATATCTAAGCCCTCAGTGAAAACACTGTAGTAAATTTGGATTTACTTTTGGCTAGCATTCATAGTTTTGATTAGATATAATTTGTATTTATGGTGTTGATTAGATTAGTTTTTGGTATTTAATATTTTATAAAATAAAAACACTGTTTAAACAAATCCCTTTTTGAATTACTTAATTTGATTTCTGTTCTATTAACAATAATTGAATTTTATTCCCAATTTTTTTTTTTTATAAAAAATATAAAATTTCTTATTAGTCAGAATTTTAATTATATTATAACATTATTAATTTTATATTTACATGGTCCCTATTTTTATTTCTTTAACAAATGTTTACTTTTCTTTTTTATAATGAATGAAGTAAATTTCTTAATCTTGATAATTAAAAAGTAAATAGATTTTTTTTTTTATCATAGCAAAGGTTTCCTTTAACTTGAATGCAAAAGAGTTTGAAAGTTTTCTTTATGGCGGATTATAAAATGGAATCAATTTTTAAAAAAAAAATAAAATACTAAAGATCATATTAAGTGAAGTATTGAGAGATTTTATATTAGGAATAACAAGGAGGGCTCAAAAACAAAATATGTGGATGAGAGAATAAATAAATACGTAATGGAGCTAGACTGGATATATTATTAGAAGATAATAAAGAAAATTTTAAACTCAATTCGAAGAGATTGTAAGAGAACTAAAAATAAGCCATATGTGAGATGGATGGATAAGAAAATTTGATAGAAATGATGCACAGAAACTATAAATCAGAACAATCGGGCTAAACTTAGAGACTATCTTGCAATGAACTGACAATGGTTGAAAATGATCATTTAGAATTTAAATGTTAGCTACAATAAAAAATTTCTATTTGTAATTACATTATGCCCTTTCCCCACATCTTCAATAATAAATTGATAATCGGTGCATACTTATTTATTTATTTGATAAAAAATTATTGTGTCTGTTATTATGCAAACCACAAGCTATGTGTATGTGTGCACAGTAAATGTTTACTAGGACTAAGTCAATTATACACATAAAAGTTGTTTTGTTTTAATATTTTAATCTTTTCCCTCCCTTATTACCTCATTAAAATTTATTTCAATATAATACAGTACATCCTTGTGTCATTAAAACGCAAAAGTAAATCTACTTTTTCAACTATGTAAATGATGAAGATTCATTTCATAATAGCTTTGTTGATCTTCAAGAAAAACTCAGGAAACTCAACAGACTCAAAAAGACTTTATCTTAATAGGGTCAAAAAATTATTTGTTAAATTCTTTTCAATTTTAGGTTGGAATGCAAGCTGCTAATGAAATCCTTGTTGTTGTAAAAGAGGAAGCAGAAAATTTTGAATTAAAAAAAAAAGTATTGGTGGTATTGAAAAAGATTTTGTTAATGTGTAAAGGCCATAATCTTCACTTCAGTCAGCTGTTATAAATTAAATAACGTAAGGAAACCATGAGGAAAATTGGCAGAGTTTTAATTTTAACTCGCTAAATATCAAACAATAGTTACTTATTTTTCTTATATACAATACAACGAGACATTAAAAATGTTTTTAATCAACATTCAGAATAAGATTCTTTACAGCTACCAGCTTTCACCACCCTATTCCAACTTCAGAAAACATACTAATGACAAATATACTAGAAAGACATGGATAGATTATTTATTACTAATCTACATGGCATGTAAATTATTTTAATTCTGTGGGGTTTGAATAATTAAAAGATTCCAAAAAAATTATATCATAAAAGAATTTTGAAAAATAGAAAAAGACACGGGAATACATTTATCATTATAGTGGAATGTAAACCATATCTAATTTATATCCTCAATAACATGTGTTTAGGAAATAAAATACTATGGGCAAATTCTGACAATTCTAACTAATACCAACAACATCACATGACTTTTCACATTCTTATTAACATGCTTCCAATGGTAATTAATTATCTTCAGTGTCCTCTAGAATGAGCTATTCTACGCTAATTGGTGGATACAAGATGGTGCAATTCTATAAAATCCTCATCCCTTAGACTTGTTTCTAGCTTTTATCCTTGTCAATAAAATCTAAGATTCAAAATTGGAACTATTGCACTAACTTAAGTATACAACAACCACCTTTTACTCCTTTATTTGGAATGGTTTGTCAGATCTACATAACTATGCAAGTAAGTTAGTTTGAATTCAAAACTTTAAGGTGCTTTTTTATTAATTTTAGAATATTAACTTATATAATATAGAGAAAGGTGGCTGCTAAATGCATACATCCATTAATTCCAGCTTTGAATCCTACACTTCATTGATGAAGGCAAAAGTAATTTTGGAGGTGGAATTTTATACCACTATACAATTTGGTAACCCACTTATTACTAAACTTTACAGTAGATAAATTTAAAGTAATGTCAAGATTACTTTTGAAATTCAAATTAATGGTAGATTGTTTTAAAGTAAGAAGAATTTCTTATTAAACTATCACAAAATTAAAAAATTTTGATAGGAGTGTAGAACAACACATAAACTTATATTGATAAAGTTCAATTTGTGAAACACAAACTAAAATTCTTTCTGTCAATTTTTATAAAAAATGGTTAGCAATAATATTAACATTGGCAGTAAGTGAACAAATAATGTTTGAACTATTAAGAAAAATTATCCACAATTTTCTATTCAAAAAAGCTTGAAAAGTACCAAAAAAGTAATATGTTATATATTCTTGCAGATTTACTTTAAACTTCATATCATAAAAATAAAAACTAGTACTATCATTAAAAAAAGAATTATTTTTTAAATTATCTTTATTAAATGATTTCTTAAAAGTTTAAAGACATTATCCAAATCAAATATTATATCCTCTTTGAACCAATGACCAAAAGCAGTATTTAATTGACCCTGTGTGATTTAGGCATTGATAGTGTGACAAACTGCAATTCAAAATCTATGGATCACATCTCCATTTATGTAATTTCTGATTTTCATACTCCGCTATTCAATTATTAAGATTAGTATTTAATAAGAATAAATTTAATAATAAAAGTAATCTTTAATCAGATAAGTCAAATTAATAGGAATAAATTAAGAATGTCTTCATATTGATTACAAAAAAATATTATTTAAAAAAAAGTTATTCAAAAGCTATTTTTTATTAATTAATGATTATAGTACATTATTAATTTAAATGTAGCTATTCAAAATAATACTTAATATGAAATATAAAAATATTATTTGCATTTAAATTGTAAAGAAGTATGACTATTACAACTCCAAAAAAATATGAGTTTTTCTGACTATACAAATCAATCCATGAATCATAGATACTAGCATGTATAGACAAGAACTATACAAATTAATCTGTCAACCATTATACTTCCACATGTAGAACATTTGCAATGCTTCCTTTAGCTAGCCTAATTGTAGCTCTCCACATTGCATTCTATCCTCAACTATAACTTAACAATGAAAGAAATCAAATTGCACTTTCTTTACAGTTCTTTGAAACAATGTTATTATATAAAGTTCTCTTCTTCCAAAGAAAACCATACTCAAATTTCTAAGTTTGCAACTGCTTATTTGTTATACATGACTTATTTAATGGAGATGTGATTTTACTATAGAAAATTTTATAGTATCATACTGAAGCTGGAAATATAGTACATATTTCTGTTTCACCTAGTGCCAATGTCGTCAGCACTAGTAGGGGTTAGAATCCAATCTTTTATATTAACTGACACCCATCTCATAATAGGTGGTAGTATATTTATAATCAATATTATAATCTTTTATCTAATTAATTTGTATTTTATGATTAAAACTAACCTTTTATAATGGTTTATTTATTTTATATTTGTAAAAATGTATATTGTGTTTATTTTATTAAATTGGCATTGAGTAAATAATTGAATCCTAGATATCTATGTTACAAATATTTTAAATTCTTTTATTAAAGTTCATTTTTCTTCAATTAATCAGTTGGTAACATTTTATATTTATCTTTTGATAAATGTACATTAAAGGATCAATTATGTAAACAATCTAATATTTTTAAGGAATATTTTGTAAATTTCTACTTAAGTTTTATATCAAATATTAGGTTTGAAAGTCATCGTATTATTTATAGAATGTAACAAATTCCTAAAATTTTTGTGAATAAAATTTACATTTTTTAAATCTAAATCTTAATTAAATAGGCTTTGTTAATACGATGACTAATAAACTTAATCATGCTTGTTGCTGTTTTCTTTTAATTAGCAACTCTGACCAGAGAGAAAGTCACCAGCAAACATCATGTAGATTAAATCCTATAGATAAGGCCAGATCAAATAGATAGTAGAAAATTTTAATAAGAAGAGGATTGAAGAACAGTTCACTGAAGAGAGATTTATAGTACATTGTGCCTAAAGAATGAGGGAGTAAAAAGATCGGCCATTTGCTTTTCGGAGCCCTATTCCACCAACTCATCACAATGCCATTCCAGTGCTCTCAACATTTAGACCGAGACTGTACTTTGTCAAGGAAGCCTGCTAAATGATCTGATTTCATAACTGCCTGTTTCAAGCCATGTAACATCTATGTTTGGTCTAGCTTATGTTGTTTTCTAAATCAATATTAATTTATATTATATATATCTGTAATGTTTATACAATTTAATTTTAAAATGTGACTTTTAATTTTTTCCTCTTAAATTTAAAAATATCAATTTTTATAAAAATCTCACATTATTTTGATGCGGCAAATTTAAATTAATTTTTTGTTGGTTTATTTATAATATTGATTTACTGAAACTGCCAAATATAAAACTCAATGAGCAACTAACTTTAAACCCTCTCCCTCTTATTTTCTCCAGTTAAAAATCATTACAGGAGACTTATTTCCGTTAAATTAATTAATAAAGAAAGCTAGTTTAGTTTTGTACCTCTAATATTATAAATTTGTTTTAAATGATTGAAATTATTTTAAAAGTTAGGTATCTTATTATTATCTCCAACTTAAAAGTGACCTCATAATTATCTCTGAGAAAATAATATATTTTATTAAATCATTTAAGTAAAATCTGTCACAATTTCTGTAAACCAAATATCTTAAGAGAGAATCATCCAGTTATCATAGCATTTTCATATCAACTACTAACAATATATATTTCATATGTATAGATTTTCATTTGTATCAGTAAAATAGTAAAATTATGATGTATAATTTATTATGATATATGTTGTCAAACTTCACCAGAAATGAGTTTGATATTCAATGCCCAGTCTGTCTATGTTAATTAAAGACTGATTTTGTAATCTTCAATGATGAACTATTTGATAACTCACTAATAAATGAAATATTTAGAAAGTGTGGAAAACAATTTATATTTTAGTTTTATTTCTTGCCTTTCCTTTTATATTATACTTTATGATCCATTCTTTAATGGCCCAAAGTTTCTGTGGACTTTCTATTATGTCAGAGAGGTGATTATTTTAATCAGGAATTAATTTATTTTCGTTAGTGATACACTATTTATATATCTAAGGCATTATGTATTTCATAGTTACAATCATTCGTTTAGTATTATTGTTCTTGCTTTGCTAATTATCTCTTAGGACTTTCAGAATTCTAAATATGACCAGTTCATTCCAATCTTTTACTTTCCCTCAAAGAAGATGTATTTCCTACTAAGGGACCCGTTTTCAGGCATTGCCATTAAGATGTGTATGGGAAGTCCAGCACATCAAATCTATTATTATTATTCAGAGACATGTTTTGGCTGGAGGGCCAACATTTCTCATCATCTATATGTATTTACTAGGAATTTCTTTTAGCAAAGCCACCCAGAGGTTCGTAACAGACCTCATTTATTCTTTTGCTATAATCTATAATATCATACTGCTTTTATTATTATATATATATATACAAACCTGAAATGCTCTCTACCATGATGGCATGTCCTTCACAAACCAATCCCGTTAATTAGTTAAATCTGATTATTTATTTAAGAACTATTTTGTTTTCCACACTCATTATAAACAATTGATTTAAATTTAATAGTGTTTTAAATACACATTGTTCATGTTTTGTTATTTATATATAAAATAGATTTATTTGTAATCTCTTAAAGAGGGCTAATGATATTTATTGCTGATTGGTTCTTGGCAGACTAATTAATAAATTTTTACTTTGTTATCAAATGCCTTCCATCTAGTTGTATAAACAAAACTCACCTTATTTTGTATAACAATAACTCAATTTCTTAATAAATTCCTGTAATAATATTATTTTAAATTAGCTTAGTTTGTCATCACTCAGCATCTCTAATATTAATTAGCCTAGTTATTTATTATATTTCTTTGAGTTAAAATCAATTCTTTGTAATGTTGCCATAAAGAATTATAATTATTACTGTTCAAACCATCAGTAATCGATATCAAATCACGTCTACACCGTTCTGCAATCATCAGAATTCACTAAATCATTAATTTCTCATATAAAGCCTTTATTATTTTGAGTCTCTTTGTGAACCGTGACCTCCAACTGGGATGGAATAAAACTAAGGACTGCTTGTGTCATCACAAACGTTATCCATTAGTCAGAGGCAATAGTTCAGGAAAATAGATTAGGATTCACCCTTGCCCTGACATCTGTATTTTAGGCATGGTTGGTCTTGTTGAATGAATACACAATTTTGACCAGCACAATACCCAGAAAACTGAAGATTGTATTAATAGTTCTTATGACCTTGTCCTTTATATTTTTACTATTTTACAAAAGCATTCTTCATAAGAATAATTGATTTTTTCTTAGAATTCATTTATCCTTTTACTTTTTGCTTTGTTTTGTTAACTTGCTTTGTTCAGATCAATTTCATTTAAGTAACAGTTAACTGTATTTTATGATGTGAAATTTTTTTTCAAGTTAATCATTTGTCAATGTAAATTTTTTTTCAACACTATTTTCTTCATGCATGGTAAAAAAAATATTATGAGTGAGAGTACATAAAATGTTTTTTTAATTATTAATTTTTACCAAATACATTCCTGATAAAATGCAAAAAAATAGAGAAGTAAATAATCATTTTTATTAAGACAAATACTGGCAAGTCAAAAAAATTCAATCTTACAGATATGTTTAAATTCTCTAAATTTAAAGTTATTAGATATCAATGTCAGTGTACAATGACTGATTAATACTTGATCATCATTGAACTGTACTTTATATTACCACCCTTATTCTATTAAAAGTAAAGCGTCTTGGTTTTCAAGTGACATCATAAATTTTAATGTGGCATTAAAACTTAATTTTAAAAATCAGCTGAATCTAAATATTTTTAACTGATAATATTAAAATTGTTAGAATTTTTAATTTGTCAAAAAAAAAGGCTAATAATAATAATAATTTTAAAAACAATTATTGAATAAATGAATAATCACTGAAATTAATGAATAGAAGTGGGGGGGTTGATCTATGAAATAAATATTGTAAATATCAAAAAAGTTAATTTGGCACTCTTTTCAAGTAATTCCAGATTAACTTTTGCCAATTAAAAATAATTTAGTATAATCTCATCGCTCCTAGTCAGTATAAACCTTCTGTGTTCTTTAAAATATCTACATAATGGTGAAAATTTAAGTGACAGTTAAATATAAACTACTAAATTTAACATATATATTTACATTCAGTAGACATATTGTGTCCCACTGAAAAGGTGACAAGTTTTTTCCCAAGCTACTTGCAGTGTGATTTTGGAACCAATACATGTGCAGGGTAGCAGCATAGTTAGCTATTCCAAAAGCTTTAATATACTAGTGTGTCTGGATCAAAACTTATGGCATGAAATGTGACAGTGTATTTTGTATCTTAATTCATAATGGAGCATTAACATTAATTTCTTAAATTTAGGGAAGCTGCTATTGAAATGTTTGAAATGATTCAAATTGCACCTGGTACTGAAGCAATGAGTTGGTACTTAGGTATTAGTCCTGCGATGTAGGGGAGATGGTATGCCTTTTCACATCTGCAATATATGTGCAATCTTGCGATCACATCAAATTTAAGCAAAATAAACTTTGCGATCTCGTATGAAAGCATGTTTCTCTTTATCAAAATGTGGTCTTTTTTTATATATTTCGATGTTTTCAGTTATTGTTCAGATTTCTTTCTGACAACAGCTACAGTGTCTTTGATCTTCAATTGTATTTTTGATTTCAATTGCGTTTTTGCTTCATCCAAGTGATTTCTACATTATTTCTACTTCTGAGTTACTCCAGTACATTTTATTTTAAGTATGTAGTTTCTGTTTTTTCCTTTTGGATTTTCTTTTCATAATTTCCTAATTAAGTGGGGTTTTTTTATATTTGCAAATAATACAAAATAATGACAATTTGAAGTTGCCAACTACCGAAATAAATGCCATACTATATTTTCAAGAACAAGGAATCCTGCCATTAGTAAAAATATGTCTGAATGGACATAGTATGAGCTTTTACATACACACTGCAGACAAGTAATGGTGTTGTAACATTCAAGGTTTCAACAGTAAAATTGCCATTTGTAAGGGAATGTGGTTGGAAGGTTCTAAAATCCCATCCCTAATGGTGATCCATTTCATTTACAGTTGTAATTTATATTTCTTTATTTTGTGATGTTTTTGTTGTTGTTTTTAAAAAATACATTAGTTTATTATCATTTCTGTGGAAAATCCCATTCAGGCAATATACTGCGCAATCATGTGTTCAGTTAGAGTTCAGTTGAAATCTCCATTTTGTGTCAAAAAAGTAATCAACATGACAATTCCTGTTATATATTAAATCGTAAGTAGTGCATGTGTATATTTACTATTTTTTTAAAATAATATTTTAGGTAATTTTGTAATTGTTTTGTCCGTATTTAAAGCAATATTTGAGACTTGGGTAATGACATCTCATATTTTACATATTTTTGGGCCGAAAAATTTGAAATTCATATCTTTAGTGTTGTTACAAATTTTATATATAGTTTTTCATGTGAAACTCATATATATTTCTGAATTTTTTTTTTTTAATGTTCTTTTTAATATCAATATTTTAAACATTTTCATGTGAAAGTCATATATATTTCTGTATGGCAAATCAATATTTTTTAAATGTTGTTCTTAATATCGATTTTTCATGTGAAAGTCATATATAATGCCGCTCCATTTCATCCTTTTTTTTTTTGGTGTGAAAGTGTTATTTTTAATCCTGCAAAGACATGCTATACCTTCTCACATATTATTCAAGCTGCTGATAACTTTGTAAATCTTGCGAAAATATCATGTACATGATCCGTGTACACTTTACTTTTTGCAAACCTTATGAAAATATTGTGTACAACATCCGTGTACACATTATTTTGGTCAGATCACAAGATTACAAAGTTATCAGCAGATTGATACAAATGTGAAAAGGTGCAGCAGATCTAATATATGCTCTGTGTTGCAGGACTAATACCTAAGTACAATACTATTTTTTAAGTAATCAAAAAAAAAAGTACTGATAGATTCCAACTCATTTTTCCCCTCAAATATATATTTTAAAAACTTACTTAAACCTTTTCAAATTTTAGATTGACTGATTTAGATACAAGTTGGTATTGTAAAAGTTTTTTTTTTTTACATATTGTAGTGAAGATAATTTTTTTTTCTATAAAAAATCCTAATAAAACTAAATAAAAGATATAAAAAAATAATAACAACAACACTTGCAATCAATTAAACTTATGACTTTGCAGATATTTCCTTACGTATGCTTTTTTTTTTTTTACAATTTGATTTTAAATGTGTGCATATATATTAATGTATCAAAGACATTCTAATTTTTTAATTAATGTATGTCTATTTAAGATTAAATAATTAAAAAACCAAATGTTACTAAAAACATGGAATTCTGCTATAAAAATTAAATCTGGCAATCTCTGTCGTCTGCCCCCCCCCCTCCAACTTTAATAATTTTATAGAACAGTGACAATTTGGTAAATATGTTCATTTCTAAATTATATACTTTTTAAAAATAAAACAATAATTATTTTTTTAAAAAAACACGAAAACTAAATAAAATTAGAGGTATAATAAACAAATCCTTTTATTTTTTAAAAAAATAACAATTACAGCCATTTGCTGATAAAGTATCAGATAAGCATAAACTTATTTTTTAAAAAATAACAGTTATAGCCATTTGTTGATAAAGTATCAGATAAGCATAAACTTATTTTTTTAAAAAATAACAATTATAGCCATTTGTTGATAAAGTATCAGATACGCATAAACTTCAATGAAAAAATAATTGGGTCTGAGACATGTCACTGGTTTATGTACACAAGTATTTATTCATACAAACATTTACAAACGCAGTTTAGTTTTATATATTGCTTAAAATAATGTTTTCAAAGTACTGAAATTACCTCTGACAGTTTATAAACAAAACATTAAATATAAGGTACTTGTAATCACTTTGTAAGCAATATATTAAAACTGTCATTGCAGTAGCAATGGTACAAAGGTTGACAGGAAAAAGATTAAGATAAGTCAAATAATATAGTAAAAAAAGAAAATAATATATAAATACAAAAAATTTTGTTAGAATAATTTTTTATTAAAAGATATTATTTTATTAGCGCTCAATTTTATTACAAAGTAATGTGTATAATTTTTTTTTATTGTTGTTTCATCCCTATTTCTTTATATAAATGCACACACCCATTCTAGGAACACATCCTCTACAAAGGAATACCAATCTGAATTTTTCCAGAATAAACTTTTCAAAAATTAATTTTTAAAATTTAAATTTAATAGCATTTATATGCTTGTTCTTTGTGTGAGTATGTGTTAGTCATCTAGTAATATTAATAATAAACATTTAACAAAAAAATATAACAAAATTCAAAGCAGGAATAGGCACACTTTTAAAATTAGAAGATTTCAAGAAATATTGATCCTCATACACAATGACAATTTTTTTTTTTTTTTTTAAAGTATTCATTAAAAAAAAAACTATCTTCTCAAAATTTTTACATAAACGCGGTTTAAACTTTAACATACAAAATGCAGACCGAAAATTATACTTAAGGCATATAGATAGCTTTTTAAATTTTTCTTAATATTGAGTAATATAGGTCATAGAGGTCTTAAAATGTTCATGCTTGATTTATAAAGTAATTTAATAATGGTATTTTGAGAAAAAATATGGTTAATTACTCAAAAGGTCAAGTAATATTCAAGGCCAGACATGTCAGGCTATACATAATAGTTCTCTCCAATTGACCAAACAGAATTATTTTCCTCAGCTGAGAATCCAGGAAATTCTTGAATATGACATTATATCAGTGATTTAAACAAATTGTTCAAAAATTAATTATAAAAATTTTCTCATTAAATAATTTTAAATATTTAAATACAAGTATAGTATATATATACTTAAGGTAGATGTAATTAGAGGGGATTTGAACCCAGACTTTCAAGTTCCCTTCAGTCATCCACTTATACAACTGATACACATGACCACACATATGGGAAAAAGATAAATTATCTCAATATACATATTTCATGCTGAATCGGCACTCATCAGCTGGCCCAGATCATCAGCTTCCACACATATATATAATCAGTGCTCAGTTTATATTAAGATAGCAAATCTTCAAACTTTAATGGACATGCTTCAATCTTCTCCACTCTCCAACTCTTTGCCATCCATATCATGTATATTAGTTGTGTAAGAATTGAGTGGATGATTGAAGGGAGCTTGCAAATCTGGGTTCAAATCTTCTCTAATTAACTTCTTTAATTATTGCCCAATTTGTTATTGTTTAGTTTTTTACATAAAAATATCTCAATGCAAAAATATATTTTGAATTCAAAATGAAACCTACATAAAGTATAAACAAATTATATCAATCTATAATATACAGTATTTAAAATGAAGCATTATCTATATTAACATTGAATACAACTTATATTTAAAAACTCTAATACAAAATATATAATCATAAGACTAAATCTGTATTAGGACTAGTAATTTCATAAGTGAATATAAAGACATGAATAATGCTGTAATGAACAAATACTATAATGAATATGGAGAAATACTAGTGGTTGAAGTAGTAATGTTTGTCCTCTTAATATTTTCAAGGCTTTCCTACTTTAAGTATAGAAATTATTTTATTATGCAAAATAAAGTTCAATGGTCTAATAAAGCATTTTTTCCAAATTCTGCATAGACTCATTAAACCTTGATTAACTGATAGGAAAGCAATAAATCATCAAAGATACTTTGCTATTGCTACCCAATGACTAATCTAATTCATTACAAAACAATAACCCTGGTATGACAAGACACACTTTTTAAAAAAAAAAAAGACTATTAGTTGTTATATAAAAAATACTACTTTTAAGTTTTTAAGTAAACCAAGTTGGCACCCTATATTTTTGATAAATATATAGTTTCGAGGGTCTATAATCTACCGAAGATATATTAGTTGTTAAATTAAAACAAAATTTTAAAAAATGAATAAATTCTGATTTGATTAAGAAGCTTTATTTCAATTTTTTTTATATACTTATAATGTGGAGAGCAATGAGACACACTTAATATTGTCGTACTTTAGTTCAATTGAGCATTTCTTTTTATCAATTTCTTTGGTAAATTATCATAATGATAAAAATTTCAGACCTTCCAGTCACAGAACATGATGCAGTGGACTATTTTCAAAGGTACAGGATTCTCCCGTCCCGAAAAGTGTGTTAATAGTCACGATATGATCACCCGCCACTGACATGAATAAAGTGAAGATATTCTATTATTTATTTTTTTCTTTTTTCTGTTAATAAATTCATCCAAAAAAAAAAAAGAAACTGTAAATATTGTAATTAATTTTTCCACAATTTCTTTTTTAAAAATAAAAATAATAAAAAATAAGATACCTGTAGATTTATCAAAAATATGGGTCTTGGTTTACTTAAAAACTCACAAGTACCTAAAAAATTTATAAGTAAAATTATTTTTAATCAGAACATTACTTAAATAAAAATCTTAATATGTAATTTGGAGGTTAACTCAACATTAGCTTTTTAAAAAGAATTAAAATTATTTAAAACAACGTAGAAAAAAGCCCTAATAAATTTTTAAATCAATACAAAATGCACTATAGATGAAATATTTATTTTGTAAATTTTATAATTTGTGTAAATAACTAAAAAAAAAAGATTATAAAGACAACATTAATTTTCTTTCAATCTCTAGATACATTTTTTTTTTTTTTGCAACAAATCTAACATGCTGAAAATAAATCAGTTTTTAATTTTTATGTTTGCAAATAAACAAACTGATTTGCTTTATTATAAAGTATTAATTTTATATATATAAGTATATTTGCCCCTCCCCCCATCTCAGTATTCTCAATGACAAGCATATCATATGTACAGACACAATAAAAAATTGCAATGACATAATTCATAACCATAACAAAATGCATTTGAATAATTTGCATAAATGCAAATGACAAATATATCAAAGTGACAAATACACATGAGTAAAATTAATAAAGATGAATGACATATTTTTCATTTTCAAAAAAAAAAAATTAACATTAAGTAATTTTGATTCTGAAAATTTTTAAAATATAATTCTTAAACTGATATTTTCTATCAAAATTTTTAAGCAATGGATCAGTCTTGTACAAAATATATATATGTTAATATATATAGTTTAATATTGTTAAAACCTTGATTGTGTAAGCAGTATAGTGCTCTTAGTTTCTTTACCTTGGTTTATTATTTCAAAATTTCTAAAATATTGCAATTGTAAATGCATGCTTGCATTAATTTTTTTGATATCTCAATGCTATCAAATAATTGTTTGTATATGATTTAATCATAATGCTTTCTAATATTTACACAATGAACAACTCCAATTCTTAATCATTCTGTAAATCTATATTTATTTTAAACATATGCAACAGGCTTTAGCATCATCCATATATATATATATAACACAGAGAGGTTGTAATATATTTTTAATAAGTAATCAATTGAAAACTTTTTCAGAATGTCATTTAAAATATAATCATTAAGAATGAACACATTACCATGAACTGAAAATTTTTTTGAATAACTCCAAATATCATAAATATTTGTAAAATGATATAAGATGTAAGAATTTGATAATGTGTCATTAATCAATTTATCACACTATTAAAAAACAAGTAGAAAATATAAAGAGGATCAATTTTAGAATAGAAAGATTGTCAAAGTAGGCCCAAAGTATATGACTACTATTCTAAAATCTTACTTTCTAATAACTATATTTTTAAATGTAATAAAAAATTATAAACATTTTTTGTAACTGTGCTTTGTGAACTACTTTTTATTTCTGGATTTTATGTTATATATAAATTGAGTATATACAATGATAACAGAAATAAACTCTACCTATTAATTTTTAACTAAATAAAGTAAATTAGGGTAATAAACTGTTATTATGAATGTGAACAATAAATTACACATATTCAGAGATGAAATTTTGATTATCTTTATAATCAGGAATCTAGATATATTTCTAATTGCAATAGTTACTAAAGTAAAGATTAAAATAAATTAAATCGAATGAAAGTGGGTTTTTTTTTGTTATTGTTGTTGTTCAAAAAAAATTAAAAATACTCAATCCGTCATTATAAAGTAAAAGTGATTTTATTTTTGTTGAATATTTTAAAAAATAAATTTTTACTTTCTTTTTATTTATTTTTTATTACCATCCTAAATAATTTGTGTTTCCATTCACAAAATTACTCCATGTAGAAGAACATAATGAAATGACCATATTGGACTGAGTTGATGGTGATACTAATAGTTTCATGGCATATAAATGATATCTCCTTATATTATATTCCACAGAAACAAAATCATGAAGCAATCCAAAATTACTAGTTATCTAATATTAGTTGTTTTATTTCTTGCATTCTTAACTTTAAATTTAAAAAAAGATTAATATATTAGACTAAAAAAGATAGGATAATCTCTAGCTTAATAAAATGATTAATAATTATCATAAATGTATTTATCTAAGTAGTTAGTTATGTTGTCAAATATGTGAATGCAAATAATTTGGCATTGTAAATTAATTGAATAAGTAAACAAATGCTCTATTCAAATCCCACTTTAAAATCATGGTAAAGAATAAGATATAACAATATTCTAAATCATGTTAATCTAATTGAATAGTAATTTATATCTAAATATCAACAGTACATTCTATGAAATGCCATGTTCTAAATGCCATAATAAAAATATCAGTCCATAACCATATTTAAGGGAAGTTTAATGTGATATTTTTTATATGACTTTTTTTTTTTTTTTTTGTAATTTATTCCATAATCCATCATTCTCCCATTGTCCATTTTTAAATATATACCTTCATTTCATAATTAAACAATATTAAAACTTATACTTTTAATTATATTCTATTATACCAATATGTGCTATTTGTTAGTAAAACTTATGAAAATTAGCGATTTTCTAGTTGTTTAATAAGAATTAGAATAACAATAAATTCAGTCTTTTGCTAATAGAAGAATAAGTGTATATAGAATAACAATAGAATATTTCTCTAATATTATTGAAATCCATAGTTTTCAGCAAGTATAAAAAAAATAAAAGTCTGCCAAATAAATTGGTAATAAAAATAATCTATATAAATTTTATTTTATAATATTAAAGTGGATCCTATATTATTAATTATAAGATTTTTTCGCCCAATAATTTTTATTTTTTAGTACATACTGAGTTCATTATATATTTGGTAATAAAATTGATTTAACAATATTTAATCTTCAATTATTAATATATATTCTTATAAAAGTAAAATCTAAAAAAGAATATTTATCCTTACTTTCAAAACAAATATAAAAGTATGGTTTCTTCAGTGAGGATTACTTATCACTTTGCTCATCTTACAACTTTCTGTCAAATTTAATTTCTTTCAAAACTGTTTTACCTTTATTTTTGAAGTACGAAAATAAATTTAATAGGAAAATGGTATACTTCTCTTTACTCATGATAAGAATAAATTTAAACTATATATATATTAAAAAGTTCAGAATGGAAAGAATTTATACATGTGATACATTTATGCTAGAAAAGAGATATACCAAACAATGGACAAATGTGATTGCATAGAAAGAAAGTGCTTGGCTTCTAATCAGGATTCAAATAAGAACTTCCTTCTCACTTACATAATTAATCAGTAGTGTTATCTTTCCACAAATTCCATAAGCCAAAATTAAGCATCAAGTAAAATCATTGAACTCTTAAAAAAAAAAAAAAACAGATTTTTATTTATCACATAATTACCCCTTTTCTGGTGATAAGCACTGGATTTACTCAGTGACTAGCTTTTATTCAACCTGCTACTCAAAAACTATGGTTTGAAAATTCAAACCCTTAAAAATATTTGAACACATGACAACTAGATCTTATAGCTTTATAGATCTGCAATTATATAGTTAACAATCTATTATAAACTAATTGCAGGCAGTTTTATACCATTAGTCAAAAAAATTATAAAAATAATCTAGTATCTATGACTTCTTACTTTGCTTATATAATTGCACAATAGTGGCATCTATGTTTCAATTCCATAAACCACAAATTAAGCAATCATTAAAATTATTGGATACTAAATGATTATACTATAGCTACTGAAATTAACAGGTAGATGCTACTATTATAATTTCTTAATTCCTCAGTAGCTTTAACACAAAAGGCCTCTAATTTTAAATCTCTTTTGTTATGTAAATTAATGAATATAATCAAAAGACATATATATTGCTATATAATTCTTCTAAGATATCCAAAATTTCTTCTACTCTTATTGCAATGCTTCTATTAAATCTTTACAATATATATACATTTTTATAATACATTTTTCATTATATTTATTTAATATATAATTTTGAATTAGGAACAGTCTTCTTCAAATATGTGATATATTAAATAAGACATTGTGAAAGACATATATATTTATTTATATCAAAATATTTAAAAAATAATAGGTATTATAATTATAGAACACTTTTGATTTTGATCACAAAAACTTACTTGTGATAGATATATAAAAGTAAACAGGTTTTAAACAGCCAATTACAGGATAAAGTTCTTCTTTCAACAACCTTCATAAAGAAACAATAAAAAAAAAAGGGCACCACACTAAACTTTCAAATTATCAAGAAAGGATATGAGTGATTTTGCATCTTCATTTTGCCAAGTATCGAGGGGGGGGGGGGATCTCAAGACTGTTGAAAAAAATTCCAAATTTCTTCAGCACAGATTTGAATTTAGGTCATGGGCATAAAATGCTTATGCACTACTATTGCTTTAATATGCCCTTATTTATTTATAGTAGTTGTATTATAAAAAAGCTAAGTTTATTCACTTGAAGTGAAAGGCTATGCAGCAAACTATAGACCTTGAACTTCAAAGTCTGCCACTTTACCACTGCACCAAACAATACAGGAGACTTTAAAGTGTTATATTATTAATAAAATAAATTCATATAATGAACAAGAAGTATATATATATATGTAGAAACATATAGATAAAAAAATTAATACCTACATAAATTTTCAGCAATGTTTGGATTTATGATTGGGGGGGGGGTTTGAAATCACAAATCCAACGAAGCCCTAAAACCAAAATTTTGGATTAATGATATGCTATATGTATTAGCAGATTCTCATATCATATATATCACAATATCATTCACTGTAAATGTATATTTTAATAAATGATATCCATAGACCCATGTCCTAAAATTCCTAATTATACTCTAAACAAATATTCACTCCCAGTTATTAACATAATATAGTTAGCTCTAATATTCATTTTGTTTTAATACTATATTAGCAATTTTTTTCTATATTCAACTTCCAAACATTTTTATTTTTTTCCAGTACCTTTCTATTCCACTTTTTAACATTATCTTGCAATATGTTTTTCTAATGTTTATTGTTTTTTTTATATTTCACCATCTAATTCTTTACTCACCTCAGTTCAAATCTATGTATCATCTTTTTCAATTAATCCAGCCAATATTTATTCTACATTTTACAACCATGAATTGTAATCTTAATGTCTTTATTTTAAGCATTTCTCAAAAGAAATAATTTTCAATTATATTTCAGTAAATGTATATTTACTTTAAATTCTTATCTTCCTGATTCTACCTAAATCAAATTTTTCAATGGTTCTAATTAAAATAATAATAATCGAATGGTTTATCGCTCAGGATAATCATAAGAAATTCAAGCATCAGAAGTAATGGCTTATGGATATGAGTCATGGACTTTTGCCTCCAGAGTTCTGTATTAAACCATACAGGGCAAAAAAAAATATCAAATGGTTTATTGCTTAGGAGTTCATAAAAAGTTTAAGCATCACAAATGATAGAGATGCATCATTAACCTTTACCTCTACCAAATCATGCAAGAAAATGGTGGTGATTTATTATATCATTGTCATATGCAGTACTTAGGACAACTACACCTTTCTGTAAGACTCTGCTTTCATTGAAATCTATTATAAGAAAACGACAATATTTATCCTACTTTATAATTTTGGTTTGCTTTTTATCATCAAATTAAAATTTTCTCTTTCCAATATACATTTCATTTTATTAATGATTCTGATTTTTACTTATTTATATTTTTCAAAGATTCTGTCATTGTTGTCAATCTAATTGTTTTTGTTGTCAATATTCTTACCTTCTCCCTACTTATTGATTGAACATCTAGCTAAATTTAATATTCCTTTACTCTCCACCCCATCACCAGCATCTTATGTAAATGTTATAATAAGCTATTTAGTGTTATCTCCATTACCCAATCATATTATAAATTACAATAAACCTACAAGCATAACAATCATGAATATTTCAATGTCTTAAAAAAATCCTTATACTAAATAAATAAATAAAAATTTTGATTTAAAGACGTCATTTTATAGTGTTAAGTGCATTCATCTTCCATACTCACGGTTGGAATTCAAATCAGAGAACTGATTTGAAATTTTTTCAGTTCATGACAATATGTCAGGTAATAAGCCATAGTTTATCTATAGTTATTCAATATTAGTCAGTAAATAGACATCTGGTTTTAACCATAAAATAAAAATATAATTAGTATATACAGTAATGCAACTTTCATCACTCTGGTAATGGAGAAGGAGGAGGGGTGGCAATAATATTTAACACGAAGTAACCAAAAAAAATCTATAAAAAGTATTTACAAAAGTATTTATGAAGATATATTATCTGAAAATTTAAATCACAATATTTTATTGAATTATAGTATCTGAGTATTCCTTATATCATATAATACTAAATTGTCCCAGCACTTTACTTCTGTTACACAATGCCCTTTCTTACAGTTACAGTTTTTTTTGATTGCCCCAGCAATCTTCTTCTAATTTCAAATGTTACTTCTTATATCTTTAGAAATTTTACGTCTCTGATATTATATACAAGAAGTAATCTATGAACTAAATGATACATGGATGCCTGAAAAGCATTTTTAAAAAGGATTACTGATAATTCATGATACAAAAGGTTAAGTGCAACTTTCACTCTTTTCCATGAGCATACAGTCAGATATTTTTATATTTGCTGCGTTGTTGCAATTGCACAATTTAATTGTTTATAATCTACAGAAGAATTTTAAATATTTGTAATTGAAGATTATAAATATAAAAACTGTTATAAATTTAAGAATACATCAAAATAATAAAACATACCGGAATTTAATTGATGAAAATAATTATCCTTTATTTTAGAAAATATAATCCAAAAACACATGGTAACTGTATTTCAAAATATTATTGGAGATTTTTTTTTTTTTTTCAAATATGAATTCCATGTACTAAGCTCAGCTTACTGTTTTTCATTCAGACAATTCGTCAAAAACTACAGATTACTTGACATCAAAAATACGCACTGGAAAGCCTCACTTGGTTTTCTTATATAAAAGTCAGTAAATAAATAAAAACATTTCAAGTAATTAAATTTTGCAAGCATGACTTAAACGTAAGTTTACAAAGGTATCCTTTGTCATAAAATTTCCTTTCTGAAAGTTTTTCTCAATATAAAGATTGTTGAATCCTGTTACATAATACTTTACTAAGTTCTATTTCCGGTTTAATGGCGGCCTCTGAATGCAGATCTTCTGCATCATCTCTCATCTGATGTGAATATATTTGCACTAAAAAGGAAAAAAATTCGAGAGAAAATTACAAAACTATATCTGTGAGTACAATCTTTATTATTCTATGCAATTATTTAGCGCGATTTACTACTTTAAAGTGGTTTTGAAACATTAAATTAAATAACGTTTATTAATTACGGTTAACCGCTAAAATGGACTCTGTAATAAAGTCTATACTAAGGCCTAAACGCTCTAATGGGAGGAAAAATATATATTCTAACCTTAAAACCTCTGATGAGTCCCAAAGTTTGGATTACAACAATAAACCCTCCAAAGAACCTAAGAATAAATCTACAACGGTAGAAAGCATTTCAAATAACCAAAATCAATTTCTTTCTTCTTCGACTACTAACAACCCGATAATAAAATCTATGCTAAAATCGAAACACTGTCACGTGAAAGGGGAAGATAATTCTAAATTATCTAGTGATTTCCAAATTGTAAATGCAAAGATTGCAACCCCTAATGAACCTAAAAATAGCGGTGAAAATGTTCGAAATGATCATACCGTTAAAAAAAGTATAATTCCTCTCATAAACTCACAAAACAACGGGAAAAATTCGCAACAGGGGGAAAATGATGATTCCCCAATTACAGCCTCAAACAAAAAAATGAATCACTTAGAGAATACCAAAACTTTACAAACACCATCAAAAACTAATCTAGCTCCACTAACTAATCCAGAACTGGGAAAACAGATTAACAACAATAATTTATATAATAACACAAATATAAATCTCATAAAATCTCCAAAACATTTAAAGGAAAATAAAAATTCCCAAACTACAATAATTAAACCAAATCAGAAATCGATCATAAACCATAATGATATGCACTCTCCCATTCCAAAACAATCTTCACTAAGTCACCCAGAGTTTGACAAATTCAACATCACAGGCCCTGAATACAGGGATTCAAACCAACTACCTCACAACTCTGAGCATAATAAAACCACAAGCCCAATGATGAATGAAATGACATATGCAAACAAGGTCAGAGCTAACATAATGATAAATACACATCATCAAACATCACAACCTGATAAATACATGGAAGCAATTCGACTTTTACAAGAAATAGAAACAGAACAGTCTACATCAAACTATTCTAATCCTCAAACAACATCTACAGATAATCCTACTTGTGATATTCAGAACCATGAAATAATAAATGAACAGTTTAACCAAACCATCCCATTGCCACTCCACAAATCTCTACTCAACTATTATAATGAGTGTTCTCTCATACTTTCCACTACAGATAACTGTTTAAATCTATACACATTCCCTACATCATTATGTAAAGCACATGGCTGGTGGAAATCGATCCATAAGATCCTCTTTCATCCAAATGAAAGATATCTTATCATCCAGTTCACAAACCAACAAGTTAAAGCTCCCTTTAGAAATAGTCATAAACTCCTAAACAACAAATTTCTTGTCTACATTGACCTCAACCGCCCAGTTGTTTTAACAGGGTGAATTCAAAAATGTACCATGGACTTTGAAAAGGCAGACCTTCAGCGCCACTTCAAAGACTATGGCACCATTACCAAATTTCAATACCTAGTAGCAGACAACGATGATCCCACAGTATACATCAACACTGCACAATTTCAGCTAGTTCTTAAAAAAGGAATTCCATCTCAATCAGTCCCATCTCTAATTCAACATGGCGAATCTCCACTCAACATCATCTTTTGTGGCCTTCCAACCCCAATGCTTCCATTGCAGGCAGAGAGGCCATCTAAAAAAAGATTGTCAAGAGAGAAAATCCATAATTTGTGGAGAGATTCGGTACAAATTCCACAAATGTGATAGCGATCAAGAAAATCAACATCTAACAAATACATACCCAAGTCTCAAGCAACAATATATCACTAGCAATACCACAGATCACACTACATCATCATCAAAAATTCCTAATGATAAAACTTCCTTGGAAACAGAACAATTTCAACTCACTCCTGAACAGCTGCATACCAATGACAATTGCGTATCATCATCAGATACAGCAACAATCAGCCAAACAGACATGGACACCGATGTGAACAAAGCGACACTACAATGGCCAGCAACAGATTTCCACGTAAAAGAAAACATAAAAAAAAAACAATAGCTCTGAACAATCACAAGAAAGTAGCAATAGCAATGAATGTGACAATCTTCGAGATGCAACAAAGACTAATATTCCCCCACCAAATAGACCTTGTGAAAAAAAACGAAGAGACCGTTCTCCAAAAGTCACAAGTTCATATAACCTCACAAATGAAACAAAAACAATAGACCAAGATAACAACATACAACTGATTGACCCTTTGTCTCAAAATAAAGTGGCCTCATGTCAACATGAAAATGATAATGAACGCTTACTGATAGACTTATCTCCATCATTGTGGCCTATTCCTGAACCTATTCCACCAGACCTCAACTTATCTAAGAACCTAATACAATCTGAACCTTATCATCACCCCACCAATTTGATGCTGGAACAGAATATTATGGTCTTAGAAACTGGATCACATTCCAATCAGGCAAACTCTCCCACACGAGAGAGCGGTTTCACTATCAATGATGACTTTCAACATAACATCGATTAACGTCAGAGGCATGAACTCCCTTGGCAGAATCCAAGCATTATCATTCTGGCTTAAGCATAATACACCTGATGTTCTTTGCCTCAATGAAACAAAACTTCACACACTATCTGACCAAAACATCATACAGAGAATACAAAAATTTGGATACTTCCATTATTCCTTCTCCTCCTCTGCATCTGGTGGAGTAGCAATTCTTTTTAACAAAAAATCTAAAATAACCTTTTTCAAAATAATTCATATAGACTCTAACTGCCTCATAGCCATTATACAGGTAAATGGATGGACACTTAACATAATAAATGCTTACATGACCAAAGCATCAGATATAATCTATAGAATCATCCACACTATCAACGCGGTCTTAAGAACTAACCCTTTTCCTGCATTGATGTTGGGTGACTTTAATCATACATACGATTCTTTTGAAAGGAGTCACTTAAAATCACTGAGCAACACCTTTACAAGTGGAAGACAGCTTTTTGATGTGTCTGCCTTCTCATTCTATTCATCACGGTTTAAGTCCCTCATTGATCTTTTATACTTCTCTCCTTCACTTGCTCCTTTCATTGAAGCTAACCTGTGGCCTGTTGTCTTTACGGACCACATGGCACTAGAGGTCCTTATCAGAATTGTGGATAACACACATTCATATGGCAACATTCCACGAACAATGAGGATCCTCACAAAGGAATCTGCCACTATACAACTCATCTCTGAGATTTACATATCATTCAACTCTGTAATATAAACACACTTTCACCATGTGATAAATGGAATAACTTCATAAATATTCTACAATCACATATTCATAAATGCACTCAACATAATAAAGGTCCCCTCAAATTACTAAGTCAATTGGACAAGATAGCCGACACACTTAAACATTTGCCCATACAAAGGCAAAATATCCAAGAAATTACTCACCTTAAACTACAATACAAAGCTACCCAACAATCCCTGGCTGAATACCTATCAATTAAACGAGTGCGCAGTTACTTAGCATATCAACACTGCTGGACTCGAGGTTACATCAGATGGGCCCTAGGATCCAACCAACAAAACAAGGCACCCTCATCGATCAAGATACACAGTAAACAATATATCGGCCTCTCCATGCTTTCCAAAATAAGATACTTTTACAAAAGAAAATTACAACCTATTGGTAGAGTTTTTGTTACTAACAACCCTATGGAACATAACATCACAGATGGTGATATTCTTGACAAACTGCAATCACTCCCAGAAAGTGTCCATCCTGGCATGCATGGAATTCCCAGATTTCTACTTTTACACTTAAGAGCTTTTACTATCCCAGTAATCCACGGATTGATAGACCTCATCGCCACTGGAAGTCATCACCTAATAAACCTATGTCCCATCTCCATGGTACCCTTTTTAAAGAAGCGTGATGCACAACCAGATCTCAATAACCTGCGTCCTATCTCGATGATTCCTCTATTGACAAAGATCATCGAGAGCATCATTAAAGACAAGATTCAATATAACATAATTAAACAACTTTCGCGCTATCAATTTGCAAAAAAGGCACTTCAACATCTGACACTGTCAGCCGCTTCAGACTTCTGGTCGATCATGTGCGGAGACAAAGGAAGTCCCGGCCCATTGCAGTCCAACTTGATATAGCTGGGGCATTCGACTCCGTGAGAATTGATGTTCTTCTCAGTGTTCTGGAACAGCTAAATGTACCACCCGTATACATTCAAATGATTGAGAACCTTCTTTACAATCGGGAAGTGTTCTTGTCCCTAGATGGTCACATTGCCCCGGGTTTTATGCCCTACATCTCCATCCCCCAAGGTTCTCCCCTGAGTGCACTTCTCTTTGCTGCCTATATCAATCCAATGCTGTTGAACATCGAGGCCACATTTTCTGGTATCGCTGTTCCGCTACTTAATGAGAACATCAATCACATCTCCTATATGGATGATGTAGTTGTGTTTCTTTCATCCCATGATGAACTGGGTAAGCTAAAACAACTTCTTGATCACCATGCCAAATTATCTGGTTTCCTTGTCAACCCAAAAAAATCAGCTATTTGGTCAATTCTTACTGGCCAGAAGATCTCTGGTGGATTTGAAGCAGCGCCACAGAAATTTCTAGGATTTCACCTATCAAAAACACCCACGGCGATGCGTAAAGAGATACAGGACTCATTATTAGAGAAAATTGAAACCACAATCGCATCTTTGTCAAAAATATACCTTTCTCTATTTGGGAAAGTAGCCCTTTTAAATGCTCTCATTCTTCCAAAAATAATATACTATTTGGCAGGGTTCATCCCCACCAAGGTATTCATCAACAAAGTAGAAACCGCCTGTAGAAAACTGTGTTGGGCAGGCCGATCACCCGTAATTAGCTTGAGAATCCTCCAAAAGCCCAAAACTTTAAATGGTCTCTCACTACACTCGCTAACTATATTCAACTTACAACGCATCCATAATGTACTCTACAACATCTTCAAGGAAAATGAACGTGCTCAATGCCCACTTCCGGAAAAGGACATTCAACCTACTGATCGGCCACTCCCCAGAGGACGTGCCTTGCTCCTTCAACAGCAGATCAACTTTATCTTTGATAACATCAAACCAACATCAACCCTATTTCAAAGAAAACTTGCATATTGGGAAGTGTTTGATCTTCTTGACCATCAAAAACAGAGGATCCCCAGCTGCCTTTCAATCAACATCCCTCGAATGATAAGGGTGACCAAGCTCTGGAAGTTGCCGCCAAAAATCGTGGACTTCCTATTGAAATCGGACCTGCATGCCCTCCCAACAAATGCCTTCCTCCACTATAAAAGGGGGCAAGATATTGACCCTAATTGCACATTGTGTCAAAGACAGGAAGAGACTACCGATCACTTCCTCTTCGAATGCACAACTTTGAACAATTTAAGAACTCATTTTCAACAAAACATGACAAGAAATCAAATTGAAATGAACCTCAAGACAGTAATTGAAAAGGGCATATTCTCTGAGATCCGGCTTTCGGCCATAATTAACTTTTCCATCTGGGCATTGCGCTGTAAGCTGGTGTTCCAGGCTGAGACCTTGAATAATATATTCACAGCGTTTTGCCAAATTCTAAACAAGGAAAGGGATAGAGATATGCGCACTGCTGACCCCTTCACAGCTGCACAAACCTGGGACTCCATTGCAATTGGATAGAGCTCCCCGCAACTTTGCTGTTTATTGGGTGGCTGTTGCTTTTCATCATTTCATAAAACTCAAACACGGATATTAATACTACCTACTAACAGCATCTCATTTTAATCTTCCCTGCTATGAACTTTAGACAAATTGGGTTTCTATGGTCTATTTTTGGAACAACAAACAAGTCACAAAAGTTTCCTGTGCAAACATTAACTCAAATATATCCTTTTTTTTTTATTTGCATGCTATTTCATAATCATTTACTTGTTTTTTTTACTTTTTGGTCTGTATTTCTATGGTCTAAATGTACAATAAATTTGGTTTTTGAAAGATAATACTTTACTAAGTTTACTATAAAGCCCTCATATTAGTTTTACATAATTTTTAGAAATGGGGGGAAAAACACATAACTGAAGTAATTATTTTGATAACAATTTTTATAATCAGCTTCCAATCTTTTCTATTATTCACATAGAAAAAAAAAATCATATTTCACAACTTCATTAACTTATTTATTTCTGTAAAATAGGCAGAGATATTCCCAATGTATTGAAAAATTTCCAGTTATTAGCACAATAATTAAGACACTAAATATAAGCAATACAATTGTTGTCTAAATGAAAACAATTCAGAAATAATGCAAGAATCTGTTGGTGTTGCTATCTAATTGTTACCTGAACAAATCAGGCAAGAACAAAGAGGTTCTCTCCTGCTAAATCCTACTGACTAAACAGGCAAATAGTTTAAATAAAATAAAATCTAAAAATATTATGCAGTAATAAATTAAACAACAATAACATTTATCTTCAGAAACATTCTAATAAATTTAAATTACAACTTGCAAATCATTGTAAAATATTAACAGATTTAAGTTGTTTCAGATTTGAATGAAATCAATATGAAGATAGATGATACATTGTTAAAAACATCAACAAAAATAGTTGGTACTAAATAAGCAGTAGTTTACTAGCAAATATTCTATTGAAATAAGAGCATATATGAAGAAAAGAAGGAATGTTAAAATATATAAAAATAATTCATTAAAAAAGATTAGAATATCTAGAGTTTTGTAAAATAATAGAAAAAGAATTATTAATAAGGATATAAAAAATAAATAATTGTGAATAAGCAAATTAAACTGTAGAAAATAATAAAAGTCTCAAACATGTAAAAGAACATCTTGATATTGGAAGAAAAATTATTTCTGTAATAAGAAAAAAAATGGGACTATTACTAAAAAGAAATATGACATCATAAAATGTGTGGAAGAATTCTATAAAGAATTATATAATAATAAAAAACAAAAAAACAACAATATTCCCTCCAGTTATTACACCTCCTAAATTGTTCATCATTTTAAATGAAATAAGACATGTAATTAAATATATTAAAAAGGGAAAACCTCCAGGAAATAATGGACTTATAATCGATATCTTAAAAGAAGCAAATGAAGAAAAAAATGTTGACAAACTTATATACCAAATATCTAAATAATAATGATATACCGGATAATTAGAAAAATGCAGTAATAATATTGAGATAAGTGATAAAGAATATAGTAGAAGTTATAGATCAATCAGTTTTTTATCACCAAGATAATCATAATTTGTTTTAAGAAAATTGAATTTTAATGAACCAAAAAAATAAACTGAATTTAAAAGTGGTTTTAGCACAATAAATTGCAACCAAGTTTGAGAAATGTTATAGAAAGGACCTGCTATTACATTTTTAATTAGATTATGAAAAAACATTTGATTCTATAAGCATTTCTTTAGTGATTAAAACATTGAATCATCAAGATAAGGATTGGAATATTATCATATTCCTAAGAATATTTATCATAATGCAACAATAATAATTACATCACATAGTGATATTAAAAAGAATAACAAAAGGATGTACAAGAAGATGATTCCATATTTTGTCAATTAAAATAGAAGCCAATGAGGTAAAAATAAATGGAGATTATTTAAGTTGTTTAGATTTTGATGAGTGTTTGTTTTCACAAATAATATTTCAAGTTTGAGAAAATGTTGCAAGAGTTATCAGATGAAAATAAGCAAAAAGAACTAAAGATAAATGCTAAAAAAATTAATGTAATATTCAACAGATTTTTTAGTGAAGAACAAAATACAGACTGATAATCATGACTCAGAAAAAATTAATAACTACAAATATCTTGGTTAGATTATTAATATATCTGGAAACATAATGGATGAAATAAATCATAAAATTAAATTTGGATTGCTTTTGATAGAAATAAATAATTAGCACTAAAAGACATCAAGTATGCCCACATATTTTAAAAAAAGGGTTTTTTTTTTTAATTTACCAATTCTTACTTAAAACTGAAACTTCAACCCTTAACAAAAGAGCAATGGAGAAATTATGTTATGAATAATATAAGATGAGATCTAAAATGAAATACATGAGTGAGAAAACAAATAGTTATCATTGACATTGCTGAAAGAATTAAAAAACAAATTTGATATATTATTAGATGATAATAGATGGACAGTTGCGGTCATAAACGAGATCCGTGAAATTATATAAGACCTAGAAATAGACCACATGATACATGAATGGCTGAAATAATGAAGTTTTTCTGATGTGTTTTAAAAAAGAGGATTAGTGATTGGATTAGACATAGAAAGACTATTCTACAGGGAGTTAGTAATGTTTGAAAGTGATGGTAATGATGAACATTTATCTTTCCTGAAGATTTTTTTTTTTTTTTTAAAAGGTAACTATCAAGTCAATAACACCAATTGGCAATAAAATCAATGCTGAAGCCATACTTGTTAAAAAGTCTTCCTGGGGCAAAACAGAAACTGCTTAAGAAAAGCATTTATACTTTTTATTTGACTAATGATAAAAGAGATTGATAGTAGTTGCATATACTATGCCTATAAATTAGGTTCAAAGCCAAAAGTAATTAGAAAAATTTACTCAAGATGGTTGACAATTTTTGAGTAGGCTAATCCACATGTAAATAGCTAAGGCCAAGACTGCATGACATTCGTTTATTGTTCAATAAATGGATATTTATTTACTTTTAACTAAAATGTAAAGATTTCAGTTTATTGAGATAATCAATATGCTGACTAAATAGACATATGTATATCTAATCTAGCCTTTATTAGTGTTGAGAGCAGTATCACATTTTTGTTTGATATTCAACCTATGGATCGCATTATTTAAGTTAATAATAGGCAAACAGACAGCACTACTGCATCATACATATTTAAAAAACATAGAGTATAATTTAGAAACAAACTGACAGATATACTGCTGACAAACTTGCATAAACAGACAAGCTGAAATATAAATGAATAGTTAGTATAAGATAACCAGCAGAGATGTTTTTAAAAAATGAATAATAAATTTGTTAATATTTCCTAAATTTAAATTTTTTGTTACATAGATATGTAACGGGCTTTATATATTATTAAAAAATTATCTTATTCCTGTTCTTGTTGCTAGGAAACTGAAAAATTCCATCGTTATTCATCTTTTATACTGTACTGTTTTATGTTAAAGGTTTTGAAATGTAAAACGGGGAATTATTATTATTTTTTCCTTTTTAAAACATTAATAACTTAATGATGTAGAAGTTTAACGGAAAGACCTGACCTACAGTTAGTTAATATCAAAACTTTCAGTTAAAATACTTTTTATGTTTTTAACTGAATTTCATTTTTAATCTTAGGATAAGTTTGTCTTTTCAAATCTTCCCTTGGCATCAAAACACCAAGAGACAGTAATAATACTGACAGGATGCAATCTTCTCTTTCTATTTTTTTCAGGCTGAGATCACATCTCTTTCTCTTTTTTCATAAAAAAGTTCACATATACACATACGTGTGTGGGCACAACTCTAAAGTCTATGTGGGCGGATATATGATCAAAGTACTGACTAATTATTTTCTCAAGTTGAACCTCAAAAAAACAAGGAATTCAACTGACAAGACTATGGATACTGTCAGTTAATTTGTATTAGTTGCATAAAACGTCATGTTTTGATCATTTTAATCATTTATATGTTCTATTGATAAACAAAAATTGTAATTAGTACTGGAAACTCAATCCCAGTTTTAAAAAACGAAAAGAAATAGAAAAACAATTTCATCTACATTCAAGATAAGTGCTTTATTACTGAATGTACCCCCTCCCCATCTTGTTATGGTATATACTATTATAATAAATCATAAATGAAGATTCTAATCTATATTTTTATAAATATCGTTTTAATAATCAAAATTATAAATTTATTTATTTTGTAAGAATATGATTTTCTAGGGCTTTCAGTAAGTAAAACCTCAATAGTCTCTCTTTAATGTAATTACAAAAAAAAAAAAAAAATGGTAATGATAAATCATGGCTTAGTATTTTTAAGAGTACCATATCTTCACTACCAGAAATAAAGATCACATCATATTATAATATACATTTATAATCAGTATTAGTAAACTCATCTGAATAAACTAGATTAATCAGGATTACTGTCCTCTTAATAAGATACTATTTATTAACCAATGTCAGATAGCTATTAAGATGGTTAAGGGCCAACAATCTAAAATATAGTTCTACATCTCTTATGATCTGAAAAAAAATGTCCAAGATTTATCCATCCAATCTTGAATTCCAGTCATGTCATAGTAGATGACTGCACTAACTACTGTGTTAAGAGGATAATACCAAATAAATATGGACAACATCTTTGAGAATTTTTTTTCTATCTTTTTAAAATGAGATTACTAAATGTCATTTCTTCCTTGCTTGGTCCAAAGGTGGAGAAGCACTGCTGGACCCATATATTCTATGTCTCCCCAATAAATTGTTGTTTCAAAGGAAAGATAATGCCCATATATATGGAATCACATAGAATGAATGCATTGCAACTTGTGAATCATAAGATATTATGCTAAAGAGGTAAAAAAAAAAAAAAATTACTATTACATTTACCAAAAAACAAAGTTTATATGGATTTCCATTTCACATCTATTAATTACTCAATTAGCATTTTGTGAAAATCATTGTGTGAGTTATATATAGTGGTGTTTTTATTTTAACTTCCCCAAAAAAGTGATAAGCATTGTTATAAATTGTATTTTAATAATATCAACTTTTTAATATAATAATAATTGCATTTTCAGATAAAGTGGTAGTTATGAAATAATTAACTCCAAAATTATAGATTAATCTGGCTTTTGATATTGCACAAGTTTATCAAAGCCAATAAATTAATATCATCTTTATAAATATTACCAAAATCACTCTTTTCTTTATTTTGTTGTAATATCTTATATAAATTGTATCAACTTTATAAGTAGCAAATTCTAATCAGCTATTGAAAAAGCTGTTGATACAATGATCAAGTTTTACATAAAATTTCACAATGCACTTTACCAAGGGAAAAAAAAAACAATAATTTTCCATGTTTTTTTATTTTAGAAATTCTTAATAATTCATTCTTTTCTCTCTTTTTTGCAATGCTATAAGTCAGAACTATCCAAAACACAATCTGTGGGCAGCATATGGTCAGCCGCCAACAAATTTTATTATTATTTTTCAGCAAAAAAATAACATTTTGAATCTTATGCTTATTAAATATTTTAATTCTCTCACTAACCAATAAGCTTGATATTGATTTATTATTATCTGATGTTTTGACATATATTTTTCAAATATAAGATGTGACAAAAAAGTAGTTTTGCACTGTTTTGATCCAATATGCATGTTCTGGGCATTCATGGCTAATATGCACACTTTTGTTCACTTCTTGAGGTTGTATTACTACTGTTGCTCAAATACAAAATTGTGATTTATTTTTGCATTATTCTTTAATAATCTACTTCTAGCAAATTTACTATGATTGACAAATGACTACTGCAAAGATGACTCTAAAATGATACATTATAAACAATTATTGTATCTTGCCCATTGTTTCAATAAAAACTTTTTATAAACACTGTAATTGTTTTGTTGTAATATTTTTGAAATATCTGTTAAACTTAACTAATGGTAGAATTCTGCAATAATTTAATATATATTTTGTATTTATTATTTCAGATGAAGTCCTCATGTGGTTCTTTCAAATAATCCAACATCTTTGTCATTTCTGGTTAGATTTTTTACATGTTACTTTTTATTTTCATAATATAAAAAAAATTCTTTTGTGAATACATTTTCATAATATAAAAAAGGTATTAACCTTTTGTGAATATTTTAACTATTGGTGGAAACTATATCATGTCCTGAAAATACTATAACTTACTGAATTCTGATTTAGTCATTTCAAAATCTTGACTAATTAAAAGTCTAAAATATATTCATAATTCATAATTTAAATATGTTTCATCTCAAATATTTTCAAATTATCAAAATGGCACTCAAAATAATATTCATATAGTTGAATAAAAAATTGTAAGCTTTATATACAATGTATTTATTTTGTTTTAATAAACTATTTTTAATATAGTTTAAAAACCTTCATTCTATCCATTAACTAAAAACTTTTATTTTGATGATATTTTTGGCTGATTTGTACTCAATATTATTTCACTCTGATAAAAGTTGTATTTATTTATATACACCTTTACATTAGTTAACAAGAACAATTTATTCCCCAAATGCCTCAAAAAGTAAAATCTTGCATTAAAAAAAAATAAGCAATTACAATGAGTTCCTATAGTAAAAAAATTAATTGATACTTTAAATTCAAAATATATATAAAAAAATTGATTAAAAAAATACAGCTTAAATTGCAAAAAGTGTTAATTAATGAATAAACATTTTGCTAATTGTATTATTAAAAAAACAAACTAACCTATGAGTAAATATAGTTTCAGTAGTTACGATTTTAAAATCAATTATTATTTTTCCAATGGAAATATGCCATTTTGCTTCTAACATATCGACAGAATATTTCCTGATTTACGATTTGTTGAATTAAAATAGGTGTAATGGGGGAAAAAATCTAATCACAATGCATATTGTAAAATTTGAAAAAATTAATACCATGTTTAGTTTAAAAATTATTTTTCATGAACTTTGTATTCATTTATTAAAATATTTTTATTTTTGTAATTTCTAAACCATAAGATATTGAATTTTTTTTTTTTTTTTTGCAGCACTATTAATTTGTGTTGTTTTTAATCACATTTTTATTTTTTTTATATAAATGCTGTGAAATTAAGTAAAATTTAGGGGGAAAAAATTTAATATACTGTAGACTGGGTGTAGTTTTAATATGTAAATGAAATATTATTTTTTTCTTTTGCCCATCTATGATTACAATAAAACTAGTTATTATCTTGAATAAATCACAAATAACAAGGTTGTTGATTTAAAATTGAAAAAATAAATAAAATGTTAAACTTACATTAAGTAACCCTTGATGACATAAAGTTGATTATTAAATGCATAGTGCATCAAATGATTTTTTTCCCCAAATAATTTATATTTATGATGACTGTTGTGATAATCATATTTTTATGCAAGCAGAATAACATTTGTAAAAATTTTAATCCATAAATTTGATTGAATGAATACAATTTAGCCAATATACACATTTTACAACTAAACATTAATATATTTTGTTATTATATATGATCAAAGTAATATTTTTATTTATTTACTGTGCTGAATAATACTGGCTTTTTTTAAAATTTGTAATCCATTAAAGATGAAAATTTTCTTTACTACGAACATATCATAAATGAAAGCACTGATTGCCTTCAAAATCACTAGATAAAAATTAATAGACATTTTTTTGCATGAATGTCCCAATTTTATTCTTGGGAGACCTAGCTTTAATGGAATCATTATCCTATAATCTTACAAAATCACCATAGTTGTTTCTATAAAAAAAAACTGATTTTTTTTTTAAAAAATCATAACATTCAATTATGTTTTGAATCATTGAATAAAGATTCATTACCAACCAAAATAAAGGTGTAAACACTTTTACTTCCCATCACCACCATTAACAACAACAATGTACGCAATTAATTGATTTTTAAAAAATATTTTGTAAATTAAGTATCTTGTACAAAAAATAAACAACTATTCAGATTTTATTGCAGATTCAAAATGTATAATTCTATTTAAGCTACCTTATTATTTATTATTTATAATTCTATTTTTTTTTAAAAAAAAAGTTAAAATTGAAAAAAATTGATAAATGACTAAGTATTTTGTTAAATACATTTTTAATTAGTCAACTGTTATCAATATAAGTTTACATTTCAATATTTGCCCTATTATTTTTTCTATAGTGGGGAAGTTGAATACTATCTATTCTTTACAGTTTGCAGCCATAAAAATTTGATATTTTAGCTGCTTAATATTTGAACCAAACCTTGAAGTTTTAGAGATTTATTCAGTAATACATTTATAATACTGTGTTGTTGTTGTTTTTTTAGGTGGCAACTACAATTAGAACACAATATTGTTTTGCAGGGGGTGTTTTTTTTTTGTCTAGTTAGCATATGTGGGCAGTAAAAAAAAAATATCCATTTTGTTTCCAGCTTTTGAAAAAGACATTTTTTCCATCTTACAAAAAAAAAAAATTTAAAGTATAGTATGCTTTTATTTGATTTTATAAATATTTCACATATTAAAAGAATATTATAAAGTTGTATAAATAATTTAAACATTTTCCTGATCTTTTTTTTTCTTATCTTGAATATTACAGTGTCTTACAATACTTATTTACTACATAAGTACAAATATTGCAATATGTTAGAATTTTAATTACATATCTATTATTTAGTTGGGTCAAATATTTTAGTTCTAAGTAAATATATCTATACATAATTTAATGGATCAAATATTTCATCAATCTCCATTTTTTTACATATATTTTGAAATATTACAATATTTTTTGTTTTATATAAAAAATATTTATTACATATGTACAAATGTTTCAAAGAGTTAAAATTTCAGTTATATATGTATCTGCAATTTATTAGGCAAATATTTTATCAATTGTTATTTTATCCATATATATATATATATTTAATCTATATTAAAAAATATAAGATTTAACTATATAACTAGCATATAGAAATATATACATAATTTGGTAAATTTTAAAAAAAAACCTTTTTGGGACCAAAAATAATAAAAACAACATGCATGGTGAGAGGATTAATAGCAAAAAAAAAAAAAATTAATAAAGGAACTAAAAGTTATTTCATTATTTTTCACAAAAGTCAAGATTTTAATTACAACTGTATGCCATAGATGCACTATTTAAAAATTGCACAATTCAAAGGTAAAGGAGAGTAAAATTTTTATTGGGAATGAACCATGCTTTTCTTTTTAACAGATAGTAAATTCATTCATGGGTTAATTTCTTCTTTTGTTTATTATTATTATTTGTAAAATAATTAAAATATGCTGTGTTTGCATTGAAGTTTTATTTTCTTATAATAATGTTTTAGACAAATAAGTAAATTGTAAATTTATGTGACATCAAATCATAATCACTTCCAGCAAAAATAATTTTTTATTAATTTTTTGATATTTTTTAATAACTAAAAATAGGTTTTAATATTTTATAGAAACATGTTCATTATGATTTACATAAATTTATTTTTAAACTAAATATAGATATAATGATAAACTTTTATTTTGTTGGTAATATATTTTTTGCCTCTTAGCCAAAAATATGGTTTCCACTATCTATTTATTTCTGTCTAATATATTGTTGTTTTTATTTGCAAAGTTTTTGGTTGAGATTTCAAAATACTTTCATTTCTAGTATTTATGTTTCTAAAAGAATTTTTTTTAAAAATAGAGATTTAACAAAGATAATTTTTATTTTAAAACAAAAAGAATGTCTGCTCCTAATAGGGCAAATAAATGAGTAAATGGTTAATAATAATAATAAAAACTATATGTCCTTGAATAGAAATATAGTCCTTGAATATAGTACGCATAACAAGCACATTACAACAGCTGTATTTTTTTTTAATGGCACTTTTAAACATTTCAGGATTATCAATTTGAATTATTTCAAACTAGATTGAAGTCTTGTTGAATGACACATTATTAATTAAAGCATGTATAAAAAAAAAATTAATTAACATAATGTATATTTTCTAATTTATTTTTGATGCACTTTTGTTGTGTTAGAAATGTTTTTTAAAAAAAAAAACAATTATAATTATGTAACACACAAAGTTTTTTTTGCTTTTTGCAGCACTGTTACATTTTAGACAATGTTTTTTATTTTGTTTTACAAAAATGCTAAAATAAAATAAATATTAGATTAATAAATGTTATGTATGATTGATTATTGTTTTAATAAAATAAGTGAATAACGTTTTTTTTTTTTGCCCAATAATAAGTCAAAAAGATAAAATTAGTTAAGTACTAAATCATGTTTTAGTTAATATATACATTTTAAAATTTACTATTTATTATTTTATTAGCATATGATCAAAATTCATTTTTTCAAATTTTTTTTTTTTGCCTTAAAAAAATAAAATTTACTGTCATAAGAATATTAAATAAATGCTGATTAATTAAATTATGTTTTCGATAAATATAAAAAGTTTCCAATTTACTTTTCATGCACATGTATTACTATCTATGGTGGAAATGTACTTTTAACTTTGTGCTACATAAAAATTTGTAATATTTTTTTGCGTGTGGTAAAAATGTTATTTGCTTTGAGTGCATTAGAATATCTATGACAAACTAAATATGAAAATAATAAATAAAAAATAGCTACGTAAATCATATTTTCAAAGCATTTATTATTTGTAAATCAAAACTATTTCTCTTTATTGAATTATCATAATATTGTTTAAATGTTATGTATATTTAGCAGAAAAGATAAACTTTAACTTTATTCATGTGAGATGCTTTAGGCATGGATATGTCATATTCATAATAATGAACATGACGTATCCATGACAAATGCATGCTCACCATGATTAAAATTAAAATTAAATTAAAGTTCAAGTTTTAGGTTATATAGAAGTCTACATTTGCTGCTAAATGTATATAACATTTAAATAATATTACATTTATTATTATATATGATCAAAATTAATTTTTAATTATATACTGAATAAAACAATTTTATTATTAAATTGTTTATGCTTGCAATGAAAACAAATATTACACTATTACAAAAATACCAAATAATAATTGATAAATAAATCATATTTTAAATGAATTTCATTCCTATTTTTCATTAAAGTTTGTTTTTAATTATAAAATAAATAATGCTTTTTTCCTTAATATAAATTTCACCATTTTATTTTATGACATTGCTTTCACGGTATCTGCATTCCTTTTTTTTTTTTTCAAATAATGAAAATGTTAAGGATTGCTATAGTGAGTAGATCAAAGTTGTGATTACAAATTGATAATAATTGCTATGGTAAATTGTTGCATATAAAGTCATAATGCAATGTAGTAGCTGCATATTCATATGATTTTAATAAATTTAACTAATTTTGACTTCTTTTTTTTTTTAATTAATTTTGCTGTTGTTTTTTTTTTTTTAAATTTCATTCTAAAAATATCAATATAAATTTCAAGAAAATCAATAAAAAAATATGTTTAAGTATACAATCTTTAAGTATTATATTTCAAAATAATAAAAAAAAGATCAAACAAAAGCTAGTATAGCAAAAAATTATAATAATTTGCAAGTATAAAGATAGCATATTTGAAAAATACAAGGAAAATTTAACATATAGACTGAGCAACCTTAATCTGAAAATCTTGATTATTAAGCTTTCCAGATTAATGATTTTTCTAAATTTAAGCAGTATGCCTTTAAAACATCTTAACACCTATAAACACAGGATTAAATTAGAATTGTTACTTTTATGTTCAATGGATATATCCATATCAAACACTTTTATATTGATATATCTTTAGAATCAAAAAAAAAAAAAATTTACCCAAAATTTTTTGCTATTATTTTATTATTTTAATAGATTTTGTATATTATAATAATTTTTTAGGGGTTCATTTTTTTAATAATCAAAAAAAATTAATTTATTAATTAATTATATATATAAAATCGATGCTTTTCCGATTTAAACATCTTAATACTATTAATTTTTTTACTTTTTGACATCCAATGTCATAATTTGCAGCTGATTTTGGAAGACAACATCTTGAAGACAAAAATTATAAACATTATTTTTTCTGGAATATATATACTTATTAAGGGATAGTATACACCCACTTAAAAATGAAACAGATTTATCATACTAAAATTATATTATTGTGTTTTGAGACTTTTATATCAATACTCACTCATCTGACCAAATTTAGAACAAATCTAGGATTTTTATATCCTCCAATAAATTAATATTTATATATTTATTTAATGACTAATAATTTACTGTCAGGCTAAGTTCATTACTTAAAAAAAATCATAATCTCAATTGAAATCAATGTTTCACTGAATTCAGTATAAGAACATGGTAAATGTATGCACTAACCTTTAACTATATTTGTTGTAAAGTTCAAATTACAATGTTACTTCTCATGATAAAATGTGATGCATAGCAACATTATCAGTGATTAAATAACTTACTTACTTTTAAAAATATTGAAATATTTTAACTTTATCTAGTATCCAAGTGTGTGTATAGAAAGATTTTTTTGAAAACATTTGTCCAATTGTCAATAGTACAATACCATTCGTTATGCATGCTCTAATGTGGCAATACAATCAGGCATTTTCATGTTAGTCATCATTGCATACAAAAATTTATACAATGATTATGATTTATGTATAAAATTTTCAATAGAAGTATGCATTAAGGCATTGTAATTGCTACAGTTCAATGTGTACAGAAATGAAAATCTCAATTCCATATTTATTTCTTATTTTAATTGCATCTGAGGATATTTTATTCAAGCCATGTCATTTGGAGATAATAGTAAATAGTAGTATACTAATTAACACATACCCACCAATATACAGGTGATTAAAAAAATAAAATATAAATATTTTATTATTTCTAATTTTTTATATAGGTGTTATTCTTTTTTTAAAAAAAATCATGAATAAGTAAAAACCATGAATATGGATGTAACATAGGGAAAATATTATATATTGTTTAAACGGAAGCTATGAATTGTGTAACACGGAATTTTACTTGTTATTGTTTTACCTTTTCTTCACCTGTAATATCTTTTTAAATAGTAGTCGACAAAATAAAATGGGAAAAGTTCTTGAACTACTAACCACATAATTTCAAGCTAGTCATTTGAGGAATCATGGTTTCTCAAATGGCTCACCATACTACAAATAAGTAAATAATCCTCTAAATTATTCGACAAGTCTTTTATTTAAATATACTTTTTATAATAAATAAAAAAACTTTTAGAATGTGTGGTGTGCATTATATTGGGGAGTAGGGGGTGCGAGATCAAACCATGGGAATATCAAAAAATAATAATTTGTTTATTATGAAATCCTTTTAGATAACATCTCATAATCTCAATAAAGTTTTATCACAAATTAATTAAATGGCAGATCTAATAAAAGTTTTGAATTAGCTCAAAGTATACATTCAAAGGCATGTGTGACATTAAAATGATTATGAACTATGTATATAATAAAATTCAAATGATACTTATTTCTGTTTTAACATCCTATACATCAACACATATTTTATTGTTAATATCATATGTATTATATTACGCGAAAGGAGATAAAATAACTGGTGCTGAATATTGCGACCAAGAAATACTTTATCATAGGAAATATTTGCTATTGCTTAGTACAATTATTCTAAAATCTTCATTAATATATATTTTAATGTCTTCTTTACATTATTAAGATGAAACTTATGTAACGTTATTTAATTTATATGCAAAGCTTTCATTTACAAATTTCTTACAATTACTTTCTATGTGAGTGTAAATATACGTGAGTGCATTTTTATTTTTACTTTTCAGACAATGTGTCCCTGTACTTGTTTTACACGCACTCACACACATACCTTACTCCAATTAAGTACAAATGATCGTGTTACCCCTAAAAGTACCACACAGGTAAATATCTATATATATATAGATAAGAGAGTAAATATATATGTGATCAAAAATGTATGCACGAAATATTTTAACATTACAAAGGGTATTACGGTTTATAAAATCATTTATGATGCAATCAATTAAAAGCAATTATCGAATCTCCTGAACTGCAAGGTTCCTCATTTCCATTGAAAGTAATTAAACTCTTGCTGAGCGCACACCAACATCTAACATTACCAGTACATTATTAGTTAAACAATCTGGCATTATTTTTAAGCACTAACCCTGAAAAAAAAGTTTACTCAAAAAACTTTTCCAGCTTCACTTAAAAACTTCAGCAAATTTTGAAAGAACAAACTGCACATTTAATATGGTATAATACAGACCCGCCCATATCACAATCTAAATAATACTAAACTAAAATAAATAACCAATAAAACAGTAATAATCTTTTGGAGTATTTTCTATTACTTTTATAATACAAAATACGTCTTTTTTTTCTTAATATATAGACACTAAGTTTGAGAATAAATCTCCAGTCATACCTCTCGCCTACTGACAGAAACAAACAGGAAAACTTATCGTATTTATCTTTATATAAAACAAATTAAATACTTACATAATGACAAGCTTGACATTATTATTCATTAATACCAAGTGCGACATGTAAATGAAAGGACAATTCCATGCCAGCTATCATTTCTAATAAACTATTTTTAAAGTAAAAACGGCAAGAAATGCACTATGGGAAAGAAAATAAGAAAAAAAATGGGAAGGGGGGAATAGGAGAAAACATTTTAAAAATAGCACAGGAATTTGCCAATTCCTTAGCAGTTATTTATGGTAAGTAAGATGGAAACCATGTGCCAGAGCCTCCGATTTGTGGAAATGGGAGAAAAGGAACGGGAAAATATTCTTCATGCTTGGAGAATGTGGCATCCTGATGAAGATTCTTAAGTGGCCTTGCTCTGCATGTAGAGAAAAAGATGTTACTTAATATGAAAAATTAGACAGAGCAAATTATAAATGTAGTTATCACATCTCCAGAATATAATTCATAAGATTACAAATTTAAAAGTTGCAACAGATGGGGGGGGGGGGAGAGAAACCAAATATATATATATGTCAAAATAAATACATATAGTATTATTTTTTTAATAATATTAATAAATATGTTTTTCAAAATACACAGATAACCAACTATCCTTAAAATTGAGTCAATTGTAAGAATACTGGCAGGTGAGCAAAACATTTTTGAATGATTCTGAGGAAATTAATAAAGAAAACAAAATAATCCGAGCAATGAATGGAAGTTGTTGTTGTTTCTTTTTTGATGTTTGAGTGGCATCTCACTGCCAAACAACTGACTGTAAATAAATAAATAGCCTAAATCCAAATACACCTTACACGACTTTTTGAGGACATCACTCTTGAATATAATAAAGTCTGCTCTAGCTATATGGATCTCGCTGATGTAGCGAAGATTATTTTCTGCTGCACGAGTAGTTTTTTATGCTTAATGTATTTTTAAAAAAGTGCAATTTCATTTACAATAAAGCTGTGCATCTAAATGATGGAAGTGTAGCATTAAGTAGATTTTTAATTAATTCTGAATTTTATATATTTTATTAGTTTCAGTTAGTCGAAAGTTGATTACAAGTAATTAAGTATATATTAAAAAATAATATAAATCAATATCATCACATAACTCTATTCTAACTGGCCCTTTCTATATAAAAGAGGTACACATATTTCTTAAAATCAAAGATTTGACAGATCAGTAAAGCCAAATAGCAATTTCATCATCATTTACAATCATTATTAATTCATTATAAGATGATGGACTTTCCTAAGTTTAACCCAATCTTCTGATGTACAGATTTTCCACATCACTCCATAAGTTTTTTTTTTTATCTCATGGGCCTCTTTTATCTATACAATATCACTTATTCTAGCAGCATGTAAGCCAATCTTTTTTTTTTTTTTTTTTAACAATTGCTATAATGCGTGTTTGTTTTCTCTCTCACCCATGTTTTCCTTTCAATTTCTCGTTATAATTTTTAATATACATTTTTTTCATGTTTCATTGCAAGGACTGAAGTCTCCATTCAAAATAAAAATATCCATATAAAAACATCCTAGGAAAACAAATATGTCCAATTAATATTAAATCATTTTACCAAAAGCACTCATTCCAACTAAGATTAATATCTATGATTAATTTCATCCATTACATTTCTATCTATATTAATTAAACCAAGACAATGTTGTCTAATTCATTACTTTCAAAAGGACTTTATTGTATATAACAAGAAAAAGGTTACGTTATAACTATTTTACCACATGCAGATAAATTTAAGTCAATATAAACAAATTGAAAAGAGGGGGGGGGGGGACAACAAAAACAAAGGATATGCATGTGGTTTATAAATTTGAGTCTACATTTTTCTATATACACATCCAATCAGTTTTATACACTGACAAGACTCTTAGATCTCTCTTTTATTAGTCTTTTTTTTTTTTTTTCATGCTATAATTTTGAGTGTTGTTGCAATATGGACCAAGTAGCTATGTACATCTCTTGGGATACAATTTTTTCATCCCTTAAGCAGGGTAGTTCCATTTTGTTCCAGAATGTATTTGGATGTCTTGAGCAACTTGTATACCATAGTGAGAATAATGTAAAAGTACTTGCTCGAGTATGTGGGTAGCTACCTTTAACAAATGATTGTAAAAGTGTTTAAATGTCACAATTTCTTTGTTTGTACAATGATAGTGTGGATGAGCAAATATTATCAAATGCAGAGTAGGTAAAAAAAAAAATGTGTCTCAGTCTCTCTATTACATAATCAGCATATGTCTTCTGTATTTACGTAATGCCTTCTGTATTTGTAAAAATGTAATGTTGGTAGTACTTTAAAATTTAATTTGAGCAGAAAATCATAATATTTGGGTTCTAATGACCAGAATTTGAATTTTTAGGTTAGTTGTCTATTGTTAATGTTAGAATTGGTCTTTTATCATTTAAGGGAGAGCAAATTATTTGGTATATATCCCAATATTTAAATTTATCTTGAAATGGTGAATAAGTAAAGTTTGGAATGTTGATAATTAATGTAAGCAAGATTTTCTAGTATCTCTCGACTGGTGGTGGTTTATCTGTTAAAGTAATCTTGAAAAATGCATTTATGTATAGGAATAAATGAGTGCAAGCAGAAATAAAATTTAAAGTCTTTTGAATGTTAAAAATATTTATTAAATGTAGTCCCAAACCATTTTGTTTTAGGGGAGCTTGAATACGTTTTAGCGAAATTGAAACAATTTTTTATCCCCCACAGCAATGTTCTACATAGTGAATTTATTTTATTAGTAAAAGATTTAGTGTATAGTATTATTGATGAATAGTATGTGATTCGAGTCATAATTAATAGATTAAAAAGGGATACTTTTGAGTACAATGATAGGTAAGATTTTGAAAGTGAATCAATTTTATTTTCAATTTTGTCTTGTATTTGTCAACGCATTTCTAGGTTGCTCACATAGAAGGGGAATCCCACAAAAGAGCTAGGTTTTCCTTTAAATTATTGTGTGTGAAATTGTCCTGTGTATATTGACCAAGCACAAGATTTATCCATATTAAACTCCAGCTTCTATTTGTTAAGTGAATGATTTAAAATTTTTTAATAAAGTTGAGATCTGTTTTTTAAAGGTTAAAAAAATTGAGACATCATCCATGTAGGCAATACAGGATATGTTTGCTTTCAGACTGAATATATATATATATATGCCTGATAATTCTTTTTCTATCATATTCAGTAGGGGATTGATATAGATAGCAAAAAAAAGGGGGCACTTAGCGGAGAACCTTGTGGAATTGAACAGTAACGTACAAAAGAGTATTTACATCTCTTCTTGTAAAAAGCCATTGACCATTATTTGAATCTTGACTGTAAATGTTCTGGCATTATTTGCATGACTAAAATAATCTCATTTTGAGTAATATATATACATGTACACACAAACATTCTGCCTTATCAGGCAACTGAGAATAAAGACCATGGTGTTCCTCTATCTTAAACTCATAGAGGTAAAAAGCCAATAAACTCACCACGCTGGTTAATGCATGTTGGTGAGCAGGCCATGCATGTTCATATATTATATAAATAATTATGGTTATAACAGCTGCATTGATAAGAATGTATGGAGTGAACATTTGGAATTTGCCCTGCCTGGTTCCTTTAAGGCTTCAAAGAAGAACCAAAGGGTCTCCTTTCAGTTAACAGAAAATTTCTTTCTGCACTTGTTTATTCTCCTACCCATGCATCAAAAACACAATAAATGGTAAGAGAACAAACAGATATTACTGATGTATTACTGATGTTAAAAGAATTAAGACTGAAGTGGAGTTAAGCTGGACATAGTGCTAGAAGAGTTGATAACAGATGGACAATTGAAATCTTAAACTAGATTCCAAAAGATTGTAAAAAGACCCAGAAAGAGACCATATGTGAGATGGATGAATAAAATAAGTGTGCAGAGGTGATGTGGAGAAGAGAGGCTAGAGAGCAGAGAAGATGGATTGAACTTGGAGAGACCTTCATCTTGCAGTGGAATGGTAATGATTGATGATGATGATATATGTGTGTGTGATTATTTATAATATTGCATTCATTAAATAATCAATATTAGGAAATTAATATCCTGATATAAATGTGAGTTAAAACAAAAAGTTTGTTGTTACTAAAATAAGGTGAACTTTCATCTATCATTTTTCAAAAAAACTTAACTCTTTTAAAAATTAAAGATAAGGACAATTTAAAGGTTATTCACTGAAATGCATATAAAGAACAATTCAGATTTCATAATTCAAAAATTTCCACACTGATGACATATAAAAAATGGCCTTGCGTATTTGAATATATATAATTTTTAATATCATAGAAATTTCATGTTTAAAAATCCACATTAATATCAATTAAAAATATTTTATTCCTTAATAAACTTGTTTTTATTTCAATAAAAAAAATTCAAATGAAAGTTAAAAGACTTAAATTTTAGTTTCTATTTAAAAAATTAAGTTTAATCTAATTGTAGCTAATTCAAACTCACTAAATTTGAAAATAATTTAAAGCCATGACTGGAGGAGGTGGGAATTGACTGATAATGAAAAGCAATTTTGGACTATGAATGGGCACTTTTGGATAAGTTTTTAAACCCTAAAATATAAAACCCTGAAAGTAATTTTATTAGAAATAAAATCATAATGTTTTTGAAAAATTGTTAAGATTATTTTGTATATATTTTAATTTACTATTTATAATTAGAATTTATAAAAATTTAATTACTGGAATATTATTCAGCAATGATTAAAACTAATGCTAATTAGAATTTATAAAAATTTAATTACTGGAATATTATTCAGGAACTGTAAAACTAATGTATGTGTGTGTATATTTGCATACAATAATAATCTAAAATATCTTAATACATGGCATGTATTTAATGCACTAATTTTAGGTTCAAAGAAAAAAAGCAATAGATGCCGAAAAATGCATAATTAATAGATTAAAAGTTCAGTGTATGTTGGTAATGGATTTACTAATTGCAAAATAAGTACAAAATAATAGAAATTTTAAAAAAATCTATATTAATTTACCTTGCACTAAAAAGCAAAAAAATAATTGTTTCTTCAACCACAATTAGAGTTTTTAGATTTAATTAACTTGAAACAAAAGCATGGTGATCTAAAAATTAATTAAGTCAATCCACCCATGCTTTTATTTCAAGTTAATTCTAAAAATCCCAATTGTGGTTGAAGAAACAATTATTTTGTTGCTTTTTAGTGCCTAGTAAATAAAAGCATTTAATATCAAAAAAAAATTTATCTTTATTATAATGCGTTATCACTTTGGTAGTGATTTTTAAAAAATGTACAAAATTTCAACAAATTATATTGAATTTAAATCTATTAAACCTAGATTTTAAAATGTTATTATAACTTTAAATTAAAACCAAAAAAAAAATCTCTATATTGCCCTCTCATAATTCTTATTAAAACATATTAATGTTCTAAAAATAAATTGTAAATATGATATCAAAATATTCAAAATTTACCTGCCCACTGATCCAGATCTAATAAACTAATCACCTATCTAAAATTTTATTTTCCATATTTCTTTGCTTGTTAATTCTTTCTTATTTATCAAATATGAATTAATTTTATTGAATTAAAATCTATTAAATCTAAATTTTAAAATTTTATTTTAACAAATAATAAGTGATTGCAATAGTTTACAAGCGAACATATGAACAGATATTGTAGTTTAAATAAAAGCATTTAAAAAGACATGTTATTGGGTTTAATAACACCCCAAACAGTAAATATTAATAGACTTTAACAATAAAAAAATGATACCATTTTTTTATTAAAAAAAAACAAACTCAAAGTTTATGATAAATCATCATCTTGTATCTTAATGATGTTAAAAAGGCAAAGTTTTATGTTGTGACTGAATATTGGGAATCTTAAATAAACACTATTGAAGAGATGGTATGCAATGTAGTCTGTAGCAATCTGATTTTTTTTATAATTCAACAGGATCAAAAATTTCTATGCAAAATAGTTTTCTTTCTCTCCTATTCCTCATAATATAAAAAAACCTTGCAAGTACACTCCTATTGCCTTAAATATTCCATCCACTCACCTATTTTATAATTAGATATTCTCACTTATTTTTGCTTCAATTCTATCAATTGTCAATATTTTCTCATAACCATGAAATTTTTAGTTCTCCAGAAAGTGTTTTTGATACACGGGCATATTAATAACAATATTGCACATATGCTTTGTATATTTATTGGTTCAAAATAAGCTTAAGTGTCTAAACAAAAAAATAAAGAAATAATAATTTATCTTGCAGTTTTCATAAATGTCAGAACAGATCCAGCCACAAAGGGAATGCCAAGAATGAATAGGATTGGGTCCCACATTATACACATTGAGCCCTGAATTACCTGTAATAATATAACTAGGATTTTTATGTCCCTTCTCTCATAAATTTGCTGGAGATTTTCTCAGAAGAAAGATAAGATTGTTAAAAATAAAAACTTAAAAAAAAAAAGTATTTCCCAATTGAAGTTGCAACAAAATATATTATATTTTACCGATATATTTTCCTACCCCTTATTTTTTTTTTTTGCATTTATTTATAATGTTTTACCATGATATTTAGAGCAAAATTAAAAAAGTGTTCAATCTAGAATAATTAGTTAAAATTATCATACAATTTATGCCTTGTTTATCATATTCTTTTACTTTGTTAAATTGTAATGCTGCTTCCAGCAAGATATACTATAAAAGGTTTTTTGATAATAATGGAACACATCTTTTTTTTATTTTCTGCTTCTATGAAAAAATATGAAAAAGTATGAAAGCATAAAGCTTAAAACATTACATAATACTCATTGGAAAACCAAAATTGATTTATTAGGCCATCTTTATGCAATTTTAACAAACTTGTAATAATCTATAAAAATTTACTGATATATGAACTTCACAGTTAAGTCTATAAATATTTAGTCTACCTTTAATGCAAAATAGAATTAACTTCTGATATTAATATCTGTATTTAAATCTAAATTTATTTATTTTTAATTGTGTTGCCTCCATCTCCTTAAAAAATATTTGCATCTAGGTGTCTTTAAGTAGGTTGGCCCTGAATTAGAAGCAAAGTACACAATCTTTTGTCAACTAAAATAATTAAATCTTAATAAATAATCCAAAATATTATGTAATCTTCATTTTAAATATTTAAAAAAATAACATAAAATGTTAATGCAATAAATTTTGAATTAATTCATTAATAAATTATCAAACTTTGAAAATTCATTAGATATTTCCTCTTCTAATATTCTTTTTAAATATATGTACACAGGTAAAAACTTTTATACATAACTGAAAGTAGGTATACCCATCTGTATGCTACTTAAAAATTCTGCATTTAAAAACAAAAAATAATAATGCTATTCAAAGTCTGCTCATTAATCAACAACAAAAATAGAAAGCATAAATTTTGAAAATAGTTTATATAACATTTCCTCAATGATTGTTTAGAGTTAATATATATATATGATTTATTAGCTACAAATTTCAAACTGGTTATTACATTTAATTATAATGCCTACCTAATTATCACCCTCATTGAAACATTAGCCAAACATTTTAGAACAACTTTAACATTTCTATTATAAATATCAAACATTATAAAAAAAAGGGTTGAAAATATTAAAACTCATAAGAGAAGGGGGGGGGGATCCATTATAAACAAACAAAAAAATACTACAACAGACAATGATGAAATATTATGATTTTGCTAAAATACTAACAATAAACAATTTTTAAGAATGTTAAAGATTTAGATATAATAAAATCAAAGACAAATATTTTGTGCATACAAGTAATTTAAAACAAACAAAATGCAGCAAATTATAATCTATAAAATATACATTTAGTATATGCTTTTAAATAGACTACTAGAGAGATAAAAATATCCATTCTTACAAAATTATTTACTATAATTAAAGAATAAGTATAACAAAAAAAAAATTATTTTAATAATAAAATAATATACTGAATTATTTATTTTTTTATATAAACGATAATTTGTATAGCCTTATTTTAAATGATATGTTTTACTTTGATAAATATTTTACAATAACACATTACTTTTGGATCAATTAATGAAAAATAAAATTTATACAATCATTTTCGATTTAAAATTATTGTACTATAAAAATTAAAAAGTATTATCTAATTACCACATCTTAATAAATCAATGGCTAACTGTAATTGCAACAAAAATATTTATTTGTGTATACATCTTTTTCTAAATATGTTCACAATAACAAGATACGTCATAATGATAAGTTAAAAGTTATGCACTGTGAAAAAAATAATTTAAAAAAAATTTTTTTAATCCAAAAAACAGAAACTAGTCAAACATCAATAGTATTAAAACATATTTCTAACTGTGCATAATGAAAATGACTAACAAAAACTATCCCCAAAAGCCAATGACAACTTTAAAAAGGTAATTTCAAAAGAATTCCATTGCATTTCAGATTGGGTGTTAATTCATTTGGTTTACTAAAACAGACTTTGAGATGCACAGATTTTTAAATATAATTACTATTCAAAATATAAATACAATAAACCTTATTGCATAGTTCACATTTCCACACCTCTTTATTTTAATCCCAGAAACAGTATCATAAAAATAATATTAATTTTTCAACTTCAATGTTCCTTGAACTATCATTTTCTCACATCCATCATAACAAATCAAATATTTTCTCACATGAATATTTTTTTTAACATAAATTTGAAATGACAGCAATGTATAATATACAGAACTATACACAATTGTTAAAGCATATAATATTCCAGTAAGTATTGCATTTAGAGTAATGCAGATCCTGTTAGTGTGAAAGAGTGATATAGAGGCAATAAAGTCAAAGTAACAAATCTTTTATTTACAATAATTATCAAAATATTAAATATAAGTTTATTACAGTCAATATTTAACTGAAAAATGAGTACCATTAAGTACAGTACAGTTTTATCAATGAGGTTTGTCTGTCAGGGTGTTACCAAGTTACTTGGAAATTACTATTGTGTTCAATTAAAAGATGGAATGTGTTATTCTATTGGTCATCAACCATGAATGTAATGTTAATCTGTGTTAGTAATAAAAATATTCACAGCTTGTTGTTCTTAATTATTTACAGAACACAATATAATTTAACATGAAAATGAATTCTATTTGATTGATTGAGAATATCAATGGCTGCTTCAATTTTAGGATAATAAGAGGATTGCTTAAGTAGGACAATTATGCTAGTTTCAATCTTTAAATTCAAGCTCTGTAATTAGCTAGACAAGATTAGGATTAACTTTTGCATATACGTCTGTATTTTAACAATTATTTTTAAACAAAATTTATTTTTATTGTTAAGTATAATACTAAGTAAGTATGTTTTAACTTCCATGCAATTGGAATGATTCATTTATGTAAGATGAAGGTTGTTTGTAAAATATATTTAAATTGAAAGTAGTTAAAAAAGTGTAAATAAAAACATACTTTTTTTAAATTTATTTACCCAATAGAAATTTGAGTGATTTAATTACTACAAATAGCATCAAAGCATTCGCCAATGATTTAAGTATGTGTGTTTGCTAATATTATTGTAATCAGTATTTAATAAATTGTTTATTACAGACAATAAAGTTTGAGTTAACTTAAACTTGACAAGATTTTCAATTAAATCCATTAATTTGAGCTCGCCTTAGTTTAATGAGAAAACACATTAATGAAATAGGCGATTCCTTGAGTAATAAGCACAAACACTTTAATTATACTAGAACTTTATTTAACAAGAAAAATTATCTGATTGCAAACTAACAACTATACTTTTTAAATAGTCATCTAAATTCAGAGTGCGATTTCTTTAAAATAAATAATAATACTTTGAAAACCTAATTTATTAGTGTCTATATAATTATTCAAATTCCAAACCATTCACATTTAAAATAAGAATTAAAAGAAATGTAATTTCCATTAAGATTTTATAACAAATTAAAAGTTTTTAATGTAAAATAAACTTAATTTTAAAACTATTTTGCCAAAATCAAATTGTTTTTTTTCTTCTTCTGCATAAATTTTGGATGAACTTAATTACCCAATGCAATGCTACATAATAATTAAAAGTTGTTGTTTTTTTATCTCTATAAAATCAGTATGCATAAAAGAATCAATTCTTACTAAGCAATAAAACTAAATCTAAATCCCCAACTGTTTTTTTGTTTGTTTGTTTTTATGTATCATACTATAATAAATCTAGCAACATTGTCAATTGATTTTTTTTTTTATATTTTCGATTTTTTTTTTTATCATATAACATTAACAATTCATCAAAAGAGTGGAAAAGAAAAAAGAAATGATTTTTTTACATTACAGATGAAAGATATGAATAAAGTTTTCTAGGTTTTTCTATGTATATTGCTGCTCTTTATTATACCACCCACACTTTAGCTAAATCTTCCATTCCATAATCCAAGCTCAAATGAAAAGTAACATCTAATAAAAACACTGCTAGTATAATAAATAATAAATGGAAAGCAAGCAATTGTAGCCATAGTAAAAGTATGCTAAGATTTCTAATATGTATTTCAGCCCAAATAATTCCACAAATGACACATAGTGTTACACAAATTTATTTTGTATCATATTTTACATTTTATATAAGTGAATGATAGTTTCCATTTTTTAATCATTCAGATCTTTTTACTCATGTGTCATGGATTTAAATTTCTAGAATGTTACACAGTGTATACAAGTAAATGAAAAGGACTGGTTTCTGATTCTTTTTCTAAGCTGCATGTAGCACCATTTCTCATCAATACAAGCAATATTTAATTACACTATTTAACTATTCACCTCAAAAATGTTAAGGGATTAATGTATATGGATCACAAGTTATGGCATAAAATATGAGACACAATAGAACATGCTAATTTCTAATTTTGTTTTAAATTGAACAAAAGCGTACTTTGGTATTAGTTCTGCTATGATGTATTAGTCTGATGATGTTTTCATCTGGTAATATTTATGCAAAGTTTAAATTAATGATATCATGGCAATCAAATTACTGGCAAGGCGAATCCATGTCAATGACTAAGATAAGTAGTGGTGACTTGCAAGATTAAAAAAACTTGCTGCCTGCGAGATTTTGTGCTAACACTGTCTTTTGTGCTATCACATCCGTGCTAACATTACGATTGTTTCACTGAGATTTCTTTCTGTGATATTTAAAAGTTTTTCATTTGTCATTTTAGAAATTTTGTAATTTTAGTCATTTTTTAAAAAATGAGTATAAAAATGTGGGAATTACTTGCTTCCCAAGAGGAAGTGAACTATTTCTTCCAAAAATATGGACTTTTGACATCAAAATAATTGTGTGACAATGGCTATGATATGAAAATGTATACCATATTAATGACAAACAATGGTGGTGTTACTCTACAAATTGCTTCAAAAAACAGCTATTCATAAGGGAACATGGTTCAAAGTCAAGAATTAAGTTTGTATCTGCGCTATGCTTCATATATAATTGGTCACGATAATTCACATCCGTCGAATGTTATGACAACCAGCTGGAAATGACCACCAAAATCACAGTTGATTGGAACAACTACCTAAGTGAAATATGTATGTGGAGGTTGTTATGCACAGAGAGACAGAAAATCGAAGGTCTGGAAAAAAATAGTTGAGATTGACAAAAACCTCTTTATGAAACATAAAAACCAAGTCAGCAGAGAACTTCCAGAATAGTGGATATTTTGTGGAATTTGTAGAGACACAGAAGAAGATTTTGTAATTAAAATTAAAGACAGAACTGTGATCACTCTCATGCAAGCCATCAAAGAAAATGTGGAGAATGAGTCTACGCTTTACACAGATTGCTGGATAGCCTACAAAACAGAGGAACTACAAGATGCTGGTTATGAATACTTTTCATTAATTCACATTATACTACTTATATAAAGCTAAAAATCACACTTAATAAAAATTAATATTTAATTCACATTATAACTTCATCGACTCATCAACCGGTGTGCACACACAAAATATTGAAAGGTTATGGGGTTTGATCAATTGCAGAATAAAGCAGAGTAACAGCACATCAACATCAGGGTTCATATTCGACTGAATTCATGTGAAGGCAAATATATAAAGAAGACCTTTTCCATTCCATTCCATTCCAGTCCAGTCCACCACAATGACTCTCATCATTTGTATTTTTTTTTTCTAAATTTAAAAATACATAACTAATTAAATGTTGTTATATTTATCTTTTAATATCTTAAACTTTTTTTTTTTAACAGAAATATTTGTTTGTTTGTTTGTTTTTTTTTAATAATTTTTAAAATATTACCTTAAAGTTACACTTCACTTTCTTAAAGATATATTTTGCCACTTGGGTTTTTTCTTTTTTTAGACTGAACATGGAATTTATGATGGTGCAAAGTACTGCAGTGTGCAGGAAGGGGGGAAGGATGTTTTCGGCAACACGTACTGTAATCCAATAAATGCATAACTCATAATTACCTCTAGTTTTTTTTATGTCTTTTTGACTTTTTTCCATAATTAATATATGTCTCAATTATTTTTTTTCATATTACGCATGCTAGGACATATTATATTCAGTGATGTGTATTATTTTAAGTTTGCGATATGTTTAAAATAACGCCTCCCTGGTATCTGCAGACAAATTTTTATCAATTAACTTTGTTCGCATATTAGTGGAAAACATTATCTTAAACATTGCAAATTAGAGTAATATGTCATTGGAGTAATACATCATAACAGGACTAATACCAAAGTACCAACAAAACTGCTATAGAAACATTTGAAATGTTTAGTCACAAAAATGAAGTGTTTTCAAGATTTGTCGTAGCAAGAGAGCATTGAGGATGAGAAACAAAATTATGAAACACACCGTTCATTACACTTCATGTCATAATTCAGGATCTAGATATATCAGTATGTTAAATTTTTTACGTCAAATAGAGATTCTGAGTTCAGTTATTTTTTCAATGGAACACACTATATATTATTGAGAGGAGGGGGTAATCTATCTTAAGATACATAAAAAATTCCATGTAATGAGAAATGGTAGTAGACAATAAAATATTTAACTAAAATTATTTCAACGCCAAAAATTAAACAAGACTATCTAAAAAGAAAAAATATATACAATACAACCAATGGTTTTCCTTGCCAAAGCAGACTTCTCAAGTGAAAGGGACTTAAAAAACATATCAATATATAAATGATTAAATACTCTTACCACAATTCCCAATTACATCCCATATAATTTAATATTAAATGTTTCAGAATGTAAACTTTTAATAATAAAAGATTCTTTAGTTCTTTGTATTTCATTTTTTTAGAGAAAATATTAGCCTCATCAAAACTAATAATATGACCTGTATCTCTTTCATGAATATATAATGCAGAATTAAAATATTTATTATTAACCCTACTCTTAAGAACTTTTATTCTTTCAAGATGTGAATCACATGTTGGACTATTTCCATCATTTACGAGTGAATGTTGAATGTATAAAAAAATTTAAACTTTATTTAAACTTTCCAAATACAAACAACTTGTTAGTAATACCACACAAATAGACAATACAGGTTAGTAATTATACAACGTTCTAAGTAGTATTCTCCACTCTTCTTCAGGTGTTGCTGGTCTATATGCCCAGTGACAATAGGCGCTTGGAAGTAGAACTCGCACCTTTAGATTCTTAAATATCGAATTTAAGGCAAACGCTCTACCAACTGTGCTATTCTCTCAAAGGCAACATTTAGTAGAAATTTGATATATTTATATATGAGGGTTGGTTCAAATCCTCCTGAGTCCTTCAATTTTTTTTTTAACAAGGCTAATTAGTTTTTTTTTATTATTATAATTTTTTCCTAAGAGCAAGATTAATTAGAGGCTTCCATACATTGTGTATTGCCACACTGGGTTTGATTTATAGGATTATTTACCATTGTCATATGAGCAGCTTTCTTGAATTTTCTTTTATGCATTTTTTCCTCTTTATCCAATATCTTTGCATTTTCCCACTTAAGCATATAGTCATTAGTATATACATGATCTGCTATGGTAGACACATCTGTTTTTTTCTTTTTTAACCATTAGCTTGGTCTCTTTCAATCACTGTTCAACAGGACAACAGGTCTCACCAATGTATTTCCTTCCACATTTACATGGTATTTCATAGATGCAGTTTTTGTTCTTCAGCATTTCCAGTTTAGACTTAATAGAAGTAAGCACTCCCCATTCCTCGAAGTGTGGTATGGCCTTGGAAAGCAGTTCTAATGTTATATTGACTGCAGATTTTCTTTAATTTGTCCACCATTCCTGGTATGCATAAATACATTACCATACCCATAATTGTTTTCTCTTTTGGTGTCTCTTTGTGTTGTCTATTGAAGGTTTTCCTGATGACTGCTGATGGATAACCATTCTTCATAAGCATTTGATCTATGTGAATCTTTTCTTTTTCCAAATCACTGGTTTCTGAACAAACCTCCTTTGCTCTGTTCCATAGTGATAGTACAATTCCTTGTTTAGTGCTTCTTGTATGATTGGATGTATATAACAAGTATTTGCCAGTGTGTGTTTGTTTCCGGTACACTGTTGTTTTTTACTTTGTCCTGAGGGAGTCTTGTCACAAGAACATCCAAGAATGCCAATTTTTGTTTTTGTTCTGATTCTATCATGAATTTAATTGTAGGAGACATGTTGTTAATGTGCATCCAGAATGATGGTAATTTTACCTCACCATGTGGTCATACCACAAATGTATCAACATATCGAAGCCACACTTTAGGTGGACATGGAGTAGTATTTATGGCTGTGGTTTCAGGTTCTTCCATGTAAATGTTGCTGAGCAAGGGTGACAGTGATGATTCCATGGCCATTCCTTGATTTTATTTGAAGAATTCTGAATTATATTGAAAGTATGTTGTTGTTACACAGAATGTTAATAATTCCATTATACTATCAATTGGTAGTGGTTCTAGTTTGTAGACTATTATCGTCATATAACCTTTTCCTTACAATAGACAATGTCTCATCACGATACATTTGTAAACAGACCTTCCACACCAAAGCTTATCAATATATCAGTTCTTTCTCTTTTCATATTCCTGACTAATTCTACAAAGTGCTTAGAATCCCGGACAAAAGACTGTATCCTGTACGCCAATGGACTAAGAATTTCAAGAAGAAATCTTGACAAATTTTGACATGGCGAATTTCTAGAACTAACAATAGGTCTTAATGGAATATTGTCTTTATGGATTTTAGGCAGTCCATATAGGTGAGGAATCTTGCTGAAATATGAAGTTAATTTTCTTTTTTCTGAATCACTGAAATACATGCAATGCTTCTGGAGTAATGCTTGTAGTTTTATCTCTGTATTTGGAATTGGATTTTTTGCTACTTTTTTGTATTGTCCTGCTGTGGACAAACTTGAAACCACAGCTGCAAATATTACTCCATGTCCACTTAAAGTGTGGCCTCAGCATGTTGATGATACATTTGTGTTATGGCCACATGGGAGGTACAATTAGTCATTCTGGATGCACATTAACAACATATCTCCTACAATTAAATTCACCATGGAATCAGAACAAGAACAAAAATTGGCATGAAAATGGAAAGAACTGACATATTGGTAAGCTTTGATGTGTAAAGTCTGTTTACAAATGTACCATGTGATGAGGCATTGTCTATTGTAAGGAAAAAATTACATGACAATAATAGCCTACAAACTAGAATAGCTCTACCTATAATGGAATTATTAACATTCTGTGTAACAACATACTTTCAATATAACTCAGAATTCTTCCAGATCATCACTGTCACCCTTGCTCAGCAACATTTACATGGAAAAACTTGAAACCACAGCCATAAATACTACTCAGAATTCTTCCAGATCATCACTGTCATCCTTTTCATGGAAAAACTTGAAACCATAGCCATAAATACTACTCCATGTCCACCTAAAGTGTGGCTTCGATATGTTGATGATACATTTGTGGTATGGCCAGATGGTGAGGTAAAATTACAGTCATTCTGGATGCACATTAACAACATATCTCCTGCAATTAAATTCATAAAAAATTGGCATTCTTGGATGCTCTTGTGACAAAACCCCTCAGGGAAAAATAAAAACAACAGTATATAGGAAACCAACACACACTGGCAAATACTTGGCATATACATTCAATCATACAAGAAGCACTAAACAAGGAATTGTACTATCATTATGGAACAGAGCAAAGGAGGTTTGTTCAAAAACTAGTGATTTGGAAAAAGAAAAGATTCACATAGAACAAATGCTTATGAAGATGGTTATTCATCAGCAGTCATCAGGAAAACCTTCAATAGAGACCCCAAAAGAGAAAACAATTATTGGTATGGTAGTGTATCCATACATACCAGGAATGGCAGACAAATTAAAGAAAATCTGCAGTCAATAAAACATTAGAACTGCTTTCCAAAGCCAAACCACACTTTGAGAAATGCTTACTTCTACTAAGCCTAAACTGGAAATGCTGAAGAATAAAAACTGCATGTGAATGTGGAAGGAAATACATTGGTGAGACCTGTCACCCTGTTGGACAGTGATTGAAAGAGCACAAGCTAATGGTTAAAAGAGAAAAAACAGATATGTCTACCACAGCAGTCATGTATGTACTAATGACCATATGCTTAAGTGGGAAAATACAAAGATATTGGATATATAGAAGAAAATTCAAGGAAGCTGCTCATGTGACAATGGTAAATAATCCTGTAAGTCAACCCAGTGTGGCACTACACAATGTATGGAAGACTCTAATTAATCTTGCTCTTAGAAAGAAAAAAAAGTAATTAGCCTTGTTAAAAAAAAAAAAAATTGAAGGACTCAGGAGGATTTGAATCAACCCACATATATAAATATATCCAAATTTCTACTATATGTTGCCTTTGACAATAGCTCAGTTGGTAGAGTGTTTGCCTTAAATTCGATATTCAAGAATCTAAAAGTGCAAGTTCAACTTCTAAGCGAATGTTGTCACTGTGCATATAGGCCAGCAACACCTGAAGAAGAGTTGAGAATAGTACTACTCGAAACATTGTGTAATTACTAACCTGTATTGTCTATTTGTGTGTTATTACTAACAAGTTGTTTGTATTTGGAAAGTTTAAATAAAGTTTAAAATTTTCTATACATTCAACATTCACTCATAAATGATGGAAATAGTCCAATATATCACATCTTATAATATATCTTCATTGCAAACCTTCAGACAAATACTTTTATTCTTTCATTTAAGCTCAAACTAATCTAAATTATATACATTTTTTTACATAAACAAGGGGTGATATATATAATATTTTAAGAATAGTATTCCTATCAAAAATCTCTATATTATTTAATAAAATATTCATAGTCATACCATACCCCTTAAAATTCTATAAGAAGAGAATTTAAAAGGCAAAGAAATAAAATCATATTTTTCTTTATCCTTCATATTATTACACTTGTTAGAACTATAATTGCTATCAAATAAAATACCCTTAACAAATTTATGAGTAGCCAACATTCAAATAATTTTTAAAAATTGACCTTTTACTCTCTGATTTCTATAGCAATGATTTCTTGAAGCAGCTATTTTATGGGAGCCAGAATGATAGTTATCAGATTTAATTACAGATCTTAAATCCTTATTTTTAACATAATGACTACATACCAAACAATTATTCTTTAAATCTCTTTGTCACCAGTAAAATTAAAAGTTTTAATTTAACAAAATCGAATCCCTCCTTCTAAAATATATTTTATCAAAGAATCAAAACAATTAAATTTAGTAGAAAATGATAAATTGGAAGAGTTGTTAAATAAATTTAATTGTTTTGATCCTTCTACAAAATATATTTTTAAGGGGGGTGGGGGATTTTTTATTAAATTAAAAATTTTAGGAGGTACTGGTGATAAGATATTTAAAGAATGTCATTATGTTAAAAGTTGGAATTTAAAATCTATAATTAAACATAATAGCTATCAATTTGTCTCCCCCAAAATAGTCATTTTAAGAAATTATTGCTATAGAAATCAAAAGATTAAATAGTTCTAATAAGATTGCTTTGTTTTAAAAAGGTCAATTTTATAAAGATTATTTGAATGTTGGCTACTGACATAAATTTGTTAAGGGTATTTTATTTGATAGCAATTATAGTTCTGTTAATTATTGTAATAATGTGAAGGATAAAGAAAATATGATTTTTATTTCATTGCCTTTTAAATTCTCTTCTTATAGAATTTTTAAGTCTGTTTGGTAATAAAAAAATTGTTTGTAAGGGTATTACTTTGAATAATTTATTAAATAATACAAAGGAGATTTTTGATAGAAATACTATTTCTGGAGTAATGTATATTTCTCCAGTTTTTTTGTAAAGAGTTGTGTAAGAGTAATTTGAGCTCTTAAATAAAAGAATAAAAATTCAAAAAAGTAGGGTTAAATATAAATATCTTAATTTTGCTTTATATATGCATGAAAGAGATACAGACCATATTATTAGTTTTGATCAGGCTAATGTTCCTTTGAAAAAAAAATGAAATAAAAAAGAGAATTAAAAAAATCTTTATTATTAAAATTTTATGATTCTGAAGCAATTAACATGTTTAAGAGTTCTTTAATAATAAAACTGTGGGATGTAATTGGGAATTGTGAGAAATCTAGTTAATATATATTAATTGATATGTTTTTGGGGGTTTTTTTTTTTGTTTGTTTTTAGTCCCTTGCACTTAGAAGTCTGCTCTGGCAGGAAAAGCATTGGTTGTGTTGAACAGTTTTGTTTTTTTCTTTGACTAGTTTTAATTTTGAATTGGGGGTAATTTTAGTTATTTTATGGATTAATTTAGCCTAATGTTGAAAATATTTTCTTTTTGTATTAAATATTCTTTAAGCATCTAATAAATAAAAGTCTAAGAAACAAATAATGAAGATCAAAAAGTTTGAAAAATATAAAATAATTGAATGTTTTAGTCACATTGAAGATCGTGTAACATTTACATATCAGAAGTGTCAAATTGAACTTCAATCCAAAAATCTTTAAGCACTTTATCCTACCACCTTTCCACTGTGTTTAATCAAATAAGAACTGATATTTAAAAAACAGAGATGATTTTTGATAGGGATAAAAAATAAAACAGTATTTTTAACAAATAACCTACTGTTATTTAAAAATAGTTGTGCTGAATGTATATATATATATGTGTGTGTGAGAGAGTGATTATCAATGTAAATAAAGAGAGCACACCCTAAAAGCAGCAGCAGATCGAGTAAAATACAATTAGCAAAAGCTCAGTTTATTTAGATACAGATTTACAATTATTTCAAGTAATGCATATGTAGAAGTAATATATACACTGATAAAGATGTTTTACGTTAGAAATTGTCTCCTCAAGGATGTGTTTAATTTTGTTCACCTACATATATATTATTTATGAATATAAAAAGCTCATATCTATATTGTGTTGTGTGTTTATTTTGACACAACCCAGCTGATATGTATATACCCCGGGGATATACATCAACCTAAAAAAAAAAAAACCTATTTAACACATGCTTTTTTTTTTTCCCATGTGTCATAGCATCGGCCGGGACGCGAACCCACAACCGTCTGCAACCAACTACTTGCTTGCATGGCGGCTGCGATACCTCTCGGCTAACAACGCAAGACAACACATGCTTTTATTAGCGTATCTAATGCACAACTGAAAAACAATGACTATTTCAATATAATTTTTTTTAATATGTTAGTTTGTAGATAAATAGCTAATAAAATTCATAATGCAAAATTATAAATATATTATTTTTTTCATAATTCAATATGTTTATTGTTAAGTTCGAATTGATATTAATTTACAAGCATCCTATGAGATAATATAAAAGTCAATTGCTGTTAAGTGCCCTTTTGAATAAACTTACCAAACACCAGATGCTAACTTACTCCCTTCCCACTTGGAATTTGGTATCAAACTTATTATAATCAATTAGATATCAATGGACAGTGATTCCTAATAAAGTCTGTACACTTGATCATACTATATGAGAGCTTATAATTGCTTTTTCTATGAAATTTAAAATGACATTTTGCTGTTGATAATGCTATGAACAACTATCAGCAATATCACCCTATACTGATGTGGCCAATATAGATATTACTAATAATTAAGGCACTAAAAATAAAACAAATGGAAAAAAGCACAGAAATAAGACAAAAAAAAAAAGTAAAAAAATTTCTAATGAAGATTGTTTAAAGTTGAAACTTAGTATAAATTTCAGTTTAATATAAGTATAATCAATAAATGAATAGATTACATTTAGCTATGACTCCTTATAAGGTTTGCCAAACATGTACTTATTAACTGTTAGCCCAATAATATTATATGACTTTTTCATATGCTTTCAAGAATAGTGCTTTTCACTCTATTTTAAAACCATGTAAGATTGTTATCAAAAGACACCAAATAGTATAGAACTTATCATTACCATCAGACTAATTTCTGACATTTGATTTCACTGTAACTACATAAAGGCTTGAATTGTAATCCCACCGATGAAGGCAAAAGCCTAGGAATAGTAATATATAGCTCTAAATTAACTGGTAACCATTAGTTACAAAGTTTATAATAGATGGTTACGGAGTAGGGTGAAAAGAACTATTTTTAGTTATTAGCCCATAATTTAATTTGTATTAATAATACTCTACTTAGGCTTTGAGTCATACATAATATTTTAAAATTAAATATAAAATCCACAGACACACAAACACTGAGTACATTAATATAATAACAATCAATGTAATTAAATATTTTTAAAAATACTACAAATTCCATTCTTCCCGACTGAGATCTTTTTTTAAAAACTAATTCTAGTCCATCATGATACGAAGTTTTGTATTTTATTAAAATTATTCCAAACCATTAATTTTCATTATTATCTCATTTATTTCTATTATCTTTTCGTGCTTGATAAAAAAAATATACATTAATTGTTATTATTTTTTGGAGGGGTAATGCTTCCGATAGTTATTATTAACTGAAATACCTTAGTTTTATATGGCTTAACGAACGATTTCCTTTTATTTATTTTAACAATTTATTTTTATCAAAGCAATTTATTAAAACAATTTACATTATAAATTTTGATTATTCGGAACAATTTTTTATCAAAATCAACACAATAAGTTGCTATAAAAAAAAAACTAAATTTAATTCTAATTCCTCTCTTCAACTCTTAATTAATAACTCGACTGTCATCATCATCATCAGCTGATTTGGTTCTCTATTACTTAAAAATGCATTTAATATGTAACACTATCACGAAAAATATAAAGAATACACTATTCAAATTACTCGAAAATTGGAACAAATTTAAATAATGTCGTTAATAATAAAGGACTATCTGAAGTTTTAAACGAAAAACTATAAATGATATATAAAAAGATCATATGTAATATGGATAGATGATACATGGAAATTTGCTAGAGTTAAATGCAGAAAAAAAAAGCTTTGAACTGGAGAAAAAAAAAGCTTTGAACTGGAGAAACTGTAATTTTAGATCTTTATTCTAATGATGACTATAATGAATTAGATTTATTTCATAAATTATTTTTAGTAAGATTTTATTTTTTAAAAAAATATTTATTATGTAGTTTGTTGCTTGGAAAAAAAAATATCTGAAACTTTTAAGCAATGGTCATTTAAGTGCCACACACAGACATATATTTTTCAGAATTCCTGATAAATTAGTTCAGAAACCTTTAGCTTATATTGATCAATTACTTTTTTTTTTTTCAAAAGCAAAATTAAGTATTTAGCATGTGATTTGGTTTAAGATTAACCTAATATTTCTATAACAAAAAAACAAAAACAAATCAATGATACAAATTGAATAGGCAAAGTTCATTTGAAAAAAATACCAGAAGGAATAGACCTGGGGCACAATCCATAGAGGTTGAGCTCCAGAATTGACTACTCTATCATTGTATCAAACCTCACCGGAGAACAAATCAAAACAATAGCAAAAAAAAAAAAACAGAAAAATCTAAGCAATTTTTTTTTAAGTTATCATTTTCTGGTACATGTTAACAGTCACTAGACACTAGTTTATAACCAACAATAGATATGACATTTATATGAAAACAGTCTGCCTTTATATAGTTAATACCCCTTCTCAACTTTTTCCATTAATTTGAAAAACAGCAAGCAGAATGATCTTGATAATTCTTAAAGGCCTGTTTAGATTTTAAATTGAAATGTAACAATTTTCCAAGTGCCTGACATGATACTCCAAAAACTCTTTTTTAAAAAAAGTGCAATGTTTTCAAACTCTTTCCAGCAGCTTATGAACTGTAAATTGTCATACTCTCATAATAACTGCTGCAACATCAGATGTCCATGCTTCAGAATAAAAATTTTTTTTATACAAATTAGTACTACTGAAGCAAAAGATAAAAATAATGATTGTGTATCTAAAATGTCATCACTTTTTTCCAATATTTCACTGATGGATGGACAATCAAAAAGATAGGCAGACGAGATAAATAAATATTAGGCTAAACAATCAACTCAAAATCTAAATAAATCAGTTTGTGATTACAATATGCAAATCTTGTACACTGAACTTTAATATTCTATTCTTTACTTGTAATAATCTGATAATACTCAAAACAGAATATGAAAAGAGTAAATTACAAACACCAAAACTTTCTTCAAAAAAACTTGTTTATCTCATGAAAAATAAATAAGTTTTTTTAAGAAAATGTTGGTGTTTGTAATTTTACTCTAAGCTAATGTATTATAAAATGGAATCTATTTATGAAATTCCAAAGAAGAAATTTAAAAAAATTATATAACTGAACTTTGTTAATCTCCCACACAATGTGTAAAAAAACACATTGAGGAAATTGATGTACTGAGACAATTCAGCTGAAATTACAGCCACGTGTATATTTCATTTCTATAGAGTTTCTAATTGTTATTATTATTACTAGAGGCTATCAACTTCTGGAGAGCATATGACTAACATTTCTCCAGAATAACAACCTATGATCTATTTGGTTTTTTCATATTGTCAAAAACACAATCATTAATATAAAAGTGGAACTCATGCATCTCATTGCTTCTCATTTTTTCTTCCTTTCACTATCAATCTTCTAATATATTATTGATGAAAAATTTATTACAAAGCAACTATTAATGGGAGAAAAAAATTGTTTGCATATCATTATTTTATTTTTTAAATAAATATTTATAGTAGTAATATAGTACATATTAAGGGAATTAAAATTAGAATATTTCTGTTGGCTGTTTAATGCTACATTTAAATGAAATAAGATTGATGTATTTTTTTTATACATTATATCAAAAACAAACAAAAAGTGTCCATTGTAATGAGGATCACTAGAAATATGATTCAATCTTTTTATAAGTTCAGAGATTAGTATCTTGTAAAATAATTATAAATTTTCATAAGAAACCAAATAAGGACTTACCATAAATAGCATTATGTGATAGTGATTTGTAAATACTCCTAATTGAGTACACCTGGATCTCTTTTTATGTGGTAGATAGGTTCCATAGAAAACCCACATTTAAAAAATTGCACAAAAATAGACTTAACTTACCTTGAAAAATGTAGGATATGTCCCAAAATTTCCAAAAATCACATAAAACCAAAGCAACAGGAAATAAAGTATGACTAATAAAAAATTTCAAATATTTGAAAAAAATTGATACAAGACAAACTTTTTTTACTTTTTTTATTAACTATTTAATTTTATTCAAAACAATGTGTTTTTATGTGTAATTTTCATAAATATTTTAATCATTATCACTATTTGACAATATGCAATTCGTTTGTGAACTGGTAAGACATCAGATTCCTCACAAGAGGAAATACAATTAGCGCCAACTTCAGTCTCATGCTGTGCTAATGGCTTTCTATCAACAATGTAATCAGAAATTAAACTTTGAGATGATGATTTTACTAATTGTTTATGAAGCTCACGATATCCATACTGCTATGTTTAGCCGTTATGGAATGCATTTCCACGAGTGCAACTATATATATATAACACACTTCCACGAGTGTGTTCTTTTATACACACATACACATGGAGAAACTTTTAGATAGAAAAAAGTTACAAGTAAAAATATTTAAAAACTTTTAAAAAATATATTCTTTTTAAGTAGAAATTAAAAGTTCTTAAATATTTTTACTTGTAACTTTTTTCTGTCTAAAAGTTGCTCCATGTACACATGTGTATAAAAGAAAATATAAACATACACATACATAACACAGACATACAACTAGTTAGCTCTTGTTGGAATTTACTTTATAATTTGTGTCATTAACAAAAAAATGATTTTTCAATTGATTAGAAAGTTGAAGACTTTCTCGAATCATTTTTGTTGTTAAACGAACAGGTTCCATTTCTTTTTCTAAATCTTCTAAGGTATCTAAATTTATTGCCAAACCTTTTTCCAACAGGCATTTAAAGTATATAAAATTTAATGCATGCATATAAAATGGGGGGGGGGGGGTATTAAGAAGAAACATGAATCACATAACTTCAAAATTGCATTAAAAAAATCCACACAAAAAGAGACGCAGGTGTATTATAAAAATTGAATAAGACACTGATTTTATTTTATTTTTTACAATAAAATATGAGAGTTGATTATTATTACCTATAATTTCTTTCATTAAAAGTATTGATTTTAGAAATAATCACTGATTAATAACTTTTAAGAAAAGTATTTAATGTGATGGGGGGTACCGAAAATGTTGGATGAGTAAATTTATTTTAGCATTCCTACATATTTGTAATAACAAAAAATAAGTTATGAAGAAGAATTTTAAAAATTTTAAGTAATATTCTATCCATGGTACTTTCATTCATAATTACTAACATTGCATTATTTGCCTTTTTACTTCCTCAGGAATGTGTTAATGTTTTTAAAATGTTTTTTCAAAAACCATTTTGCAAAAAGCAGTAATGAATTAATAATAATAAATTTGTAAATTGTCAAGATATAAGAATTAAACAAACCTTATAATCAATATTTATTTATAACCACTATTAACACTAAAATAAAATGGTAGCAATTTTTTTAGTCATCATTAGTATCATTATATTATCAATTTATATATTAGCTGACATCAATCATCCACATCATATTTTTACTTCAAACCTTAACACTGTTAATGTTATTATTATCTGATAGATTAAACAATATATGCTTTTGTAACCCTTAAATTTCATAATAATGGATTCAAGATAGTAATAACACCTAGCATCCATTATTCATTATTATCTCTATTTATTATTTATCAAAAAGCACTTTAACTACCTTCTTTTTTCTATCCTTTAATCAATCAATATTTTTTTCTTCATCTTTTGTCTTTCTTACTTTAACTCTCCATACATTTTCTTTATATATCCATAATTCTTCTACTTTGTAAATAATCAATTCAATTTTTCACTGCTTCATAATAACCTTAATAAATAATCTCTTTTCATTTATTTTACAATACTCAATCATTATCATTCTAATTTCTTTCTATTCTCTTTTAGATACATCTCAACAATACCCACTTTTTTTGTTAATTATCCAAATATCTATTTCATCAAAGAGCTATATGCCAAAAAAAAAAAATCTTTTTTAAAATCTAACATTAATGGCAACAAGAATAATCTCTTACCTTTATTAAATGTCTAATAATTCACTGTCTTATTATTCACATTCAAAATTTTTTAATCCTTCTTCTTTTTTTGTCAAGATAGTTATGCAGTCAGTTTCTCTGTAGATCACGTGATATTCAAGCAAACACGCTATAAATTTGAGCAAATGGATTTTTTTTTTTTTACTTTGCTCAACTATCACTGCCATTACATGTATTTAAAAAATTTTCAAATGGCTTCTTTTTTTTTTATTTATATTACTTTATTATAACTATAAGAATATTTTTTTATTTCTAATAAAATTTTATTCTATATTGCACTTCTAAAAAAAAAAAAGAAAGAAAATCTCGATAATAAATATGGTCAGCTGCAAAAATATATTTTGTTTCAAAAGCATATTTAAATATTTTTATATCGTTTAATTGTGAGCTATTCAAATATTTAAAAACCCCATAGATTCTCCCTTTCTTTGTGTGATATGAAGAATTATTCAATCTTTCACAAACCATCTATATCTATATAATTAATTTTATACGTACAATTAATTTCAACACACTTTCACATAAACCTATTGAATAAAGAATTAGAACTATATATATAATGATCATTTCAAAATAAATATATATGTATTTATTTGTTTAGTGTTTATACAATGACAGATATACTACTAATCTTAAATAAATGTTGAATCAAATAATTGTAAAAACATAATGCTATAAAGATTAGACACACAAGAACATATTCAAATAATGCAGTAGTGTCACCTATCTTCATTTTTATATTACAATTAAATTTATTCAAACATTAATTAATGTTCCATTAAAAATTAAATTTTTGTACTACTTTTTCTTTCTTTCCAATTGCAGTGCATAAATATCAAAAATTACAATTATTCCTCCTTTATTAATCTGTTACATTAAATAACTTATTTAAGTAATATTTTTAACAAGTGGTTACTGCGTTCTAATAAAATATAACAAATATTCAATCATATAAATAATGCATTGTAGACAAACTTCTTTCAAAGATGCTTTACTAGATTCAGATTCACATTATCTAAATTACAAAATTTCTCTAGTGTAAGCTGGCTGGTTGTTCGCATTATATATCATCTTGATAATTTAATGACAAATCTAAAATCAGATAAAAGACAAGGTATCTCCTTATATTTGAAAAAAAAAAAAAGCTTTCCCAAAACTTCTTTCGTTAAAAAAAAAAAAAAGGGCAAATTAAATTTGAAAAATAAAATTATTTATAACAATTATTTAGGAAAAATATTTTATCAAAATGATATGTGGTTATAATTCGTTTAAGTATCTGTATTTCATATTTAATAAGATTTATGAATCAATTTTGATATCAATATGAAAAGAAAAAAAAGTCTGCTGATTTTAAAACAATTGTTTAATTTTAAAATCCTAAACAGAAAAATTTCTAATAGTTTAGAAGTGCTTTCATCTGAAACACAAGTAAAAAATTTAAAAAAGTAAAAAATCAAAAATAGTTATGAAAATATTTAAAGATTTAAAGAAAAGAAAAAAGATATTAATCTTAAAAATAATATTGCTATAGATTTTATTAAGGAAAAAACATGTGATTATCAAAAAAAATCAATATATTGGGTTTTTTTTTTTTTTTCCAAATATATTAATATTAAGATTAAAGAAAAAATTTTTTTTATCCAACCCAACTTTTATTTAGTATGATAAAAAATGATAAAATTTAAGAGGATAAACATGAAGGGTGACACTGAAGAAAGAACCATTAAATTTATAAATGCTTTTATATAAAAGTACATGATACATATAGTGAGACAGAATATAACAATAGGTGAGCATTAGAAATAAAATTTGGATTTAAATAAATGTAACTAATATGTGATTATATATAACAATTACATGCGTAAATTGAGAAAAGGTTTACAGAACATAGTTAATGCTCTTAATTATTTGTGATGCTTGATTACTTAAGAGAAGGTGTCTGGAGTTATTAAATGTATTATTTAAGAATCTAATTTTATAAAGAATAAAAATTTGGATAAATATAAAAACAGAAAAAGAAAGCAAATAGAAAACAATTAAATATTTGATTTGGATGAAAATGAAATACAAAATGTTTTAAAAAATGACTCTCTATATAGACATAATTAATTAGAAACAAATTTTTTAAAAAGTAGAAGACATATTTTTGAAAAAGATATTAATAAAGATTTATTTTTAAAACTGCAAAAGTTTCCTCCCATTTATATTTAATATTTATTTAAAAAAAACAATAAATGATGCTGCATAAAATAGAAATGATAAGCTGCAATGAATCCTAAGACCTGTCCTTAAACTGATGAATGAAATGTAGCATAAGATCCCCAAAATTTGATTTTATTGAACTTTTCTAATATTTCACTATTTTCAAGACACTTTTAATGAGTACTAAAGTGGTTTAGAAATTTAAGATTTTCTTTTACAGTCTCATTATCATATAATTACTTTATGTTCTTGTTGTTAATTTATTTATTTCTAGTAAAAAAAAAAAAAGGGTTTTTATAGTATATATATAAAAAACCTAAATAATGTTCCAAAATATTATACCAACATTAATAAAATGACCTTCAAATTCATAATAGAATTTAAAAGATTCTTTTTCAAATAACTGAATATTTCTCAAACAAACTTCAATTTTTTCCAAATTATTATAATTAACCATTAAATATAGATTACTGAATCTCTTAGCTGAAGAAAGTATCCTCAGATCAATCTGCATCAGTCAAATGTGGTAAACATAAAAAAAGAATAGACAGAATTATAAATCAGTTCTCAGAAAATTATGTAAAAAAAAAAGCACAGAAAATCTTTGAATAGTAGCTACTTCTTTTCCCTTTTACATTTTTTGCACATGCTTCAATAAAAAGAAAAACAAGAGTTACTAAACTATTATTGACAATTTACAAAAGAAATCTATTAATCAATAAATACCAAAAGTACAATAAAATTGAAATTCAGCCTATATTTGATAACTTTTTGAAGCATTTAAAACATTATAAGATCGCTATTTAAAAAGTTCCATGTATGAGTAGCAAAAAAAAAAAAACAAAGTTGAACAAATGTTTGCAGTACAATAGATTTCAAAATAAATAGTATAGGGATTTCATAAGTTGAATGAAATATTTTCTTTTAAATGCAGAAAAGAAATGCAGATGGTAAATTCAAAATGACAACCAAAATGATGATAGTATCAATAATAATAAAAAGATAAAGGTCAGTACCCAAATCATGATGATGGAAAGATTAAAATGAAAAAAATCAAATTGATGGAGGATTTTAATTATGATATGAAAACAGTATTCAGCAAATCATTAGCCTTAAAATTTATTAAAAATTAGAAAAAATATAATCAATTCATAAGTATTTTCAATTACAAAAACATAATATGTATAAATTTTCTACAAATAACTATTAATTTTAAACTGTGATACCAAGAAAACTCCTATTGGCATTACAATTTGCAATATAAAGTTTCCACAGCCAGAATCTACTTTACATCACTAACAATAAAAGTTTTCAATGAAATTTAATTTTTTAATCTAAGTTTCATAGTTGAAAAATATTTACCAGTTAAGATTTTAATTGTGATTAATGTATCTAGATGTTAGCAATAACCAGTTGATCAAAGTGGGAGGTAAATTTCTCCTTAGAAGAAAATAAACTTCTGTGTTTGCTCAACTCTTTTCGCTGAATAAATAAGTTTATTTTTCATTTGTTTATTGTATTTTTTTCATAAAAAATATTAAATTTTTTTTTTTAATAAGCTGGTTACATGTATCTTTTGTTTGCATAATTTCATTTTTATGAGAAAATTAGTTTGTAGAAAATATGTGACATCATATAGGAAACGGTCTTCATCAATAACTTATTGTTTTTTTATAACTGGAAAGTTAGTCTTTAATACAAAAAGGGGTTAATTTTATTTGAATATATGCTTTAATGAAAATTAATTAAAATATAAAGATATTATTAGAATATTTTTTTTCTGTTTACACTACAATTTTTAGACTAAAGATTGCTATGAATTTATTTGTGATGATAACGTTATAGTTAATTTTTTAATTATCAAAATTGATATTTTTTTTTTTTTTTTTTTAAGATTGATTTCACTATTTGCATGTCTGCTTTTAATGAAATTTATTTCAAACGTCAAGACTTAATGAAGAATAAAAATACAGAGTTCTGATAATTTGTTCTAACAAGCTTTATTGATAAATGCCAGTTAAACAAAGCCTAGTTCCCTACTGAGGAGTGCCAAAATATGAAACCATTGGTCTGGCATTAGGGAGTGGTTTTCAAAACAGAGATTTTCAAATCCACTAGTGCCTCACTAAGGAGTGCCAAAGCATGAAACCATTGATCTGAGGTTAGGAAGTGGTTTGCAAGATAGAGATTTTTAAATGCTAGCACCTCATTGAGGAGTTCCAGAGCATGAAACCATTGGTCTGAGGTTAGGGAGTGTTTTTCAAGTTTTGTTTAGTTGGCATTTATCAATAAAGCTTGTTAGAGCAAATTAACAGAGATCTTTATATTTTATTTACAAGCTTAAAAATTGAGTCATGTGATATATGACTTTGGTCTAATGAAGAATACGTTGTTTTATCTTTTAAAAAAAACTGAAGAAAATATTATGGGGGAGAAAATGAATGAAAAAGGTCTATGAATGTTGTAAAATATTCTTAAAGGATTATGAGCCAAAATAACTAGATCAAAAAAAAAAAAAATGCTAGTTTCATTAGTGCTGCTATATTTATAAATAACGATGATTCAAACATATTACATAATAAATTATATAGTTAATTCCTTTTTTAAAAAAATTTGATTTTTTTTTTTTTTTGGCAACTTTTTTGCTGAATTTCTCATGTGAACATTGCAAGATTAAATAACTAATATTATTTACAATTTTACATTAAAAAATTATTTTTAAAAAATCATAAGCAAGTGTATATCAAAAATAATTTAATAATTAGAATTTACATAAATAAAACATTTTACCTCGATTGTGAAACAATGTTTTTGGTGAATATGGTCGTTCTATCAAACCATTGCACTCTGCACGAGTTTGCATAAATTGAGTAAAATGGCCATTAGTCTTAAGTTTAGGTCTATTCTGAGCAAGAACACTTGTATCACTATGCTGTCGAACATGATTACTTTTAAAGCCACGATAAGAAGAAATCCCTGAAATGTAGAAAAATATATACATATGTATGCATATAAACAAATATATATATGTGTGTGTGTGCACACACACACCAAAATATATATAAAACCATTTGTACTCGTAAAATAAATCTTTTACAATTTTCTGTAAATAAGCTCCAATAAAATTCTTTTATATAAAAAATATTAATCATAATCTTGACAATAAACAATTTCTATAAATATTTAACATTAATAAAAGTTAAACACTGCTACTTTTTAGTAGTTTTTTTTTTTTTGCAACATTTTTATTAGATAGATCTATTAATTTTTATTAAATTACATATTATATGACTTTATACATCATACCCCTCCCCCATAGTTGCTGCATAATTTATGCCATGACAACACTTTCTAGGTTTATTTTCAACAAATGCTTTTAGAAACAGAAAATTATTCTAATTACTTTACTCCAAAGCCATTTATATTGCAAGTTTGATTAATCAAGCACATTTCATACTAATTACCTAGCTTCAGTAAAGTGCAGGATTATACTAACAAACTAATCACTAAGTTTAGCTACTTTAAATTATCAGGCTGATTATCTGAAATTCAAAAACATCCTAAATTCATGAATGCAAACTAACCTTGTTCATATAGTTATATAACACTAACTATATTATTTGAGTGATCACAGTTTTGTGTTAACAGTGAGCACTTTTCAACTAAGATTATATAAGTCAACAACAAAAAAATGTATGATTCCCTCTGCTAACATTTAATAAATGCTTTTATGAGCAGTAATTTAATCTATTCTATTCTAGAGTAATTGATATAAGTTTGAAAAATCACTACACAATATATGATAGTGTTATATTCCCATCTTCAGACTAAGAGCTGCTAAAAGAAATCTTGGAATGTGGTTGTAGCATTACAATTTCATATCTACTGATTACCTAAATTTGTAATAGATAGTTCTGGAAAAATTGAGTGAATTATCACTTATAAAAATATTAAATCTGGATTATTTCTAATAATTATTCCATAATTAATTTAAAATATCTTTCAATGCTAGTAGCAGTCTAAATATTATTCAATCATCTCAGTTTCCAAATATCTTTATATCTTTATTTTGAAAAACATTTCCATATTTATAATCCAACAGAGTATATAGTAGTGATAATTACTCTGCTTTTCTTAAAACTAAAGTCATGTATAAATGAAAGCATATTTTTTGAAAAAGAGATTTGTTAACTATTTTATATAATGATGGAATTTTCAAATTATAAATATGAAGAAAAAAAATAAGAAAAAGACTAAAAAAGAAATAGCAAATATTTAAAAAATACTATTGTGGAAATTAAAATTAGAAATTAGATATTTTTTAAAAATAAAAAAATAAAAAATGTTATTTAAATAAACCTATGCTTTATATAAATAAAACTTATAATCAGCTGTGAATTATGGGTTGTTGTTTTTTTTTTAAAAAAAAAAGGGACAAATAATAAAATTTAACACAAAAGTGACCTAAAAAAATGAATAAAAGAAGTCCAGTGATTTGGTGCTGACAATTCTTTCCTACAACAATAAAAATATTCATTTTATGGAGAATATAATAACTTTGAAAAGCTGATAGATTTTTTTATAACAATAATATATAAATCTTAACTTTCTTTCAATTAAATCACTTTTTACTTCAACTGACTATTTTCTTTGGACCCAAAATTGGATAACAATACCAGATATTCCTTCTATTGTTTTTCTTTCATTTATTTTCTCTGGTCTCTTGAAAAACAAGGGTTAGAAGTTTCAAAAATACAATCGAAAGTAGATTCTTACTAGTTTTTACAATTTCAAAACTTTTTAAAAGATTTCCCTTGCATTGCACTTGTATATGATTTTAAAATGAAAAAAAATCTGATTAATTTGGCAAAATTTAAAAGCAGCCTTTGTAAGTTGGATTTTTCTAATTGCTGATGAGTATACAATTGCCAATGGTTTACAGAAGCAGTTGTTGATGGTAGCATGAATGTAGATGTAATTAAGGATTGTGAGAAACAGCCTAATAAAATACAATAGGCAGATTTTGTTAAAATATCTGAAACAGAAAATTACAAAAACTAAACCAGAAAATATAAATAGAGAAATTAAAAAACATAGGTGATAATAGGAAGAATTATAAAACAAGTTAGTGCTTGTGAATACGTTAATCCTTGTATCTAGTTGCATTTGATTCCAAGCATTATTATGGATTCCTGAAAACTATTGATAATAGCAAACCTTAAAGAATATACAGATTTAACATATAACACAATACTGTAATAAGATGAAAGATAAAAAGTAACCACATGATTGCTGAGTGCATATTGAAGATAAGGAAATGCCAGTTTGACAAATAATTATAAGAATGCTCATATTATGCGTTATTGAAATTGTAGAAGTTGACTTCAAGGATAAAGGGGGTATTTGTACAATTAAAAATTGCTTAACTGATATTGAAAACAGTGATTAAGGAATTGCAAATAAAAAAAAATCCAATGAATGACAAAATGAAATTTGTAAAAATTATACTTTTTTGGTTAGAAAATTTTTTTAATAATCAATTACTCAATAAAACTTTATGTTTAGCACTCCCATATCTGGAATATGCCTCAATCTCAAACTGAAATATGAGAGTAAGTTGTTCATAATGTTTATGGTTAATATTTACAAACTTAAATCCCTAAGAGTAAAATACACTATAGATTTGTTTGCTAATAAATTCAAGCGTAAAAATCAATTAGCCATAGTGTGATATATATATATATAGAAAAATATTGAACAATAAACTCAGCTAAGGGGTTAATGCTTCTAATTCACTTGATTAGCAAATGTTTGCAAAATACATACATAGTGAAAGATGGTAGTTTGGAATTTTTCATATGAAGAATGGCTACTTAATATGAAACTTTGAGACCACAAGTGCACAGATAAAAAGTGAAGGGGGGAGGGACTGAAATATGCTTGACTATTTTAAATCATTTTTCATAATATTTCATAAATCAAAATATATCATGTATAATTTAATATAGTGATATGATCACAATCAAGAACTAAAGATACCTAAATCAAAGCTAAACTATGTCACTTCTGGTGATCAAACATATTCCAAGCTCCAAACCATTAGATTATATTCAAAATTAGAAAAGATATTAAAAGTTTTTCAAAAATACAATTCACTGTGAAATTAAAAGACAACATTGAAAGATGAAAAATAAATGGACTAAAGATACAACATGTGTTTTATTACTTGAGCATAATTTTAATTCATAGAGAGGTTTGGATAGACATCACAAACTCTTCATTAATTTTTTTTACTCTTTTTCATCCCCCCCCCCTTCTTCTGGACTTAAAATGGTTATACTCAAATTGATAACAATGATGATTCATATTTCTACCTATTAATTATATACATCATTATTTAGGGATCATTTATTTGGCATTCCGATTTTTGAAATCAAGATGTCAGTGTACAATATTCTTTCATGTTACGCTTGTTATTTACAAATTTTAAGTCTTTTTTTGTTTTTAACATTTCATATTTCAATATATAAAAAATTATAGCCTTGCAGAAATATGTCTAGGATTATTAAAAAAAATGAAGCATTTTGTATGTATTTGCTTACTGAAACTAATTGTTTATTTATTAACTTTTCACAATTACAAATAAATTATACTACCAACTAAATCATTAATTAGTTAGTTTTTGAAGTTTTTTTTAATTATTTTTATTTTTTTCATTTATTTAATTTGCCTCAAATAATTTTACAAAAATGCGAATTGAATTAGTTTATAAATACAACTTTCCCCAAATGAAAAATATTGCTATAAAAACCTTTATTGAAAAAAGGATGTGATACAGAAAATCAATAAAAATACACAGTCCACTATTTAACACTTTTCTAATGCTTGTAAAAAAATATTTTTATTGATTTTATATATATCAAGACCAATTAGAGTGACAAGCAATAAATAACAGCTCATTGGTGATAGTTTACCTTGCTAGCTAAAACAAAATTTATTTTAACTTCTCAATTTTAAAGTTACATCATAAACTTTACTGAACGTTCACATTGATGTTGAATGAACTGATCTTCTTCAGGTTTGTTAATCATATGATCACCATTTCTTACACTTGCTCATAGCTGTTATTAAAACAGACAAAACTCTTCATACAGTAGTGCCACTCAGTGCAAGCCAGAGTAATCAATGGATGCCAGAAAGCTTGTGCACAAAATCCTTATCTAGTGCCTACTCATCCAATATCCCCAGACTAGTTTCTAGCTTGTGGCTTACATCAGTGAGGAGCCTTGGATCGGAGAGCACTGCACCTAGATCTTAGGATATAATGCAACCCTACAACTAATGAGCTTGGATTAAAAATATTGTGTTTTCAATTTTGGACTAATAGTTTTGTAGTTAAGTAGAGATAAAAGGTGGCTGTTGGAGGGTTGCATTAGATCCCAAGATCTAGGTGCAGTGCTCTCAGATCCAAGGCTCCTCACTGATGAAAGCCACAAGCTAGAAACTAATCTGGGGATATTGGATGAGTATGCACTAGATTGGGATTTGGTGCATAAGCCTTCTGGCACCCATTGATTACTCTGGCTTCCACTGAGTGGCACTACTGTATGAAGAGTTTTGCTTGTTTTAATAGGTTTGTTAATCCTAAAAATATTTTATTAATAATGATTTATTGTCCTTTAACGAAAATAATTATACTATTTAATATTCAGAATTTATAATTAAGCAGCAGCCTAACATTTCACTACTTTATAATAGTTCAATCAGTTTCACTTTAACATCTAAAGACTATAAATCCAGGATGTCAAATCTGATATCATTATGACTAGCTAAAAAATATAAAAAGAAATTATTGATAAGAAGCTAGAAAATATTGAAAAATAATAACAATGCAGTAATTGAAAAATTATGTTCGAAATGTTACTGCTCAAATCAATTTCCCTTTAATCTTACATTAATAAACTAAAAAACACATTTTTCAATTTTTATTACTTAAAAATTAAAAACTGAATTTTAATAGAATGATTATTTAAAAGTTTAGACAAGTTAATGTCTTTTATCACATCAGTGATAAGTTCAGGAAACGTTCATTGCAACTAATTGACAGAAGAAAATTCAGAAGACAATAATAAAACCAAGTTAAAAATATCAAAATTAGCATTAAAGGGAATTCAATATTGTCATTGAATTTTGATGCTGAATTTTAAAAAGATGACAGGCAAAACACCATTATAAAAATAAAGACTATTTTATAACATATATATATATGTCACTAATTCAAGCAAAAATTGGAGTTCTAACAGAATCTAACTGACTGAGTTAAAGAGATTTTTTTTTTTAATTCTTAAATGTATTCAAACAGTAATATATAAATCATTTATGTAACTTATATATAAAAATATTTGCTTCTCAAAGTAATTCACAAAACTGTACAAATTAACAAATAGATTCATAAAACTGTATAAATTATTGCAAAATTAATAACATAGCAGTCAATTAAGAATACTTTCAAAAAAAAAAAAAAAATCACCATGAATCAATAATCAATGCATTATACCCATAACACATTAAATAATTGTTAAATTCTAAGCCAAAAAAATTGAAAATTATATATGTATAATAAAACTTCTTTACAAAGTGCCATAATTTTCTCTTTTCAAATATCAAAACATAATTAAAATGATAGTTTTAAATCAGCACAGTATCATTGTGACATTAATAGAATTGATCCACTTAGGAGTATTTCAAATAACAAATTCATATTATCATTACAATTACCCATGAATACTGAAACTAGTTTGATAATAATGCACTTTGAAATCATTTGCCTTTGTTTCCTCATATTTTTACACATTTCAAATACTTACTAAATTTATTCAGTTTACCTAAATAATTTGGAAAGTTTATTTAAAGAGTTAACATCTATTCCTATATTTCATATGGCAGATTCAAGAATCGATTCTCATGTAATCCATTTTGTATGTTTGTATACATATCAGATAGCCTTCACATTTCTTAGGGCTTAAATTCTAATTCCAATTTCAATAAATCCATATCATGTTCATACATCTGTCATTTACAATTTTTCTTAGTTATACAGTTTTATTCCTCTCTGCCTTATATTATACTATGTTAGCCTTTTGATAATAATCTGCAACATTCTGTTACCAATTAAAGATCTCTAAAATAAATATTAAATTATGAATATTTTTCAGAATTCTCTTTTAATGCAAAAAATATATTCTTCAATTTTATTTTCTATTCCAATGCTTGCTATTCTATAGGTGTTTCAGCTTTTAGTATCTCTTCATTTATGATAGCTAAAACCCTGTCTTCCGTTTTAACACATGTGTGTGTTGATCCAATTTTTTACTTTGAGATTTATTAAATAACTGGATATTAGAACACATAATATCTGAAGTAGATCAGGTCTGATTCATAGTTTTGATAGATGCAGAACACTGATTGCTACAAACTTTTATTTTAATTTCACTCTAAATTAATTAATCTAAAAAAAAATTCTTAAAAAGTGGAAATATTGCAGTCTAAAAAAAATTCATTTTAAAACTGCTGCTTTATGAAGACTACAAATATGCATGTGCCTTGCCCAAAGCACTATTTGCATTTCTTTTGATATGCAATAAATATTCATTACATAATGAAATGCTGCTACCAATTTCATTTTTAGCAGGTCTACATTAAAAACACTTGTTCCAATATGAAGCATAGCCAGGAATTTCTATAATACATTAGTTTTAATATTATTAAACATTAATTAAACTGTACAAAAATCATTGAAGTAAATAATCACTTTTTTAATGTATCATTTATTTACAGTTTAAAAACTACATAGTTTCTCTTTATTCACATGCATTATTCCAGAATCTTTTCTTACTATTATGGTGATAATCAACTATCCTTTAACTATCCTAATATTGAATTTATACTCTAATTAGCATTCTCATTCTTTTTTCATGCTGTAACCTGTCATGAGATAGTCATCTCTTATAAAACAGTTATTCTTAATGTTACTCTATTTTTTTATTATTATGCTATAAATATATATACATATATTTTCTTCCATACAGGCTTGAAAAATATTTCTATTTCCTTGCTTCAAAATATTTGATTATAAAGAATGGTTTTTGCCTTTCATTTAATAATTAATAGCTTTATTCTTGACTAATGTATGTAAGTTTCCCATTTAAAATTAATTCAGCTTACATTTTGGGTTTAACACACATTAAGGTTTAGAAGGATTAATTTTTTAATATAAATTTCTTAATACAATTAAAAAATATATTGAAAATTAGACTATTTATTTAACAATATAATAAATTTGTTGCTAAGCAGATAGTAACTAAAACTAGCAATATGGAAGCTGGCTTACAAATTATTATGACTGGTATAATTATCTACATCCTTTAATATATATATTGCAGATCTTCATAATTTGAAAATTGATTATGAAACAATAAAAGGGGAGTCAAGTGTTGATGGCCTAGCAGCTAGCATAGCTGCCTTCCAAACAGCCGGCCTGGGTTCGTGTCCTAGTCAATGCTTTGACATATAAAAAAAAAATAAAGGGGGAAAAAGTGAGATTTTACTTTTATTAAATATTCTCAAACAAGATTAAACTATGATCACATTCAGGTTCTAATGTAAATTAAAGAACACAGCATCTTTATTAAACATAAGGACTCAAATGTTCATAACTTGAACACTGCTTTTTTTTACCAGCTCTCTAATTTTTTGCAAGCTATTCTACACCATTCTTTAATGTCATCCAGCTAAATTTTAATGAGTTTCTTCTTTTGCTTTAATTTTCAATTATCAGTCATTTCACAAACATGATCAAAAAATTCTTATTTTCATTCTATATGCTTTTAATTAAAAAAAATCTTATTGACTTCATTAAAAAAAATTTTCACAAAATCCATTTTTACAATTTCTGTAACATGCCCTTTCAAATATTAATTCTTTTGTCACTGAATCTTTTGTTAACATTTAGATTTCACAATCATATAATCATCAGGGATTTGTCAGATGAATGTAATTTTATTGCAACTGGATTTCTTTACTTTTCCAAATCTTGTTGAAGCCTATAAATATTTTTTTTTCTAAATTTCTCAAAATATTAAAAATGCTGTAAAAAATTAAGCATGATAACACAGTTAGTAAAATGTAATAAATTAAAAAAAAATATTAATACCATTTATTTGAAGAAAATCTTGAAAATACTAAATACTACCTTAAAGCATTTCTATGCTGAGTATTTTTGACAAAAACATTAATATGTTTATGGTTTTCTCTGAATATACAGTATTAGTATTGTTTTTATATATTACAAAATTTAAATAAAGCAGAACTGCAACCTTATTCTAACTATAAAAATAAGTTGCTAAAATGAAATTCATAGTCATAAATATGCAAAGACCATTTACAAATTAGAAAATGTTTTGAGAAAATTATTTAAAAGTTTAGTATAGCATTTTACAAATGTATAGCCCAAAATCAAACAATCTTAGAAGAACATATTTTATACTAATGGAAGGTTGTGATATATGAAATTCAAAAAGAAACATACTAACAATTATTTAAACAATCTGATCAACTGCCTATATTTCTATGGTGCAATTGTTAATTATAATATATAAACAAGATTCTAGTATTTGTGCATAGCAAATCACTAAGCAACTTCTTCTTACTCTAGAGCAATGGTGGGGAACCTCCTGCTCTGAAGCCATCTCTAGCCCTCAAAAGCTTTCAATACAGTCTTGAACATTTTCAAAAACAAATATAAATGAACTTGTATAAAACTTCTATTCAAACACATGCATAGTTCAAATATTAAATTAAAAGTTAAATAAAATAAAATGTTTATTTCCTCAATTGTATCTAATCTTTATAATAGTTCTTGTGCATTCTATCAGACAAACTACATTGTATGGTCTATCAAACAAACTACATTGTATGGTCTATCTGACTACAGATTTAATATATAACACTGGAGGCATTTTGTTTGCTTTTATAGTGATTTTAGCATACTAACTGTATATTCACAAAAATAAAATTAGAATTTTATTTTATAATTATTATTTTACATTAATCAAATGCTTTTATATTATCTTGCCCTGTCTGTTTTTCTGTCAATATGTCCGTATTTTTGAATTAACAATGAAAAAAATCCATTCCTAATTAGAACTCTTAACTTATAACCTTAAACTTCCTAAGAAAATTCCTTAACAACTGAGACAATGGAAATGCTATGCTTGTACAATAAAATTTTGTTAATATTGATTTCATTCTTGATTTAATTAAAATAATATATATATCTGATGGAAACATTACATTTGTAGAATAAAATTTTGTTAATATTCATTTAACTCGTACTTAATTAAAACAATACATAATATTAAATCACCCCACATGGCTAAAAAAATTCAGCACCGCCCTCTGTGAGATAAGTGTATAAATACATTAGAGTTCGTATTTCAAAATAACCAACCTAAAAGTGATATCACTATGGGGTAATAAAATATTTGGATATTTATTTTAGTTTAGTATTAAGCATTGAGATTATAAATATTTTTATATAGTAGACGATCACATGATATTTAAATTTAGAATTCATTTGCAAATGGGCGTATTTTTTTATTTTTATCAGATTTTTTTTGTAGTTTTAATTTTATTTTAAAATAATATATAAATAAGATGTAAAAAAAAAAATTTTAAATATTACTTTAATGTAAATAGCTGACTAAAAAAGTACAAAATAACAAAGTAATCCACACTCAGTTAAGTTGTCCATCATGAAAAATATTAAGAGATCTTAATAATCTAAAATTGTTATAAAAGAATTAGAAATCGCAGGAATAGTGTCATTTCATAAAAATATTTGAGATTCAAATAAATCATAAAAGTGAAAAAGGTCTCAAATGCTTTTATAAAATAACAATATTCCTGCAATTCCAAGCTGTTTTACAACAAGTCTAGATTCTTAAGATTTGATATTTTCCAAGAATGACAAATTTACCGAGAGGGGCTTACTAAGTTATTTTGTATTTTTTAGATGACTATTTACATAAAAGATTATTATAAAAAATCTGTTGTTTTTTTTACAACTGTAAAATATTAAAAAAAAAAATGTCATAGAAAATTGCATAGTTCAAAGAAATGGATCAACGCATATTTTTTTATAGAAAGAGTAAATCAATATGCCTGATATGTAATATTAAAACACTATTTATTTAACTTTTTGATTATAATAAAATTATTGGAAAGAAATACTAAAATAAAAAACTTTAAAAGAGCTTCATCAAGTAGCTGACATATCTCATAAAAAGACCAAATAAATAATAAAATTCTGTGAAAGCAAATTACATTTCTTTCTTTTTTTAAAAAAAAAGTAGAAACTTTGAAACCATTTCTGAAGAGGATGCATAAATGACTGCAGCCTAACTGCTGTAAAGTAATCTATCCAGATATAGCAGGAAAAAAAAATTATAAAATATGTCATCAAGAATAGCTATTATAAGACGAATTGGAAAAACTGTCATTAAATGTGGAACAACCATTAATGACAGCGATGTTATTTTATTTGTAATTCATAAAAAAAAAATATGGCCCTCATTTTTGGGCAAGTTGAAAGTGGTCTGCCAGTTGAAAAGATTGTCCACCCCTAATGATTAGGGATAAATTAATTGTTTGATCAAATATAGAGATTAACTTTTAAGTCAACAAATTTGTATGGCCTGTGAATGTAAACCACACATTTCGTTATTTAACAGTTATAAATATCCAAATGGCCCTTGGCAGAAAAAAAGGGTCCCACCCCTGCTCTAGAGAATAGAAATGGACTGAAGAATTTGATGTATAAATAGCCAGATTTCATATAAACAAGATTCTAAAAAGGATATTTTCTTTTAGAAACCATAAAATGAGTTGATATAAGCCTTGAAAAGAAAAAAATTGCCCTAGAATAGCTTGATTATACTTTTCTAAATTGCCAATACAAAACTGCAAGTTCAATAATTCTACTAGTGAGTTGGAAATGATTAGTATATCCTAGAAATGCTAAATTTAGGCTGGGTGAAGCATGAAATAGCAGTTTATAGCAAGCCCATGTAGTTATCTAATATAGGTTGGTAAATTGGTATCTACCTATCAGTTAAAAAGCAATAAAAGCTGGAGCTGCTATCCATGATCTACAGAGTCTGTCACCCTATAATTGCATTAAATCATACGAGGCATCTAGAGGGTAATGCCATTATAGATTAATCTGAGATTGTCAGATAAATATTGATATGCTGACTGCAAATCCAAACCTGACTGTAATACTAGACAGATATTAAATGGATATAAAGTTTTAGTTTTTTCTAAGTTAGAAAATTATATTAGTGGATATATTAGGTATGTAATATTCATGTGAACAAATTTAAATGCCATGAATATTAGCTGGAATAAGATCATTTGCTAGTGAGGTTAGATAATAATCAACTACAGGAAATGAGTTAAACTCCAAAGGTACAGAACCTATTTTTTGACTTTTATTGCTTCTATATATCACAAGGTCATTTCATATATTATGATTCATATACTAACTTCCCAAGCTATAATTATATATATGATGAAGTTAATTGATGATAATATTGTACAATAAAGAACTAAGCAGAGAGATGAGAATGTCTTATGATAGCAAATTATTACATTACAATGAAATGTAATATTTAACTAAGTTCTATAGAATAAACCAAGCAATTTTTTTTCAAATTTAGAACTCTTAATCCATTATATCACGATTATTCACTAGGCCAGATCTTTTATCTACCCCTCCCTCCCTCTCTCTCTCTCTCTCTCTCTCTCTCTCTCTCTCACTCACACACACACACACGCGCGCGCGCGCAAACTATTTCACAAACGATCTTACCATGTCTGGTGAGTTAGAGGACTTGAAACAATTAGATTTCGTATAGTACAATACTTGCATATATTGTAAATATGAACTATTTAATTTTAAGGCTTGATATGTTCACTTTTTATTTCCATTTAATCCTTATTAAATGCAGGGTCTATCCATCTTTCTTGATAAATATAATCTGTACCGTAATCTATTACATACACAAGATGAAAATTATTTCAGCAAGAGTAATAAAAAAAAGTTAATGATTATATTTCACAGAGAACGATTTACATATTTTAATGTTGATATCAGACGATATACAATTTTAAAATTAGCTTGCATAATCTTTCAACAATTTAATTTTGCGGCACTGAAACATATTAAAAAAAAAAAAAACAAATATTTGTTTGTAATTAAAACATAAAAAAATTATTCGGATTTTTTCTCCCCCTTTCTTAGACGATATCACATTCCACCACTGCTACTTGTGACAAGACTGAGAAAGTAAATTATAAACTAAGTTGTAAATAGGATTAATAATTTTTAAAAGATTAAAGAATTATTAAGTATATAGGCACTCATGCTTACAAATGCTTATGCAGTATTAGAAGATACTGGTTTTTTAATTCTTTTTAATAGCTTATTTATAGATATGTGTGTATTCTACATTACCCAAATTATTCGTTTAGATACATATATTCTTACTCTAAAAACTAAAATATGATAATAATAAAAAGAATATAAATATTCAAATTTCTGCTGCTCAAATTTATTTTTTTAAATATAAAGTGGATCCTCATGTCTAGACTCAACATTTACGTTTTCAGTAACCCATGGTTTTAAAAAAAAAACAGTAATTTCTCTTTTCTTTTTCATAAATTCTTTGTTGTTTTTTTATTATTTTTATTGTGAACATTTTAAAAATTAAATTGCATTAGGAAAATGTTATATAGTTCACAATTCATCATCACTGCCAACCATTATGAATTCAACGCAGGTGAAAGTCTCTCCGAGTTCAATCCATCTTCTCCGATTTCTAGCCTCTCTTCTCCACATCACCCCTGCACACTTTCTTATTTCGTCCATCCATCTCACATGTGGTGTTTTTCTGGGTCTTTTACAATCTCTTGAAATCCTGTTCAAGATTTCAATTGTTCATCAATTATCACCTCTTCTAGCAATATATTCAGCCCAACTCCACTTCAGTCTTTTAATTCTTTTTTTCAATGTCAGTAATACCTGTTTGTTCTCTCACCTATGCATTGTGTTTTTGATCTCTTCTTGTTACTCCTAACATGCACATGGAGTGGTCTGAAATCTCTGTATTGCTCTTCTATTACATGTCCAAATCTCAGACACATAAATAATAATTGGTAAAACACAATTATTAAAAATCTTCCTTTTGAAACACATAAACATATTTCTTTTTAATATCAAGTTATTTCTATCAAAATCACTCCCAAGTTTAATCTATGATTCATTTCATCCATTCTGTTTTCATCTGTAATAATAATCTGACCAAGGTATTTGTAGTAAACTTTCTTCTAACTCATCATAATCAATCTTTATTTTCATCTTTTGAGCAAATCCATTGGACATTATTTTAGTCTTTTTAACATTGACCTTTAGTCCCTACTTTCTTACTTGCATCTGATAATTCTTGCAACATTTCCTGAAGCTTTGAAGCATTATTTGCAAAAATAACTACATCATCTGCAAAATCTCAATGTTAATGTTCCTAGTAACATTATGCAATCTAATTGTTTCTGTTGCATTTTTATAAATATTCTTCAGAATATGACAATATCCTGGGTCTATACTTTGATGATCCAATGCTTTAATTACTAAAAAAAATGCTTATAGAATCAAATTCCTTTTCACAATCTACATATTCAAAGCATAATGGCAACTCATATTCTTTGGTCATTTATATAACTTCTCTCAATACTTGGATATGATCCTAAAACCATGTTTAATGGGGTTTTTTTTTTTTTGGTTGGTTGAAATCCAATGTTCTCTGTAGACGAATTGTAATTATCTTGGTAAAAATTTTCTATAAAACTGATAAAAGACTGATAAGTTTGTAATTTCTAATAGCTTCTTCATCACCTTTTTTAAATATTAATATTAATACTGCATTCTTCCAATCATCTGATACATCTTTATCATTTAGACATTTGGTATATTACTTTGCCAAAAAAAAATGTCTATTTCTTTACCTGCTTCTTTTCATATATTGATTATAAGGTAAAGGTTTACTTTAGTGTCCACAACATAAAAATCATGTTCGCCCTCTAGTTTTCAAAATTAGAAGTAAATTATTATACGAAAATCTTACATCTTTGCTACTATATTACAATTACATTAAAATGTAAACGATAATAAAAAAAAGTATTTACTATTTTAAAGAAATTGAAATAATTACACTAGATTAATTAAAATAAATAGTTTAAATTATTTGAAACATAAGAATTTAAACTATCTACTTTTATAACTTAAGAATTTAAACTATCTAGATTTATAGCACTTATTACAAAAAAAAAAAAAAAACACCCTCTGGGTTCAAAAATTCGAATTACACGCACGTGTAATTTTATAGTTACAAAAAATGGCGGACAGATCTCTAACACATTTGGTTCCAGATTCATCTGTCTCTGAGAACTGTAAATATAGTTTATTTTTGGTCGCATAATTTGCCACAAGAATACACTGTGCATGAGACAGGAGTAAGTAAGAAAATTGTCATTGACTGGGCGAAATTTTGTCGTGAAGAGTGTGCCAAACATTTAGACACCACTCCGATGGTTCTCTGAGAATATGTGGATGAGGGCCAAGCGTAAGCTGAAATTCCAATCTGGTACCAGCAGGGCTTTATTTTCATCTTACCTCCAAGAATTTGCCTTCCGCAGTAGATATAGCACTGCCACCTTTTTCTCCAACTTCCTACTGTGCGTAGGGCATAATTATGCTTAAAAAGGTAAATGATTTTTTTTATTTTCTTTTACGTTTTAATTAATAAATATTTACTGTAATTGTAATATAGGAGCAGATATGTAAGATTTTTGAATATTTTAGTTCTAATTTTAAAAACTAGATGGCGAATATGCCCTGGTCGCTAAAGTAAACCTTTACCGATTATAATTCCATCATTATCTGGAGCTTTTCTCTTTTTCATAAATTTAATTGCATGTCTCACTTCTCTATTTAAAATCCTGGGCAATTCAGAAGATATAATATATATAGGAGATACTACTTTTTATTACTATATAATTCTTGATAAAACTCTTCTATCCATTTCATGAGGTCATTTGTTTTTTTAATAATAATTCCGCCTTTTTTTCTTATTGCAGATATAAGTTTCCTGCCAATACCAAAATGTTATTTTACACTCTTGAAAATTTTATTCTCTTCTACAATTTTCCTCTAGTTCACAATTATACTTTCTTCTATCATTATAAACTCTTTCACACCATTTTACAAAATTCAAGATATTCAATCCTTCTTAATGCATGTTCTTTCTTTTTTCATAAATTCACTAGTCTCAGTAGAAATTTTATTAGTCAATTGCTGCTTTTTTCTACCAGCTATCTTTGTTTCAGTTTTAAAAGTCTATCAGTTGTTTTCATATTGATTTCATTCAAATCTGAATCATGTTCAAAATCTATTAATACTTGAAAATGATTTGCAAGTTCTAATTTAAATTCATTAAAATGTTTCTAAAGATTAGAAATATCAACTGTAAAAATTGTTTTTCTTAATAATTTTTGTCTCTCTAGTTTTGCATTAACACATATCTTACATCTTAGTAATTGATGATCATTTTCTGTGTTGAGTTTGTTAAGGACATTATAAACTTGAAATTTGTATTTTCTGTTAGTCAAAATATAATCCAATTCTGCTGTACCTTCATTTGTATGCTTCCATGTCCATTGAATTCATAATATAAAGTTGTTTTTTTCCTGTAAACTCTACAAGTCTATGTCCTCTCTCATTTCTATTACCCATAATCAAATTTATCTACAGCACTTTCATTTTTCATTCTTGCCACTCTGTCAGATACACCATCAATCTCCACAATGTTGTTCTTCCACTTTTTATTTATAATGAATCCTAATCCTACTTGTATTTCTAATATTTGTGCCTTTATAGTAGAGTACACATTCACTTTTTAAATCAATGGTCTCTTCACCTTTTCTTCTAACTTCACAAAGTCCAATAATGTCCCATTTAATATGAGACAGTTCTTCCAATTTTCCCAATCTTGCTTCATTTGAGAATGATCTACAGTTATAAGTATTGAATAAAAAGTTGTCAACAATTATCAGTGTTTAAGTGGCAGCAAATATAGTAAAATTATATTTTTGAATATTCTTAGTTGGGTTTTTTTATGCCAAATCAGGGAGCCTATAATCATTTCTTCAACAGTATTTATTTCTATCTTTAAAAAAGTTGTTGAAACAATCTTTATCAATAATCTCCAATATATTTTAAATGCCTGAAGTTTTCTTAATGTCCATCTTTTCAATTGGTACAATATTGTGCTCTCTCTCTATATATAAAAGACATATTTTGCGAGTTCATCCATGTTAAAAATTTAAATATTTAAATACTGACGTTTTGACTTGATCATATAAGTCATCTACTGAGTGATAAAAGTAGAAAGATGGTTGCAGAGGCGCTACAATCACTGATTTGAAAAAAAAAAAACATTAAAGTTCCACTAATAGCAAAAATGTTAAATTAAGAATGTTTTTTAAAAAAATCTTTCCAAATAGGAGGGGGTTTGCATGTATCATCTCACTTATTGATACAATCTGGCCTTTTAAGTACCTCAATAGCTTTTATGATTTTGCACTGGTAGAGATTATCACATTTGGATATGATCCTGGTACTAGAAAAATCAATTTTATGACCTGAATCTATAGTATGGAGTGAGAGTGCTGATGATGATGAGTGTTGTTTAACTACATTAGCATGTTCATCTCTATTAACACTGATGCGATGATTACTCATACCTATGTAAGAAGCTTTACAATTTTCACATGAGATTTGTTAAACACCATGAGATTCAAGAGGGATTGAATCTCTAGGTTTGGTTATTATATTGCTTATCTTTTGATGAGTAGAAATATAATAACCAAGCCTAAGAATTCAATCCCTCTTGAATCTCATGGTATTTATCAAATATCAGATGAAAATTGTAAAGCTTCTTACATAGGTATGAGTAATCACCACATCAGTGTTACTAGAGATGAACATGCTAATGCAGTTAAACAACACTCATCATCATCAGCACTCTCACTCCATACTATAGATTCAGGTCATAAAATTGATTTTTCTAGTACCAGGATCATATCCGGATGTGATAATCTCTACCACTGCAAAATCAGAGAAGCCATTGAGACACTTAAAAGACTAGATTGTATCAATAAGCGAGATGATACAAGCAAACTTCCTCCTAGTTGGAAAGATTTTTTTAAAAAAACATTCTAAATTTAACATTTTTGCTATTGATGGAACTTTAACGGTTTTTTTTTTTTTAAAAATCAGTGATTGTAGCACCTCCACAACCGTCTTTCTACCTTTTATCACCCAGTAGATAACTTGTGTGTAATCAAGTTGAAATGTCGGTATATAAATATTTAAATTTTTAACATGGATAAACCTGCAAAATATGTCTTTTATATATGCAACTCGTGAAAATCTTCGTATCAACATATATATATCTTTATATAAAGTATTATATAAAATAAATTCATTTTCATATATACATACATAAAATATACATGGAAAGGGTTTACAAATTCAACATATATTGTAAAAAATATTAATTAAAATTATACACACGTTTTATATTATAAATCTGCTATAATCAACATGCATGCACATAAATAAACATTTATATTGGTTTGAAAAATCTGATCAAACCAGTATAAAAAGCTCATTCATATAAAACATCTGTTAAACACATCATAAACATTAAAATGTGATCTTCCAAAGTCTAAACCTACTTTGTAACCTATACTAATAGGCACTAAAGAACTAATGCAATATAGAATGTTTTCACATCATTATAAATTTTTGAAAATCTGTTAAAATTAAATTTTCCTGTGAAAATTACAACACTCATCTTTTTAACATTAACTAAAAATTACCAAATACTTCACTGCTGGTTCTCTAATCATGAAATTATTGAAATTGATGCAATTATGAGTTTAAAAATCATTTCGACATATCTGCTTAAAAAAAATGAATAGCCTATAAAGTCACATTTGTTCATGTACTTCAATGGTCACTTATCTTCATTACTATATAAGAGCTACACGATGTTTTTAACTGAAACAGAAAATGATCTTGCCATATAAATTTTATATAGATGAGGACTTTCTAATTTTCTCTTATCCTTAATAGCAAACAATATTGGAAGATTATGTGGGAAAGCGGTGCACTTTTTACCTTATAGAAAAACAGAAGTAAGACAATTTTGTTCTATAAAATAAATAGCAATAATGTTATTAAATAATAAGTTTTATACTAGTGTTAAGCAATGAAGTAAAAAAAAAAGTTTCAAAAAGTAATGGTTTATTAAAAGAGAAAATGCCATTCATATCATCAGTATTTGGCAACACATACTTATAGAAAAGTTATTACATGTAGTATTCAGAGTTTCTTAACATTAATGTGTTGAGGTTATCAATATACTGTATACACTAAAATCATTTATCAATATTAAAGTCTGAATAGTGGCAATTTTTCTAAATGTTACAGCATTGGAAAAATATACATAGAATTTAGGGATTAAAATGTCCAAGCATTTTAAGCTGATTAGAAGGTTCTAAGCTTCCTGCAAGAGAGTAATCTTGTGATTTGCTCTTATAAATAAAATGGAATAGCTCTATTAATGTCTGCAGCTATTTATTTAGATAGAAGCATTGTAGAAAATAAAAGCTAAATATTCTTTTTACAATAAATAGGATTTAGAATCATAACATTCAGAAGTGAGAAAATAAATATATAAACTACTGCCATATACTATGCAAAAAAAAATTGAAAAATAAGCAGAATACTATTCATATAATTGTGAGATATTACTACTGATATATATATAATAGTTACCATAGCAGCTAACAGCAACATTTTTATATTATAGTTCAATTACTCATCATTTAACTACTATTATAAATTTTTGACATTAATATTATAATGGCTTTGTAAGTAAAATGTGGGTGGCATCTTTAATTATATAGGTGAGAATTTAATATTTTAATACTGTTGTTTAATTTTTTTTTAAATTACAGAGTGAAATCATATAAAGAAATAAACAGTAAAAATATATATAATTAAAATAATTAACTTTTACTACATATTATTTCAATATTTATTAAAAGTTCCATATAGCTTTTAAACAAACCTGTTTTTGTTCATTTTATATGCAGTAATATATATTAATAAGTTATACATATACATATTCTACATTCAGTAGTGAAAAGCAAATTTATTGCCTCAAAATCTCCTAGCAAAAGTACTTCAGTAAACAAAACAAAAAAATCACTAAATAATTATTAATTATTTTTGATAATTTTCAAACTCTTCCTTTAACATAAAATATGTCATATTTAGTACTATATTTAAATTGTCATCATAATTAGCTTGATTGATTACGAAAGAACTCAAAAATTTGTTGTCTAAAAGTAGGTTGAAAAAATAAGCAATAACCAAAAAATAAAATTTTATGGTTATCAGTGTAAAATTTGATATGCAATATCACTCTTAAATTTAGAATTGAACATTTCTTCTCATACACTTATAAAACTAATACAGATTTCTGAACATTTTGTTATGAACTTTCAGTTCTTTCAGGCAACATACTAAAAAAATGTAATGCTAAAATGACAAATTCTCCTGTTATTTTGTTAAACTTTTCTATATTCAGAATATTATTAGAACATGCTATACCATGGTAATATAGATTATTTTGTATTAAGATACGATTGTTTTTGTTTTGTTTTTTTCTCAGTGATGAGATGTTTATTCATCAAAAAAAAAAAAAAACAACACAGATACAGTGAAACAAATGAGATTTCAGGAACAAAATGGTAAGAAGGGAAGGATACATGTAAAAAGGGAATAGGAAGTGGAGAGGGGAAATGGTTGTTATTGCAAGTAATCACTGCAATCAATAGCCATGACAAATGAAAATAAAAAAATAATTGACTTTGTTAGTTGTTCAAAAGATTGTGTAGCATTTTATTATTAGAAGTGATAACTTTCAATCTAAACATGTTCAATTCTCAGATTTATCATTATTGTTTATTGCACTTACAATAGCAATGATTAAAGTACTGTTAAGAATTTATCAAAGAATCTGGAATATTACATTTATAAAAAACATAAACATAAAAGAATGATATGCACCCACATTAACAAAAAAAAACTATAAACATCCACTATTCACACTGTTGAAGTGATTACAAAAACTATAATAAAAATTAAAAAAGTAGGAAATTATAAGGGAAATAAATATATATTGGGGATACAATTAACCCATAAACAATAATTTCTGGTTGATGATTTGGGAAAAAAAGTGTTATTCAAATAACCATTAAAATAATGTATAATTTTTATTTCTAGCTACCAAATGTTGTTCAAAGAAGTCTAACAGCACTGATTATATTGTCAATCTTATGCTTCAATAATGACGCTAAACTCTCATAATGTAAATCACCTACTATGGAAAGAGTTTGCTTGAGTTATATCTTCTTTGACATATAGCATCTTGATACACCACATTAATAAAGATTTGATATAGAGCAAAAACATCTAATTATAAAGAACATTAAATGTATTGAAAACATACACATTTATTAAGTGTATTATATGGTTGTGAAACAAGGGTGATAGTAAAAGATTTTCTAAAAAAAAAAAAAAAAAACTTGACACTTGAAAATAAAATGCACAACAAAAAGTTAAAAAATTGGCTAGATGCAAATGTTTTTTATGAAGAATTCTACAGAAAATTGAATTATGAACAAATATTAATGAAGAAACTTATGTTCAACGAGTGATAATTGGAAACTAAAGATTCTAATTTTTAGCAATTATATGTAATATAAACAAAAGAACATAACTCCCTAGAATATAAACATATGACAATAAAAAATGCTTGTGAAATGGTTTATATTTACTAGGAGATGGTAGAGAAAACATTTGCAGATCCTTAGTTTGTTTTTGATAATGATGATGATAATTATGTGTTATCATCATCATAATTTTCAACCATTATCAATCCACTTTAGGATGAAAGTTCAAATTTAATCCAGTTTCTCAGATTGCTGACATTTAAAAAATAATATTATTATGTATGAATATAAAAATTATGAAGTAAAATTTTGATAAACTTTTGGTATTAGTTAGAGTTCATAAGTAAAATAAAATTCTGTGCATTTTAAAATGGTAATGAGTGTAAAACTGCGAGCAATGAAGATTCATAGATTTGAATGGAGATAAATTGTAGAATTATTCTGCTCATCTATTGGTCTAGTGCTAAAACATCACTTTATTGAGCAAAAACTCATCACGGATTATTCATATGTAACAAAATGATAATGTCATAAATGTTACATAAAAACTATAACATTTCAAATTTACAGAATTTTTTTAAAAAATATTTTATTATATTTAAATATATTTTTACTCATATACACTCTTGTCAAAAGTTAAAACCTAATAGTAATTGAAGTAAATTAGAGTAACTAAGACTATAAACTTATAAAAAAAAAAATAATTTTTAATATAATTATAGGTTTCTTATTACTAATATATCAATGACAATAAATGACATTTACAATTATATAATCTAGATTAACAGTAAAATTATACACCTCATCATTCAATATTTTTCATCATGTCAACAAAAATAAAAAAGACCTTGAACAATGTTAATTATAAAAATATTTTAATATACCTGAGTGAAATTAATAGCTTGACTTTATCAAAGATAAAAAGAGATTTGATTAGTTCAACTAAATACTGATATCTTTAAAAATTAAAAAAAAAAAAATTCATATCACTTGGCAATGATCTGAAATCTATTTTTATTATCTTAAATTTAATCACAGAAGCCTTGAATTCTAAATCTTTTACAATCTTATATTATCAAAGATAAAGATAATTAAATTATATATACAGAGGACTCCCAAATAGTATTGATAAATACTTTTGTATTATTGATATAGTGATATTGTGCATGGGTTTGATTCCCAAGTGGTGATTAACTTTGCCCTACATGGTTTGGTCCAGAAATAGAGCGATGGATTCTGGAAAACAAGATCCATGGATCATGGCCCAACTGTTATTTCCAGTGCTCAAACTTCTTACAAACTGGAGAACAATAAATCACTTGATTATTTATTTTATTGATAATACTTCTAAAATTGAGTAGTCAAATGAAAATTTATATGAGTGAAGTCTATTAAATCTGGAAATTAAATAAAAGGATCAAAATTTCAAAAATTATGAAGGTTTATTTTTTTCAAAGGCCACAAAATATATTAAAAATACTTAAGGTAACATAACTGTTTAATAAAAACAATTAATATTATAACATAAATTAGTGCCATATTATTAATGGCAGGAATAAACATTGCAATGTATAAATTAAGTTTCTAAGATTAAAAACAACTTTAACATTGATATCAAATATTTTCGTTGCTTTGATCTTTCTCTTCTATTTATGGTTGCAGAAGTTTAAAGCATAATTATGTGAAAGATCAATCATTTTAATATGATTATTTATTTTTATTTTATTTTTTTTGTATATATAAGTTAATTTTTTATCTTGCTTTATAACTTATTTTAGAAATCAGTTTTAAAAAAAATAACTATAATATATATTTATAATATTATATTTTAAGTATATTTTATAGAAAAGTTTACACAAATTTTTAGAGACTATGCTGCAAATATAACATAGACACATCATTAAATAAAATCCTTGTGAGATTGACTTTCAAAGAAGAGTCACATCACCACAAATATTGTTAGACTGATCCCATATCTAGTGAGGCATTTGTGCAAATTACATGAATTAAAATTTCATTTCTAAAAAATATTATTATACAAAATTAATATCATAAAAAAATCATATTTTACATGGATTCACTTATAAGTACTATGTTTTAATAGTGTGTGTATCTTTTAATAAACAACAATAATTAATATTATATTCACAGGCATTGTATTCCCAGTTTCAAAGATGCTCTCAACTTATCAGGTAAAATAAAAATTGGATCAAAATTCTAACTAAATCATGCATTATTAGCCATTATTGTGAGTATAATTATTCTAACTACAGAGAGAAAAAAAAATGAGGATAGGAAACAAACAATAAAAAATTAAAAAAGAAAGAAAAAAAAATTGAGTTAGAATTACTGTATGGATAATTAAATGATGCATAAACACACAATCTTATTGTCACATAACTAATAGCATAAGAGGCTCAAAACAAGAGAGCTCTGGGCTAACTTAAATAATTAATGATGGTAAGGTAAAAATAATAGGGGGATAGCATTCTTATGCCATTGAGATTGTATCCTGTAGGATAATAGCTCAATATAATTCTTTAAAAAAATGTTAAGAATAATTATAAATGTTAATAATAAATATTAATAAAGTGAATATAAAAAAATAAAATTCATTTGCCTTTTTTTCTTCAATGATATTAAATATTTCAATAAAAATATCTATAAAAAATAACATTATATACATATCAAGAAATAAACAGGCAAAATTTCATGCCATATTGATAGTAAAAATACCCATATATATAGAGAGAGAGTTGTGTTGTCAAAAAAACTTTTCTCCAATATTTTTTCTTTAATTAATTAATCTCCATATTTCTGATATTTTAAATAAATGGACAATAAAATATTTAATTTGTAATTTTACATATTTAAAGGTAAGTTTGATTCATATTCTCTTTGTGTAATATAATGAATAATTGTAATTTCTATTTATACAACAATTATGCTGTAAATAGAATTAATTCATATAAGAATGTTGAAACCAAATTAGTGTAAAAACAATAATCTAAATATAATTTTATAAAACAAAGGATTAATAAAAAAATCAAATTCTATAAAAGAAAAATTAATGGTTCAGTTAAAGAAGTTAAAATTACAATTATTTTTCTAGGGATAGCAGACAATAATAAAACAATCTAGAAGATTATGCATAATGAGAGATGGAAAAAACAACTGTGAATCAATTACTTGAATGCTTAACCTTCTCAAACTATCCTAAACATCAATGTGTTCAACAAGACAAATTTAACAAACCTCTAAATCAGCTAAAATTATTTAAAAGTTATTTACAAAAACCTATAAGTGAAGAACTACATATTGAAGCCATATAATCATATCATAATTATCTTGGAGATCATTAATACTTCTGAGGCAAATCCCTATTAAATATGTTTATAAAATGAGAAAAAAAAATGTTACTCTAAATGTATACACAAGTTAAATGAAACCTTAAAAATGTGAGACTATCATTGATTTAAAAAATATATATTTAAAAGGGACTTGAACTGAGACTTTCAAGCTCTCTACAGCCACCCACTCTATCTTATACAATTGATACCCATAACCACATGTATGTGAAAAAAATAAATGATCTATCCATCCCTCTCTCTCTTGTGTTTGGAGAACATCTTTTTCACATGTATGTAGTTATGTATCTCGGTTGTATAAGATGGGGTGGATGACTGTAAGGAGCTTGAAAGGGAGCTTGCTATGTTCAAGTCCCTTTTAAGTTATATTAAATTCAGTATAAATAATATACTTGTATTTAAATATTAAAGCAATATTCATAATTCTTACAACTTTGTCAGAATGAAGCCAAGATTATAAAGAGGAACTTTAATAATGCTAACCTAAATATTGCAAGTATTATATTTTAATAAGGTATAATTTATTATCTATTTGAAGCTAGCAATCAAATATATTAATAATCCCTATGTAACCATTTATAATTTTCCAAATTATTTTAATCCAAGCCCATTCACCTATTTATATTTATTCATTATATATACAATTTTTCACTTATATTAAAGCATTGCTCCAAATATTAATATGCTGTTGAAAAGTAATTAAATTTTCCAGATATTTCAATTGATAATAATATCTAAAAGACAAGGATGATTTTATAATGACATTAATCTTTAATGTTAAAATTTTATAACCACCATGTAAATAGCAAAATCTTACATTTGTCTTATTATTTCCTACATTAAATTTGCAATTTTGTAAAATTTTAAATTTTCTTTCTTTCTTGCTTCATACTTATCATTATTTACTTTGTCATTGTAAACTTCTCATGCATTTTTTCGGAGACTAGATTAAAGTGTAAACAGGTATACTTTTACAAAAGAAAAAGGGTGCAAAAAAACAAATATTTCTTCATTCCAAAATATTAATTTGCAAGCCAGTTATTAAAAAATCATACAAATGTTTAAAATTAAGGCTCAATATGTGGAATCCATTATATAATTAGCATTCTATACAAGTAAAGATAATAATCTGACTGTTGCTACATATGCACACATACACTTGCATACTTGATAATTCAATCTGTTACATGTATTGCACATAAAGTAGATATATATTATATAGTGCATTTATAATTACTATGTTTTGTAACTATCTATCTTTTATCTATACATCTTATAAATTTATAATAATCTACCTTGATAATAAAATGCTGAAATAATTTTTATTAGAATTGGGGTAAAGCAATGGCAATAATGAAAAAAACTAAGCCATCTGAAGTCAGGTGATATAATATAATTTGAATCAAATAATCAGATATGACTTAATTTGCTTCTCATCTCTACAAAAGCAAGTAAATAAAATAAAATAAAAATAATTGAATAGTTTATTGCTCAAGAATTCATAAAAATTTCAGCCACCAGATGTGATAAAATATGATCATGATCCATTGATTTTATGAACCAAAATCAAAATTTAATAATAGTACATTAATAATAATTTTTCCTTTACTGCAATTATTCAATAGATTGTTTTTAATCTCCATGAAGACAATTTGTATAATTACTATTTTTATAATTATTTCCTATATCATTTTTCAGATGGGCTCAAAAGTTCTAGTATGAAAGGAAAATTTAAAAAGCTAAATAAAAAGTTGTTTATTTACTCAATTTGCTCAATATATCCTACCACCATACTTTATATATAAATTTAGAAATTTTATATGGTCAATAAATATATAGTTAATTATGTCAGAATATTCATCTGCTTCTAAATGATTCAAAGGTGGTAAAATATTCTCTTGTTTAAATGCATCATAATTTGTGAGAATATATTATTATTAGGTATTATCAAATCAATATCAACTCCTGTAAATCATATAAATATCTATTTTTTTATAATGGCCTATCTTATTCTTATGCTGCTTAAAAGCACTTTCATTATTGTACTAATTAAATCCATTTACCTTATTACTATTTCTCTGGATGTTCTTCCACTACCAACCTTTTCAAATATTATGTTCTTTTCAAGTGAATTAAATCATCTCACCATTATGACAAACCAGGAAAATTTCCACTCAATAATTTGTGCTTCAAGCAAAAGTTTGGGCCTGATCGAGTACTATCCAATTTATTTGCTTTTCTTGCTATCCACATTATTCATAAGTCTTTGCCAATAGCACAAACCATTAATATCAATTCTTTTCTTATTTTTCTTGAAGTGTCTAGCTTTCATGGAAAATCACAAAAAATCAGAACAACTCTTTATCATTTTTTTTTAGTAGAAGTATAGTATAATATTTTTTTAAAAACCACAAAAATACTATATTAGTTATGGGAAGCTACAGATAATAAGTGATTTTCAAGTGATTATATATTATAGTTTTAAGATGTATCTAAAAACCATATACATATATCCAAAAGCTGATATATAATTGGATCACAATTTAATGCTTATGTGTTGACATACTAAATAATTAAGCACCATAATTCTTGGGAAACAAACCAAAAGCAAAAAACATAGATAAACCAAATAATTTTTATTAAAAGAAAACAATATTAAAATATTTCAATAAAGATAACATGTTAAATAAGAAACTTAGAAAAAACCCATACACAATAATGAGATAAGTAAATTATTCCTAAAACTTGTCCAGATTTGTCATTGTAGCTTTGCCTAGGATTAGTCTGCAATTAATCTTTTGGTTATAAGAATCTTTGATGATGAGTGATCTAGAGACAATAACTGTCAACCACTTCTATATCTTCATTACCAATTTTGATGTCATTCATCTACTATTCATCTTAATGTCATATTTAACTATAACTCTATCTGTTTTATCAATTTTTTTAAATTCATTTCTTAAGATCTTCAGTATTTTTAGCATAAGTATGATGATATTAGTATACCTAACATCGCTATAATTTCTTCCACCAATAGTGAATTCATATTTATTTCCTTCCGGGCCACTTTTAATAGACTTTAACCTTAGTGTATAAATATCACAATAAATAGTTTTTAACCAATTAAAAATCTGCTTTAAATAATGATAGAATTTTTATTAACAAACATTTGATAATAATTATAGTAAATAAAGTATAAATTGTTCTCTTGTGTAGTGTGAGTATTAAGTAAATGCTTTAAAGTTATCAGCTGCCTCAAAACTGTAAAAACACTAACAAGATACTGTTTCAGGACATATATTCTCTTATTAAATAAAACATCAGTTCTGTGTATTAACAAATAATTTACTGCATGAGTGATCACTGACTATTCAATGTTGTTAATGCTGACATGTTAATCAACCAACTTCTTAACACTTTATTCTAGCATCTTAATTTTAATAAAGATATGTCATAAATTTTAATAAGTTCTTACACTATTAAAATGCGAAAATTACTGCAATTAATGTATAGCTATTAATTATTTAATTTTTTTTTGTTTGTTTATTTGTTTAAATCCATCTAAAATTCTAAAACCTATAACTCTTATTTTAAACAATCTTCCCTCCAGCTTCTTATGATTGCTGTCTTTGAAAATAAAAAAAAAATGCTTTTAGTGTTTAATATGTAATCTAATTTTTTTCTTTTAATGTTGTTTTGAATGCTAAAAAATAAGTCAAGAGCACTTTTTAATTGTTTTGATATAGTGATAAAAAAATAAAAGACCAAGACAGATAAAATATCAAACATTAAATAAAATAAAGTTTAAACAGGTAAATATTTATAATATAAAATAATTTTAAATATTTCACTTTTATTCCATATGTGTAACTTCTTGGGCCTAAAAATAACTGAGTAAGATCTTTATAGTCATTTAAATTTTGTCAAACCAAACCAAGTCAATACATATTCTTAAAAACTCTTTTTGTTTTATATATATATAATTTAAAAAGTATTAAATATATAATATAGATATTTAAAGTCTTTACTAAAATTTTACATAAGGCCTCGAAAATTCTAGTTATATTAACTGAAGATGTCAAATGTTTGTTTTTTTGTTTGTTCTGTTCAGTAAAATATCACAAAATACAAAAAAAAAAGTATCCTATGTAGGACTTGAGACCAAATGTTAGGAGCAATGCTCAAGCTGCAACTTTTTATACTAAATTTATACTAATTGAGTATCTTTTATTTTACTAAAAAAAATTAATAATTTAATAATTTTCAAATTATACAGGCAAATTTATAACTTCACCCTAGTTCAAATTATAATAATTAATCAAAAATTAGACTTAAATTTTGCTGTATTTAAAGGAATTATATAAGTAATAGCGGCATTTACATGTCTTGGATAAATTAGAAATGTTTAAATTAATTCACAATTACAAATGAATTAGATTATTGTTATAGTATAGATGAATGTCCTTTCCTAAAACCTAACATAAATATAAATTTAAAAATTAGCTGATTTAGCGCCAATTATTTGTGCTTTACAGAGAGCACAATGCCAAGTTTACCAGAAAAGTTTTTATTCTACTAACAGACACTTGTGTTCTCACTATATTGGGTCTTTTGATTCTAGTTCCCTCTTTTTTACATATAAAATAAAATGTGGGTGTGTGTACACTGCTAGTAGATAAAGGTTTACTTTTCTATCTATCTAACCAAGTAAGCTCTGAAAAAAGATATCACTATCATTTTAATAGAGAATAAAAATGCAATGTAAATTAGTTATAATTTGACAAAAAAGTCAATGATTATAGAACTTATAAGAATAAAATATTTAAATATAAAATGAATATCAACTTACGATTGCAGAGTGGACAGGCCTCATTGCTGAACATACAAGAATAACAGCGTTCATGACCACATGTATCAATTAATTTTCTTTTTTTGCCTTTGTCGAAGGGCATTTGACATGTAGGACATGTTGATGATGAATCTGTGTCCATCATCATTTTTCGAATGGTACGGATATCTAAAATAAAAAATTTAATAAATTATTACAATAAAAACAAGAGAAGTATTGGGTGCTTAATTTAACCCAAATTAATGAAGAATATAGAACAAATAATTAAACAGCAGTGATAGCAATAATGACAGTGATGATGATGATGATGATGATGATGATGATAATAATAATAACAACAACAGCAGCAATATAATAAGCAATTTTAAATGATTTTCTTTGAAAAAAAAAATAATTACTTTTCAATGATTGATAAATGATATTCTTGCAGACATCAAATTTTACTAAGACCCAGATTTGTACTCAATATGTAATCCGATAGAAATAAATAAAATGCAAATAACTATATAGTTTTAGTCATTTTAAATTTTTTTATAAATATTGTACAAAGTACTCCCAGTATTGTTTTAAAATTAAAATCTATAGAATATACTAGGATAAATCTTCATTAAAACAGGCAAAACTCTCCATACGATAGTGTCACTCAATACAAGCCATCAATGGATGCCAGGAGACTTGTGCATAAAATCCCTATTTAATGCCTACTCATTCAATATCCCCAGACTAGTTTCTGGCTTGTGGCCTTCCTCGGTGAGGAGACTTGGATCTGAGAGCACTGCACCTAGATCTTAGGATCTAATGCAACCCTCCAGCAGCCACCTTTTATCTCTATTTAACTAACAGTTTAAAACTATGAGAATAAAATTGAAAACACAATAATATTTTCAATCTAAACTCATTAGCTTATATAGTCATATAGAACTGAACTCAGTTCAGTACCCATACATTTTGGTGTCTTTGGTTCTTTAATAACCATAGCCACCACTATCCTATTAGGCAGGATTGGTATTAAACCACTAAACATCACATGTTCATCATTTAATAACAGTTAGGAGCAAGCATAAGAAATGGTGATTGTATGATGTTTAGTGGTTTAATAAATCTTCATTATTGTAAAATTAAATAAGATTTAAAAAGAGACTATAATAAATGATTATAATATTGAAAAATCTGAAAAATAAAAATTAAATGGGGTATACTATTTATAGATTTAAAAAATTATAATGAATACATTATTAAAAAAACTATAATGAATGAAAGAATATATATATATAATAATTCTGGAGGATATACGAGGAAGAAGTGTGAAAACAATGTTCAAATCTGTTAAATATGCTATTTGGAAGATAACTAAAGATAGTTATAGTAAATAATTCTATCAGTAGGATTAATAGCAAATAAAATAATAATCAAAAAGAAAAGTCAAGAGTATGAAATTCATAAAGTATAATACATTTTCACATGCCTGTACATCCAAGTACTGATGATTTTTCTTCAATTCAATTATTAATTCAAATATTACTTCAAATTTAGTTTGTAACTGAAAATCTCATCATATCAATATTTGTTAAACCTGTTTTATCATATGACTTCATTACTTCATATTACAGTGTTATAAAGAAGTTTCCTCTTTGTTTCATCTGATATAATTTCATTACCACAATTTATAATTTAACACATTTCTCATCAATATATAATTCAAATTCCACAATATGCCAAATACTAATATCAAACACCAACACAACTACATGTTCTTATGTTAACAACCATCCTACAATATGAAAATACTTTCCTCAATTTCTTTAACAAAAAATTGAAATCTACATTTATTTTTCTTAACAGCTATATTGTGATCCTCATGATGGAGTGTTAAGAAAATAATCAAATGATTAATTGCTCAGAACAAATGCTCAAGCCCTATATATCACTGATTAGACTTTGATCCAAAAACTTTTATGTTTTGAGTCTGTTGCTCTAATAATCATAAATAGCCCACTTGTAATAAATATGGCTATTCCAAGTAAAAAAAAAAAAAAAACAAAAAAAAAACTATTCTAGAAATGAGTTTACAAAATATTTTATGATGTTGCTTTTAATTTCTTTGATAGAGAATGTTTCTTTCTGGGATGGATGCTTTAACACCATGCCTAACTGTAACTTCCCTATTTATTGTATCCTCTGCCATATTTTCTCAAGGGAAACAAATGGCATGTGCTTTCTTAAATATTTGAAATAATCCTTATAAAATAAGAGTGGCTTTATATCTGCCATAAAAATCATGCTTAAGTTTACTGTAAAACATTCTTTTACAAAGCCTTGCATAATATTAGTCCAATTCAATGAAGGTGTTTTAACTACAGTATCATATCCAGAAAATTGAAAAATATATTGATTGGCTTTATGTTCTTATCACTGCATTTTTAAAATTTTAAGGAACACCCCTTAAATAAACCTCTAATGCCTTTCAATTGGGCCAAGAGAATGTCCAGTCTCACTTCCATACAATAAATTAAGTAAAATAACAGTTCGGTATCACTGACTTAAATGCCGTAATTATTTTCCAGTGATGAAATCCTATATCTTTTAACTTACTAAAAGCAGTAGTAGTACATAAAAGTGGGTATTGCACCTGAACATCTAAATTACTTTTCTACTTATAAAATTATCAACATAGTTTACATTTTTAAATTGGTAACTAACCTAGCTAAAAGTTGCTGAGGAATTTTTTCCATCACTGACTGCTAAAGAAATTATGTCATTTTAATATTAATTAATAAACTGAAGTATTTGTATAGTTCATTCAAAATATGAAGAACATTCTCTAAATCATTTTTTGAACTGGCAAAAACAGCACAATCATTCATATACTGTAAATCCAGAATCCCAAGAAGATAAAATACTGTTTTTGCTTGTAAAGATCCAAATTAAAAATTCCACAATCAAATCTGTATCATAACCTGATTCCTATCTAATTAAGCCACTTATAACAATTCCAAAACCACTGACAAAAATTGACAAGGAATGCTTGATCAAGTGCACATTCTTGTTTGGCATCAGTTTTCATTCCAAATGCATCATATTTTCCAGATGTAATAACAACACTGCTCTTATTGCAACATACAAAGGCTGAATAATATAAATAAATTTTGATGGACAACCAACTCATTTCAAACAATGACATAAACCTGTTCAATTAACTGAATCAAATGCTTTGTCCAAATCAATAAAAGCAACATATCACTCTTTTGTTCCTAACATTTTTCTTGCAATTGTTGGGCAACATAAACCATGTCTACAGCACTTTCTTGATTCTCTAAAATCACATCGAATCTTCTAGTAACCATTCTATTCAACAAAATCCTTAAAAGTATCTTTGCCATATTAGATAATAATAATATTCATGATGATTACTGCAATCTTATCTAGTCCCTTTATTTTAAAAATTGGAACAATAGAAGTATTTTTAAGATTAGGTAGCACAACTTCATGGATATTTTTTTCCTTTAAAAAATTTATATTTTAAAATTTTGCTAGATATTTCATCAATACTGAGCAGCCTATCCATTTTTAAGATTACAAAGCTGTTTTGACTTCCCTAAGTTGAATAATTTTGTCCAAATCTAAATAATATAACAAGGATATATCATTAAAAGTCATTATATCAATGTTTGTGTTATTATTTAAAAGAAGATCAAAATACTCTATCTATACAAAATATTATTGTCATCATAAAAAGTGTGCTATTGCTGGAATTAATAGGATTGTAAAGCCAAATGTTGTTTCAATGCATCAAAGAAAGATCTAAAATGACTGTGTTCAGCAAGTGCTTGCATCTCATTTGCAGTTTTAATCTATCAATCAATTTAAAACTTTCTTATCAGTCATCATTGAACTTTCTCTTCAGATTTATATTTATTATACAGTTCACTTTTAACTTACTAAGTCTGCCAAGCAAAAAATGTCACATATTTCTTTTTAATCAAACCACAAATGATAATATCACTATTATAAAACCAGTCATGTTTTTCCTTTTTAGTGAACCTAAGAATAGATTTACTTGCATTATGAAACACGCTCCTTAAAAAAATTCCATGCTTCAGTAATATGAATCCTGAAATCCAAATTAACAATTTTAGTGTTTTAATAGCTGTTGAAATGTAATACATATATTAGATTCTTCTAAAAAACAAATATTAATTTTTTTATAAATATGATCAAAACATCTATTTTTAATAAAAATATTTTAATCTTGGAGGATCTATCCAATAATGTGGCTTGAAAATGCTCACATAATGGGAACTCTTGTATTCTGACTCTTAACTATAATGTGATCTAATAAATGCTATTGTTTTGAGCATGGGCATATCCATCTGCTCCTTTATAATAATTTTTCTGCATAAACAAAATGTTGATGATCTTCAGTCCATATATTGTGCTTAAATTTAATAACAAATCATGTGAATGTACAGTGTCAATACTATTATTTTCAATAACTTTTGATCAAAATCTACTATTTGTATTAACATGAGCATTAAACTCTGCAATAAAAAAAAAAAAAAAGATCTTTTAATGCTGTAATAACACAATTCAACAAAAAATAAAAGTTTTCCTTTTCTGAATTCTCTGAATCTAAGATTAGAACATAGGTGTTTAAAAAATGAGCACTAGTATCATTGTGCAAGGCAAGGATCGCCATTAGTCTTTCATTGATTTAACAAGAAACTGCAACAAGAGAATTTTAGATTTTATAGCAAATCCAACACCAATGCAATCTTCTTCCAATGAGTAATCTTTCTTTCCAAAAAAGCTTGGATCTAAAAAACTCATATTACAAAAGATACCAAAAAAACTTCTATCACAGTGCTAAATCAAGAGTGATTGATAATAATCGATTAATAGAGAAGCAAACAATTTTATTCTGAAAGTGTTTCTTCATATCATGAAATTTTACATAAAAATAAATTTAACTGTCAGTTACACATAACAGATTCAGCAGTTTATAATGAATCCTTGCTTTATAATTTTATATGTACTTGACAATAAACTTACAAAAGTAGATGATGTCAGTAACAAACTGAATAGAAATGACAATACAAATCATTTTATTACAATTTCAGTGATTTACCCAATGATTACAATAGTTAGTTGGTGAGCAAAAATTTCTATAGACTTTTTCTTTTCATTTAAGACTTCAGATAGGAATTATTTAGCTACAAATCATGACAGGATAAATCCAATTAAAAAAAAAATAAGCTTTTAAAACCAAAATAATATCACAATAATATCACGTGACATTTCAATTATTTATATGCTTAACCCTACTGGAGATCCATCTACTATAAAATAATTAATGGGCAGTAGATGTTGTAATGCTACAATATTCACATTCCCAAACAACTTTCTGGCTTTTACCTTTATCATAAAGATTTAGGTTTTGCAGCTAAAGCTTATGCAACTCCCAGCCAATTTTAAACTGTTATATTCTTTAAATGTAATTGAGCAAAAGAAAGCTAGAAAATGTACAAATTTCAGCTTTGAAAGTCCTCTTCTAATAAATCCAAAAGTCACAAACCAGTCTGAGATTGTGTCTATTATAAGACTATGCAATGAATGTTTCTTGAAACAAAATAGTAGGTAGAAGCACTATTTAGAGACAGGGAATATCAATGAGTGCTATTAGCAAGATTCATATCAGAAAAAAATAATGGATGTAAAATCCTTTTAAAAACCATGGAAATATTAGAGAAAATTACTACTTTGCCTTAATATTCCTCTTTATAAATGGATTATCAATAGTGATATAGTTGAAAAATAAATCTATTAACACCTTCTACATAATTTGGATTTAACATAAAGTTTGATGCATAAATTTAAGAAACCAGATTTTAAAAGCTTGATGTTAATCATATAAATCAATATAATCCAAATGAATTTATATACATTTTAAACAAACTTTCAACTGATATATCTTCAAGACAAAAGCAGTTCTCTGATCAAATAGGCAATCTAGCATACGCTTGAATAATAAGCCATTACCATATGCATATTAAGTGATTGATTTCTGTCTATTTGCTTTATCAATGAGACTCTTGAATGAGACTCTTCCCTTATCATATTGTGAGTCTGATGATTTGTTACTATAGTATATTTTAATTCATTGATAAACTTATCTGAAAATATCAGATTTACTACTTAATATTATTCAATATTTTCCATACTATAAAGCTTCCATGAAACAATGATAAATGTTGAGGCATGTCATAAGTAGAAAATAAAAAGTGAATTACTAAAGATTTTATATACAACTATTGACAAATTACATTTTTATAAGATCCTTTTTAACTAAATGAAAATGCTGATATCAATTATATTTTATGATTTCCAAAAACTCATCAATTGTGAGATAAGTTGTTTCTGGTTATAGGTACAATATTCTACATGGAAATTCAACAGTAAAAAACATTAGGAAAAAATGAATCCCTGGATGGGAAAAGCTAATAAATCCACTTTTTCAGAAGTACTGCATTTGAGTAACTTTATTAATATTAGTAAAAATTAAATTATTGTTTTTAAAAATGTGAAGTTTTCAGTTTAATCTCAAAACTCAATTTTCAATTTTTTTTTCTCCTATTACAAAAACAAAGTGCACTAAAAAATAAAAAAATCAATTTTATTCAGAATATCTAAAATGCTTTGAGAGCATTTTGATTTTACCTTTTAATGCCCTTACAATGAATACAGCTTTTTTTTTTATCAAGAATTTTATTATATATTTTAATTTAATTTAGATATACTAGGTAATAAATAAGGTTTACTATAAAGAAAATCATGATTCTTTTCACTCTTAAAATGGTTATACTAATTGATGAATGATTGCTAAAGTTAATTTCAGATCAATGATAAATATTTATTAGATCCCATGTTGACTTGAAAGCAAATTGTGGTGCAGTTCGCTTGTCTCTGTCCCTTATTAACTTGAGCTTATGCAAAAAAATTTGCCAAGGGTCAGCATCAGATTGATTGTAAATCATTTCACACTGGGGAATCCAATAATTATAACACAAGAAAGTGGAACTATGAAAAAGTTTTCATCAGCAATACCAGCCTTGAGAGTTGATTAAAGGTAATTTTACAGCATATATTGATTGAATCATGGTTTTACATCTGTGAAGGACTGGACATTGAGTGACTATATGGTTAATGGTATCATCCTCCCTGTGGCATAGCGGGCAGGCTAGATCCAAGCAAGAGAAACCTCTGCGTGTAACAAGAAAATGGCACTTGGGGAGGGTATCTAGGTTAAATTTTACAAAGAAATTGAAAAAGCTTCGGTTCCAGATTCCAGCGCTTGAATGTTTTAATCAAACCAAAATTCATTATGTTGAAAAGCATCAGACTGAGGGAAATAAGGCTATTGGTCAGCTGGTAAGCTTCTCAGTAACTGATTTATTAGCAGTTGCTTGGTGAAGTGATTGTGAATATGTCAGTAATAATTACAGATAACCAGCTTTTATTTGGAAGCAGTGGAGTATCTGTAGGGTTAATTTGGATAAATGATGATGCATGAGGAAAGCAAATGCTTAGCTTGGGTATTAGGTTAAAGGAGCACTGAAACTGAAGTGATTGTAGAGAGTGTAATGATAGTCCATTCCATTTAGAATATCTCTGTATATTTCAGACTGATCGTCACCGTCTTGCCTTTCCATAGTAGCCACGTGCGCAGGGAGTTTATATTGTTAATAAATCTTTTCATGAATTTTATAAAGGGCAAGAAATATGATATCCTGGGGAACACCAGCATATTCATCAAGGAGGACTTAGCATATAAGGACTATATACTTTTGGCAGAGAGTTTGTGATTTTACCTACTGATGTGAGTATAGATCCTGAACTGACTTTCTCATAACCAAAGGAGAGAGATTGATTGGTAGACCAAGAAATTTTCACAGCTTTGCTGTAAATGGCGATGTTACAGGGTTCCCTGAAGACAATCTCCATGAAGCGGATTTATTAATATTAAACAAAGGTCCTGACTGCAAGGAAAAATTTTTCATGATTTCAATTAATTTTGGGATTATATTTTGAAAAGGCAGGAACACAGGCAGGTCATCCATATAGGCTATGTGCATAATGTTTTTATTAATGCAAGGAATATATATTCCAGGAAAGCTCTGCCTGATTTCCTTCAAGAAAGGATTTATGTAAATGATGAACAAAAGGTCACTAAGGGGGAGCCCTGTGGAATAGATTTAGTTGGTTTAAATATCAGGGAAATTTTCCTATTTAAGGAGATGGCAATGTCCCTGTTGTTAAGCAGATTTGCAATTATATTGACTATTCCAGTGGGGATGTCAAATTCACCAAGAAAGTAGATGAGTTGGGCAGTGTTCACCAAATCAAAAGCCCTGGCAATGTCCAGTTGGATAACCACAGGTTTTGATTTCCTATTAGTTCTAGCATGGTCTACAATGATCTTAAAGAGGCTGATTGCCTCGGATGTAGACGATCCCTTTCTGGCAAATTGGAATTGTGAAATGTATGGCAGCACCTTGTCTTGAATTTTATCTTTTATGATGGATTCAATTATCTTGACCATCAAGAGTGTCATGGAGATGGGCCTTGGATTCTCAAGTGGCGATGGAAAAATATTCTTCTTGAGGAATGGAACCATCCCAATGGGGAGAGACCCTTTATGTCAAGAGATCTAGTAGAAAGGAGATCCATCATTCCATGTATGATTGGAACTGTGAACTTTAAGATGACATAGCAAGAATCCAGAAATAGCATGGAGACCTGGATGCATCCTGCCAGAAGTGGATGCAAGTTTATCTTTTATGTCTAATTCAGTAATGCCATGACTCGGCATGAGTGATATCAAGGAGGATTGATTGTGGAATTTCATGATAAGCATTGGTTAGTCTATCCATATCCTTATAGTAGTTGAGAATCTCGTGGATCATACTGCTTTCTGTAAATATATCATTTCCAATTTTTATGGCTAATAGTGTGTTGGCTTTGTCACGATATCCAAGGGCCTATCTAATTTGCACTTTGGATAGGTTATGAGGTTTGCTTAAAAATATTTTGGATTTTTTGATAGTTAAGTAGTCAGTAATGATTTGATGGGTGCTAACATATTGTTGCTTCAGACTGATAATGATGTCAACCGAAGCAGGGGTTGCTGGCATACTTTGTAGGGTGTCATTAATGGATGCAATCTTTTGCAAAAGTGTCATTGGACCTTAAAGTAATTTTATGTTTTTATATACTTCAGAATATTTATTTGTTCTATAAAAACAATTAGATAGCAGTACTGCTAATGAGAGGATGTTGAGATATAATTGCAAGGGCAAATAGAAGTAGGTATGTAAGAATATGTTTTTCTGGAGCTAGAATTAGGGACGTTTCAGATAAGGTAAAGAAAAGAAAGGAGTAGAGATATGTATGTTATAGTAGGGACAAATAATTTATCAAAGCCATGGGAGAGAGTAATGGATCAGGTACATAGAATTGATTAGTAATTTGAGTAAGATTAAAGGAAGAGTAGGAATAGTTGGATTATTACCGAGATTCAACAATAGGTATATATTAGATAAGGCATGTTTATCAATGAGAAATTGAAAAAAAATATGTGAGAGCAATGATGTTATGTTTGTGGATGTGTCAGATTTTTTTATTAGTAAAAGGAAGTTGTATAGTAAAGGTGGATTGCACTTAGCAAAACAAAAAATTAAAGTATTACTGAGCTTGATTTATAAAAAATATTATAATTCGGGAAACGTATAAAAAGGGGTGTAGGGTTTTAAATTGCACTATTATCAAAAAGGAGAATGGACAGGATGTAAGAAATAAACAATGGGTAGCTGATTTGGATATAAATGTAGATGTGGAGGAAATGGTCTGTAAAATTAATGTAAAGCAAGTTACTTATAAATGTAATGGAGACAAAAAATAATCAAAAGAATTTATAAAAAGAGTAGATAGGAAAGAAGAAATTGCGAAAGTTGAATATATTTTAATGTGCAAGGTGGTAGAAGACCAGAAACGTGGCTGGAATTAAATAAGGCAGGTAAAAATGAAGAGCTTGAGGTAGCACCACTAGTGAAAACAAATCTAAGAGAAGAAGAACCTATAGTGAAAGACATGGCATGGCAGGGTATAAATAGAAAAAAAAAAGGAGTAATGGTATAGGAGTTAGGTCAAAAAAATATTTAAATACTGCTGTCAAGAACATCTATGATTTGAGAAAAGTTTAGGAAGACAAGAATGAATGGTGACTATAGTGTATATAGTCAAACTATAATGGAGTGGAATAGTAGCATATATGAATGCCTAGTTAAGGATATACAGAATTTCAAAAATATACAGAATTTCAAAAAAAAAAAAGGGAGGGGGAATAAGTTATAGGAGATATGAATGGGAATATTGATGAAATTGATGGCATAAATAACAAGAATGGACAGCTTTTGAAGAACTTTTGTCAGAGAGTGAATTTGAGCATTGGAAATTTATCAAATATTTGTCAGGGATAAGACACATGATCTAGAAATAATGTTTCACATGATAGATCATGTATTAGCAGAGAAAATGGGAATAAATAAAGTATGAAAAATTAAAGAGTTTGATAATGAACAGAGAGTGATCATAAATTTTTTTTATAATAGAAATGATTAGTAATGTGATGAAAAATAGTAATAAAAGTAGAAATGATAGTGAAAGATGTGGATGCAGAATAAATGATAAGAATATGTTAGAAGAATATAAAATAAAAGTAAAAAGAAATCATGGAAGAGTTTATTAGGGATAAAAATAAGGACTGGTGTGATGAAGTAGAAAAAGTGGCAAATGGGTTTTTACGTGAGACTATTCAGAAGAATAAAAATAATAGAAAAGTGAGAATTAGTAAAAGGGAAAATGAGAGAGGAAAAGCACGCAGAGAATATAAATGTGCTATTAAAAACAAATATATATATATATATATAAGATGTTAATAATGCTAAATGGAAAAAGTATTAAAAAAAGAAGTTGGCTAAAACAGATAATTATAGAGAAAGAATAAAATTAAATAATAAATTGTTGGAGAATAATAAAAGTGGGAAAAATCTGAGTAAAAAAACTTTGAAAATATATTGGAATGTAGGGGAGGAGAAATAGTACTAGATGATGAGGGAATAGAGTGTAGCTCTAGAGAAAAATTAGTGACAATCTTAAATAAGTATGTAATGGATAAAGAAAAGATGTTAGATGTGAAGGGCAGAGTGATAACAAGCATGAAAGCACATAATAGGAATATTAGATTTACAGAAAATGAAATTGAATGAGGCAAGAAAGAAATAGAAATGTGGAAAGGCAAGAGGTTTAGATGGATGTGCAGCAGATATGGTAAAGAATTTAGGAAATAGTGCAAAATTAAACCTATTCTTATGTTTAATAAAAGAATTTCCAGATAGCTGGAATATTGTAAGAATAAGGTTACTATTCAAATTTTAAAAAAAAGTATCTTAAGAATTTAAACAATTATAGTGGTGATGCCAGTGTTATATAAAGTTTTGCATATATGGTGGCTAGAAGGATAGCAAAATGGATGGAAAAAAATAATATAGTGGGAGAAATGCAAGGTGATTTTCAATCGGATAAGTGTAGAAGAGATAATTTATTTGTAATTACACAACTTATAGATGAGTAAGAATACAGATAGACATATATCATTTTTATAGAAACAAAAAAGGCATATGATAAATAGAAATAGATTATGGATAACTTTTGGGAATGAATGGAGTTTTAGTGGATCTTATTAAAAGATTGTATGGAAATAATTACTATACGTATCAATTGGAAATATAGAATCACTTAAATTCAAAAATGGAGTGGGACAAAGGCAATCATGCCCTATGTCACCTTTTTTTTTTTTTGTTATATTTAAGACAAATAGAGAAAGCAATAGAAAGATTGGGAAGAGAAATAGATACCATTAATAGGTGGCAAGGGAGTATATACATTTTCGGGTCTTTTATTTGTGGATATCTTCTTGCGTATAGAAAGTAGGAAAAAACTGGAAGTTATTCTAAAGACATACACAAGAATGGGTAAAGAGATGGGGATTAAATTTAGTGAAGAAAAATCAAAAATAATGATGATAAATATTGGGGGGAAAAAGAGAGAGAATTTTTTCTTGGGGAATATAAAGTTAAATGTGGTGAATAGGTATAACTATTTGGGATTCGTCTTAAATAATCCAAGAAATTGCTTGGATGAATGGGAGAAAAAAAGATAAATGAAGCAAAGAAAAGAAAGGGACTGTGTTTTCATATAATAAATATGATATAGCTAAAATTTTATAAAAGGGAGTGGCAATAGCAGGGTCAACCTATGGTAACAGTGCATTATGTGTCAGAAAATTGATGTTAGACTATTTAGAAAAAGTACAAAGATAGGAAAACATGCATTAGATGCGGATGTATGGATGACAAAAAAGGCAATTCAAGGAGAAATGGGATACATTTTTATAAGAGAAATCCAAAATGCAAATGAAAATGTTTGGTAGATTGCAATTTATGGATAATAATTAGTTATGAGTAAAGGATAGGCAACAAGATGGGTGATAAAGTAATATGGTAGGCATTATAAGATGTGGATAAAGAATTTGTCAATATGCTTATACAAAAGATGAGATGATTGTGTTAGGATAATTGATGGGTGTTATACCGGCAGGAAATGAAGTAGAATACATGCATTAATAAAAAAATAGGGAGTTGGATGGAGAAAAATTGATAAATGAAACAAAGAACAGGAAGAGACTGATAAAGAAATTAATAGTCTTTTCATATAATAAATATGATATAGCTAAAATTGTACAAAAGGTAGTGGCAGTAGCAGGGTTATCCTATGGTAACAATGCATTACATGTTAGCAAAGGGATGTTAGACTATTTAGAAAAAGTACAAAGATAGGAAAACATGCTTTAGATGCAGATGTATGTATGGCAAAGAAGACAATTCAAGGAGAAAATGGGATGGTCAAGTTTTTATGAGAGATCCAAAAAGCAAAATGAAAAATGTTCGGTAAAATAGTATTTAATTAGTTATGAGTAAAGGATAGGCAACAAGATGAGTGAGAAAGTAGTATGGTATGCATTACAAGATGTGGATAAAGAATTTGTTGGAATGCTTATACAAAAGGTGAGATAATTGTGTTAGGAGAATTGTTGAGGGTTATAGTGGCAAGAAATGAAATAGAATACATGCATTAATAAAAAATAAAAAAAATAGGGAATTGGATGGAGAACTAGTATGGATAGTAAAAAAGAGTTTACATATATGTAGAAGCAAATGAACATTGGGTGCAAGTTAATTTATAATAACAGCAAGGAAAGTTAGTTTACTGTTTAAGGCTCAAACAGTATCTTTAGCAACAAGGTAATATACACATAAATGGAAAAATATGAGTGATTTATTCTGCAAGTTATGGAAGAAGACATAGAAAGTATTAGGCATTTGTTAATTGAATGTAAATGTCAGCAAGCTGAAAGGGTACAAATAATAAAGTTGTGGGAGAATAAATATAAACAAAGTGATTATACAGAAAGTAGGTTTTTGGTTTTTATGCTATGTTTGAGGAAATATAGGGTCGATTTAATTATAAAGACCATAGAGTTGACAAAGATTATGTTGTGGAAATGGATGAGGAGAATAGTGATGAATATGGGAAAACTTTAGAGTGGGGAATAAAAAAGAAAGCCTAAAGTAAGGTGGCTAACAGGTTTCTCTGGACATAATGGCTGAGAGATTCACAGACTGAAAAAAAGCCACAGCGCATTACATCACAAGGGAATATGTACATAAATGGAAAAATATTGGTGATTTAGTCTGCAAGTTACGGAAGGATGGTATTAACTACATTATTATATAAAAAGTGGGTTCTTGGTTTTTTTCTGGGTTTGGAAACAGTAAAAGGGAATTAGATATAAAGGCCGTAAAGTTGACAAAGATTATGTTGTGAAATGGGACTGAGCAGGATAGAGAAGAATATTGGAAAAATGGGGTGTGAAATGGAAAGAGAAGGTGTCTAACAGATTTCTTTAGGCAATAGTGACTGAGAGATTCCTGACTCCAATAAAGGAGAAGTCTCAGTGCATCACATCACATATAAACTTTTGGAAATTCTAAAAAAATGTACTAGCATTTGGAGTATATATGTATTCAAGGTCTCAACTAGATCAGTAATGAGAAGTGATGAAAACTGAGCTTTGTCGGGCAAATAGATGAATAAATAAACAGAAGAGGTTAAATAAAAGCATATAAAAATTATATATTAAAACAATATTCTGATTACATGAAATTGATAATAAAAACTAGATTATATTATATTGAACTTTTTCTATAATAGTATAATTAGCAATAATAATAATTACAATGTTATCTCATGCAATGAACAGTTTGTATAACAATACAAGTTGTACAACATGCAATTTATCTCACTGAATTAAAATTTGAACAAAAATAGCAAATGCTAAATAAAACACCATTGGCTGACAGAATATATACACAAGACAGTTCAGATCCTTACTTCCACTCGGAGTGGAACATTCAGACGTTTTTGTCATATTTTCATAAAACTTAGTTGTCAATTTATTTCATTTATTTATTGATTTTGAAACTTTAGCAGTGAAAATACTTTTTTTTTAAATTATTCTGTTATGTACATATAATTTTGGCCATAAACTAAAAAACAATTAGAAAATTAATTAATGAAGATATTAAAAAATATATATATTTCCAAGTAAAAAAAGGTAGTTCTAAGTATAAAATAGCTAAATCAACAATTGAGTTAAATTTTAAAATTTTTATTAGAATAAGTTTGCTTATCCTTTTTACTTTATGCTTTTAAAAGCTTGATTTTAATTTGCATTAAAGTTGAATTTTCAAATGTTCATAAACAGTATAGTAAATTTTAAACTTAAATGTGTGCACAGCAAATAATTTTATGTATTTATTTATATACTTAAATTTTTGATTTTAAGTATGTTGTATTTGATGATAACTTCGCTTTAGGATGAGTCTGGAATAATCACTCCTAAATGCATGTAATGGTAAAATACCATTAACTAATAAAATAAAACTTGTTCCAGAACTTTTTTCAGTATTGTAAAAATTTTAAGATTTAGAGAATGGATTTTTTTAGTTCCCATAATAAATAAAATAAAATAAAAAAACAAGCTGGTTTATTATTTTTATAGGTGTTAATTGATTTTTTTATATTTGTAAATATGTTTGTAAAAACTGATTTATTTATTATAAAAGAATAAAAATCATTTTTAAAAATGTGTTTGGAGAACATAAATTTATGAATAAAGAAATTTGGGTTAATAACTCTATCTATAGTTTAATAAATATAGAGGATTTGAACTCAATTAAGCTCCAGAAGAATGCCTGTATTTCTATAGTTTAATGTAAACTGGAACAAATAGATTGTATAATAAATTAGCTTTCTAGAATTAATTATATTAATTAAAATTTCTCAATTTTTTTTTTAAAACAAAAAAATAGCTTTCTTTCCAGTCAATTATTCCCCCCTCCCCTATTTTGAATATATCAGTTCTTATTGAAAATTATAAATTAAAAAGCTCTTTATTCCACCCATCTCACACATGATCTTTTTCTAAATCTTTTATAATCTCTTGGGATTCAACCTTAAGACTTAAAGAGCCTATTTATTATTGATAACTCTTCTAAAACCAAATCCAGTTCAGTTCTATTTTAGTTTCTTATCCCAATGATTCTTCCAAAGTAATTAATCATAATACTTTCAATGACGTTAATTATATTTGTCTGTTCTCTAAACTAAATAATTCAATTTCAATCTCTCCTAATGATTCACAATATATTTTCCCATAATTTAGCGTGTGATCTATAAAGTCTCCAAATTGAAGTCTCAAGGCAATGATAAAAAAAAATATTCCTTTTTCAAACACAGATTATTCTCTTTTAATATTAAATTTAACAATATGTATTATGATTAACATCACACCATTTATAAGCATTTTTTGAATCAGTATATATGTCCTGGAATAATCTATTTCCTAGTTATCTACAATATCTTCAGGGTTAGAAATTAACATATATAGATATACTGTGCTTAAAGAGCAGAAGTTTTCTTTTTTCAATGGTAAAGAATTATTAAAATGTAATAATCAAAGAGCTGCAGGCACTATAGGAAATGATAGGGTAGTTGCAATAGAAAAGACCAGTCTCTAGATGGCAACTAAGAACTTCATTAGGAAAATAATAGTTATCAACTGAATAGCATTTTTTTTTTTATGAGGAAACTGAATCATTTGCTAGTTGATCAGCCCCAGCAGATCAAATATTAGGGTCAATCACTCTCAGAAATACCTAGGACAGCCTTCATCAAAGAAGAGGGAAAAAATTATAAAAACAGAAAACAGTAAATTATAATTAATAAGTACAAGAGAATAAAAATCAGATTGTAAAAAAAAACAACTCAAAAATGCGTGCTATTTCTTATTAAAAAGTTTTTTTAAAAGTTATGCATATATTTATTTACTTTTTTCCATCAAAGAATAAACTTTCCAGCTAAACAAAGTTACATGTGGGTGTGTATATATATGCATGTTTATATATATATTCAAGAGCATTTTTATATACAGTTGCACTAACTAAGCAAAAAAAGTTTATTTTACTTAAGCAGCTTGACACTAAATTCTTTTGTCAAAAGAGAATTATCTAAAAACAATAAGACATATACGAAAATTACTTGTTTTTTATAGTAAATCTTATATAGTATATATATATGGGTTTGCCTGAATTTATAAAAGATGGTATTTTAATAGAATTAATATGGATTATTTCCATCACCTAATATTAAATATTGAATGCCTTGAGAAAAAATGCAAACCTTATTTAAACTATAACATATATAAATATATAGCTAGATAAACAACTATTTGATCAAAAACTCCAAAAATTAGAATATTCCATTTCAATAAAAATATTAATTTTCTGTATTCAAAAGTTCTAAAGGTACTAGTAATATATTTGTCATGTGCACAATCTGGAATTCAAACTAGACAGAATGGAAGTTTTTCAGGGACCTAAATTTGGCAGTAGATTCCACCACTCCAATAGACAACTCATAAGCTAAACTATCTTAACTTTACAATATTAGTCAGCTATTCATGGCTGGCAGATAAAAGTTTCAAATCTGGATTGATCAGACAACACACAATTTTCTGGTGTGTTTAGCATATAAGAAATATCAAAATTGAATAATGACCTTTGAAATATAACATATAAACATCCCTTCTGACAAAATGTTTAAGAGATGAGTAGTGACCTTCCAAATCAGATCACAATATAAAAATAATAATTGCACAATATAAAAATAATAATTGTATATTCTGTTTTCCTGGAGGACATATGATAACAAAAATTAAGATATATTTTTTTCTGTACTTTCTTCAGCTAAGAATTGATATGTGAATCTAAAGTACACCTTAGGACTAGATCACTATAACATAGTTATTGAAATAATCTCATGGTTATATGATATAAGCTTGATGTATAATTAAAATCATCAAAATAGTTACTGAAATAGTTACACAGATATATAATAAAACTAACTAGACAATTATAATAAAATTAGTTTGAGTTTAAACTCTTGTAATTTTAAAACTTTCATGAATGAAAAATATTTAGAAAGGAAAGAGCTTGAAATAGTAATCTAAATGGTTAAATTTCTTCAAAGGAAATTTTATACAATTATAAAAACAAAAATGTATGGTATGACTAATGTGACATTTAAAAAAGTGTGATTAAAATGAAAAAGATATATAATGCCCAAACTACGATTCAAGAGGAATCTCATCTGCATTAAGGCAAGATTAATGGTTGTTAAGAATGCAATGACTTCCCATTCTTCTCTCTAGAATTATTTCTGCATAAATTTTGAATCAACAGTATTAACTAAGTGAAATATTTTTCAAACAATTTCTACTTAATTGCCTTTCTTCTGAAGTAATAATTGTTATACGATATCAACTGCTAATTCTGTCTATTAGAATTATATATTTTAGTTATGACTTTACCTTACAAATATTTTTTTTTACCTATTCAAAAAATAAATATTACAAGCAAACTAAACCAATAGTATAACTATTTGAAAAAAAGATTATAAAATTGAGGTTCATAATGAAATCACTTTAAAAACCTAGAAAAAGTTTTTATTAATAGTAAACCATCTAAATTCTATTGATATAGGTATGGTAATATTAACACAGAACTAGTTTATTTAGCTTTCCCAGATTAGCTGTTTCTATATCATTATAAACTTTCTGTGTCTTCAAAGCCCTTACACTATGCTAGAAACTTAAAAAAAAAAAATCTAAATAATAGATATTATTTGGATATGCATTCATTGTCAAAATATGCCTCCATTAACCTTTCTATATAATAAAGTGAGTACCCCCTCCCCGAAAGTATAATTAATTAAATAGTAAATTGAAATAGTGCTCAGGTCAAACAGTAATATTAATTTACAGATATTTATTTTATTTTTTTAATTTTAAACTGTATGTATATATAAATTTATCACATTATGTTTAATATTTTTTGCTGTATAATACTTTTTCTGTACTTTAGTTGCAGCGGCAGAGTGGTTGACTCTGGAACTCAAAGTTCATGGATTGTGGATCCAGTTCTAATGTTGTCCAATGCTCAAAGTTCCTATGATCTCACATACAATAAAACATTCAATTATTATTTAATATTTTTAATGTGTGTATTTAAAGTTAAAGGGATTCAAGATATAATTAACCAAATCCTAGTTTATGTTAAAATAATAGCAGGCAAAGTTCCTTATAATGCTATCATCATGATACTAAAGTATAGGGAAATCAGATTAATGACATTTAACTATAGTTTTTAATAACCGAAACAATCACATATAAAAGAGTTTTGTTTACTGTTATTGTATCTAAGATTATTGTGAGAAATGAAAGGAAAAGATATGTAACAATTTAATTTGATATCTATGTTGTATTCTAAAGCTACTCTTCTTTATAACAAATTTTTATGATTGACACTGACTTCTCCATATCCTATTCTATTTGTCATTTTCCCATTCTTTATAGTTTTATTCACATAATTCTGTCATTTTATGTAGCAAGCCATTATATTTCTCATAGATATTGTTCACTATAAAATTTTATACGGAAATATTTCCTCTTCTACCTATTGTACCAGTCCACTCTCTCTTTTTTAAATGATTAATAATAATAACAAAAAAATAATATATTTAATCGGAAATATCAACGTTAATTATTTCAATATTAATAAATATCTTAAAATAAACTTATATCTGCGTCTTCATTCTTCTCCTTTGGGCTCTTGAGTGGGCTTCAAGTTAACTGGTAGTGTGGCGAGGATTTCATCCATTTAGCAAGGCGGCATTTGTCATCATCATGGGTGGCTGGAATTGGCATGGTCACATCTTGACGGCTTGGGATAGAGAAAGGGCGGTGCACCGGTTAGTTGTCTACCCCACAGTCATTTTTCTGGAATCTCTAGTATATTGCTTCATATCTTCTTTTTTTATATATATCTAATAATAATTAGGATTATTAATAAATTTTCATAAGCTGTCTCCAATGGTTACTCGAATCCACAAAGACAAGAGTTCTTAAAAGAACTGTATAATGGATTTGTTCTTAAGAATGTCACTAATAATCCTTTTTGTAAATGAATCTCTAAGTGGCTGGTTGCTTGGAGAATTCTGGAGCCACAAAAAAAAGAATGACTTGCCCAGAATGGCTGCCAAAGAAAGAATGAATCCCACAGCACTATCAATCCCACTATATCCCTCTGAGAAGAATGAATCAGCCAATCCTTTTAATTTAGCTTATCACTTAGATTGCAAACATTCCTTTATATTTTTCCGATTAAATTCTACATTTTAAGTTTGACATCCATCTTGAATAACCCAGACCACCTGCTTACAAAATCAATTCAAAAGAATTTTTTTTAAAAGAGATAACAGTTTAATTATAGCATTATCAAACCTTTTGCTTTTGATCAGATTTTTGCAAAAGCAATTAACATTACCTGCTTATGGAATAAAATTACAATCTTTAGAAAAGTAATTAAAAAAAATATACAAGTATGTTGGAAAATTAAAAAAAAAAGCAAATACATATAATGACATATCATAAAAAATATACAAAAAGGAAAAACAAAAATAAAAAAAAATACATGAGTTTATTATACGTGTACAATATTTAAATTTGTGTGTGTGGGTATTATACTGCTCAGACCGAACCTCCATTATTAATCTAGCACATTTTTATATTTGTTGTGCTTAATACAGACTTTGTGCAAGGCCATTTGATAATGCCTGGCACACTATAAATATATCCAATTCATATATATGAGATGCCTTTTGTACATTATTCACAATATCTTCCTCTAATCTCAAATTTACCTCACTCCTCACAAATAAATGAATATCCTCTAAAACCATCATTCAAAAGTCGATTTTTGATAGCAATAAGTTTTCCAAATATCTTTTAATCACATAGTGCATACTTCTGCATCATAGAGTTTTATATTTTGTTCAAACGGCAAAGTACTCCTTTCTCTTTCCTTATTCGTTCAAATCCTACTAATAAGCTTTTCTTTACTTCTGCTCTATTAGGGTTTTTTACGAGTTAACTACACGTACTCGGTGACCAAATTATGTCCTATCTATTAAATTTGTTTTGTCAGACAATTCAGTAAGATTTAATGGACGAATTATTTTTCCTGGTCACACAATACCCTTTTAACTAATGTAACTACTAAAATAATGGGATCGTGTAAGCCAACTTTTAATTTATTTGAAAGGCACCAGGATTCTGTATCAGAATCCACTGGCTAAACCCCCTTTTATTTATTTAGTTATGACGAAATTATCTGGAAACTCCGGAGGACTGAGTTTCAGTACAGCATTGGCAAAGTTAAATTATATTTTCAAATCTTAATAATTAACATTAATAAATTTATTAATAATCATTAATAATGCACAATGAATAGTTGTTATTAGAAATAAATATTTTTATTCTAACAAATTAAAATATAAAAATAAAAAAAACACATTATGAATTAATTAATTGGAAAGATGACATGTTAGCTAATCCAGATATGAATCAATTAATAAAAAAAACAGTTCAACAATTATAGCTCTTAGGTAAACAATAGCCTCTTGATAATAGAATTTGAAGTCTTTATTGGGATTGTTTTAAGCTTATTTTAATAATTGTTCGCAAACTTTCCTCACAATCGGGAAAAGTTACTCTTAACTTACCAGTAAGTTGGTGTAGGTTTTTGGGATCCTGAGCTCATAAGAATTTCCATTGGTTTCTCCTGCCAGCGTCTTCCATTATTGTTCCGTTCTATAGCTGGAGAAAAAGCACGGTTGTATTGGAAAAAGCGGTCTTCACAAGGGCCGTTTCCATGCTTGCATGACAGCTTGGTACACCCTATGCAGAAGTATATTACTGCCACAAGTTATGCTCGCGTAAACCTCCAACTCTCAGACACGTAACTAGAAGGTAAAGAGAAGACATAGATCGAAGTTGTCTTCCTCTTTTTATACCTCGATCCTGTTTTTGAAACTTCTGTGCATCCTTTTGTCCTTTTATCAGCATATAAGATAATAATCTTGTACACACTCTCTTAAATTTAAGTTACAAAGTCCTCTTTTCACAAAGTCCCTCTGCCATCTTTAATTAGCTAAAATATTTTTATTTTAGCTTATCTGGATTAGTAATTTGTGTGTCTTTTGTTCCTTCCAATTTTTACCTTAATTTTTAATTAGATACAAAAAAAAAAATATGGATGAAAATTTTACTTTCATTTACGTTTTTAAAAAAAAATAGATAATACAAACTAAAAATTAATTTCGTCTTTTTAATAAGAACACTAAATTTACTTTTTCTTTTTTTCTTTCTTAGCTTTTAAATATCTTACCGGATGCCAATATATTTGTACCGTATAAACAAATGGTACACTTCTCATCTGCTTATTTCATAAAACTGAGTTCAGAACCTATAATATTCAGTCACTCATGTGTTCTCTACAAAATTTGATTATTTTTACTTTTTTTTTATTTACAACTCGAGATATTTTGTTTTTCCTATCTCTTAAATGTTCTACCCACCTTGCCTGTTACAAAAATTTCTCATATTCATTTTCAGACCTCTTCTTAAAATTTATTTGCTATAAAACTTAGACCTTCCTTAGTTTTTGCCATTCTGAAATGATCAACTATATAAAATAAAGATTTATCATCGCTCATGAATGCTCTATTATTCTTTGCAAATCAAATGCCAGTTGAACAAAAATTGAAACAAGATAAATCTTAAATAATAAAAATGATAAGCTATGTAAAAAATCATATATATATAATGTGTTGGTCATGTAACTTTTTAGTTACTATAAATATGCATAGTAAATGAAAAAAAAAAAGGAAATTGACAATTTTTCACAATTTTTTTTAAAATTCCATTTCTTGTGCATTTAAATATAATGCTTTTATTTACAGTTTTGATAGCATTACTTTAAGATGTGATATGTTGGACTATTTCCATCATTTATCATTACAAACCTTCAGACAAATACTAAGTATTACTTTCTTCATCAGAAGTAGAAGCATAATTTTAATATAGATTTTAAAATGTATTGTTATTAATTTTATTTTTACACACTTCTATAATTTGACAATATTAAAATCATACATTTTAAAATAATTTTAATAATTTAGATATAGACTAAATTTGTTTATATTCATTCTATCAATTAAATTAAAATTACGTGTATAGATTATATATGTACATGCATAAAAAAATATTCCACTTCATATCTCTAGCTCAAAATTAAATAAAAAATATTTAAATCACCCACCCCAAATGTTATATTTTACAACACCCCCTGTGAATAAATATAAAGTATGAACCTCAACCAGATGTTATATATATATATTGAAATTCAGATCTATTCATGCAAAACAATTCAAGATTTTTGATAATTTAATTTTACACTCTTTCCTTGAATAAGTCTGAATTTCAGTATATAACATCACTACAGCATAAGATACAAGAGAATGAGATTCAAACTATATTTATTCACAGAGAGTGTTGTTGAAATATGACATTTGGGTTGGATGATTTAAATATGCACATGTATGTATGCGAAATGATGCCAGTGAACCAGTAAATAATTTTATGGCTTAATCAAATATGCAATGCTAATAATATAAACCTATTCGTGAAACAAGTCAAAATGCATTACTAAGATAATTCACAAGCTAAAATGCCAAAGAATCATTTAAAGGAATTTGTAAATATTGTCCATCTTTTGTGATATCAATGCTAATCTACTTTACTAGATTGGCATTGAAATAAAAAAACTGGACATTATTTACAAGTTCATTTAAAAGATTCTTTGATTATAATAATTTGTGAATTATCTCAATAATGTATTTTTTGTTTGTTCTGTGAATAGGTTTATATATGTACATATATATATAGTAAAAAAAAAATTTTATTTGCTTGTTATTTTAAGACATATTAAGGAGTTTTATAATGGATATAAACAAGTTTTGTTTAGATACCCACATTTGTGTCAAATATATAGTATATGTGTGGATGTCCATTAATGTTATGGACATACATATGCAACTATTTATATTATTAAATTTATGCTTCTACTTATTGTCAAACTATTTGAAAGCAAATATTGTCTATGAAAATAAAATTATTAATAATAAATGTTTAAATTATATTTCTAACTCCAATGAAAACTGTAGATCAATCAAAACTGAAAGTAAAATAAAAGAATATATTGTATTCAAGTACATAAATAGATTTTTTTTTTTAAATGTTTGAAATATTTAAAATAAAAATTAAAAAAACTAAAAGATTTTAACAAATTCGAGGTTAATAACTAATAGCCAAACTAAGTAAATAAAGCATAATTCTTGCATTTAACCATTGCTGTTGTTTTTTTTTTTGTATATATATAACATTTTATAATTGAATAATTTGGTAAAAAAGAAAGCTGGTCATTCATCGCCCCACAATTCATTTTATCTCATTACAATAAATCTATATAAGTAAAATTAAAACAGCCTTAAATAGCAGATTGTAAGGCAGAACCCTCTTTAGATCTGATCATGAATGGAACTAATCAACTAAGAATGATAAAAAAATGTCTGTACTCTTTGTTTTATCCTCTAACTAAAAATAAATACATACGCATTTCCCAATTATTAATTGGATAATAATTCTATATTTTGCCTTTCAGAAAATCTTTAAAAAGTGTATTAGGAATTACTGGTCCTCTGAAATGAAAGACCATACTGATTCGTGCAACTAAGGCAGCAATCCTTCCATGTTTATTATGTAATAATCATATAATAATAACTACTATGACAATTGCAACTGGCTCTAAAAATTTGCTACGCTTGGTTCCTTTCAAGAGCTCAGAAAGAAATCAAAAGATAATCTTTCAGTTAAGAGCATATGGAGAAGATATAAAATAAAAAAAATTGGATTGAACTCACTAAGACTACATTAAGTGTTTTTCTGAATGCTTGTAATGATGGTGTTTTAGTTGTATTTATATATTGGATTTATATAAATACAACTATTCTGAAGTGTTTTGATACTGTTTGAACCCATAGCTTCTAACTAGTTTAGTTATGGATTAGATAGCTGGGGGGGGGGGGGAGTCCTAATCTTGCTGGCAAAAAAAAATCCATATTTTCATAAGGATTTGAAGCCCAATTAATGACATGATAAATTGAAAACCATTAGGCTATTAAAAGTTTCATAAGTCTAGATGTGTAAGCTGTTTGCACAAAAGCAAATAGAATATATATGTAAGAGTGATATGATTAGATGTTAATATTTAATCATCACTGTGGTAGTTTGCCATTGCTTGCCATCATTGTAACGCAATATATTTTAGAATTTCAATTCTGGGGCTACATTATTAAGAATATAAAATAATAATTGCCGCATTTCCTATACCAATATAAATAGCAATTATTTATAGATAACATAAGCTTTTTTTTTTTAGCTCTAGATGAAAAATACTCCCATATTTAGTAAATATTTATAATTGAAGAAATACTGTTTACCTACAATAAGCAAACATTTCTATTAAATTAGCTAACTACCATAATAAAAACAAATGATTTGCATGGAAGACAGAAAAACAATTACAATTTCTTTCCTCTATTCTAAAAGTTTCTAAAAAAAACAACTACGAGTTTCAGATATGGGAGACGGGTGGAAAAAAAAATTGAAGCCTTTGGCCTTTGGTTTTGTTTACATTCTTCAAAAGGAATGAAAATTCCACCAGTATGCTTTTAGCATCAATTATTAAATAAAGTCAGAGGTCAGAAGTCAAAGGTTATTACACTACTTTTCTCAACTAACTTTTTGTTTTATTTATTGATAGCTGAACAATAAGAAATGTTTAAATCACAGAAATCACAGCATTAAAGTTGTCAACTCCATTTCCTAAAGTGATGGATAATCCATCATCAAATTTTAATTTTCACTTTCAACATTTTATAAATAAAATAAAGAGCAAATGTGCCAATTAATAATAATAAAAAAACATATTGCTGAACTGAAAGAAAAATAAAAAATGTAGAAAAGAGTGATGGGAAAATGACAGACAGAATGGTTTCAGTCATTAAACATACAGTAAATATGTTAAATTTGTAGAACAAAGGAAGTTGAAGTAACATGGCAACATGGTACTATGAGAGCATTGTTACCTGGTCAATGTTAGTATTAAGTTAACCATTGTTTATCACTCACTTTATCATATCAATAATGCATCATAAACTTTAATATGCCATTTTCGTCATTAAAAACTATCTCAGAATGAAATTAACAACAACTGCAAAAAATTGAATTATACTTTTAATTTCAATTTAAAAAAAAAAAAATTCTTATACTTTATCATTAAAACAGACTGTATCCGGCCTAGGCCATCTTTTTTTTTTTTTTTAATTGGTTGATTTAATAAATTACTTTTAAGATTTAATGTAAATTAAACAAAAGATTTTAATATTATGTAAATAAATGTGAGAAATTCACAATCGAAAAAGTAGGTCATGTGACATCTGACTTGATTTTTTGCGATTGAAAAATTGGAAAAAAAAACAAAACTGTTTGGTACACTTCAGAAATGTACCCAGCAAGGTATTAATAAAAGATAAATAATAGTTAAATTTAAATTTTTAAACAAATTTAAAGTCATCCCCCCCCCCGATTTTTCAATTGTGAATTTGACAGCATTATGAACAAACGAAATAGTTTTTCTTAATTGTTCGTGAATTTGACACATGTAAGCCTTATGAACAAACATTTACATGGATTTTATATATATAGACAAGAAAATAATTATTTCTATAAAAACACAACTTTAATCACGTTTACATATATACTCAATATGATACAAATTATATGTACATCTTCCATCTTTCATTATGCAGGAATATTTCAATAACAGTGATTAATAATAATAAAAAAACAATTGTCATTAAATATAATTCAACTGAGTGGTGTCTAAAGGATTTCAACATAATCAAATCAGACATCTCACTACACAGAGAATATAAATTATTATTATTGTTATTGGCTAAATTATTTATATGTGAGTTTATAGTGTTCAGTGGAGCATTTAAACAGTTTAATATATGTTTCTTTTGTTCTCATTAAAGAATATTATATGATATCCAATGTTATTTTCTAAAGGTTCCTATACTAATACCTATTTATAATTATATCAACGCTTATATGATTCACATATTTATATAAAAAAATTATTTTGAGATACATTAGCATTTAAAAATGTATTACATTTGGCTACACTTTTCTATCTCTCTAGGATGTTTCATAAAATATAATCAATACAATAAAATTGTCATTCTGACAATGTAGCAAATTGTAGTATAGTATTTCTCTATTTCATAAGCATAGTTGTGCATAAATCAGTGACTTTTGTATAGAGCAGGGGTCCACAACATTTTAGTGGTGTTGTGCCAAATCTAAGTTACAATATTATCCCATGTGCCAACATGTTTCTACCAATCATATTATAAATAGTATAAAAATTGGTTCGGTATAATGGGCTTCAAAATTATATATTATAAACTTTTGAAGACCATTATAATCAGATCTTATATTATTTGTTATTAAATTTTTTTAAATATACAGGAACATATGTTAAAAGTATGTTTTGCTAAATTATATTGCATTCAAAAGACATGTTTAAAATTTCCTCTGGCATGGAGAAAATTCAACCTCTTGGTGCTTAAAAAAAAGTCCATTCTTTACAAAATTGCTGATTAATTTATAGTAATTCAGAATAGGCAAAATGCCCATAACTTTTGATGGTTTAATTTAAAAAGCTGATTAATTTTAACTCTAACAAACAAAAAAACAAAACAAATATTTTTCTAATATTCATTAAAAAATTGTTTCAAAGAAATTCATTTTAGAAATATAAAACATCAACTCCAAATTGGAAACTTTCATATATTCTTCTTTTTTTAAAAAAAAAAAACAACTATGGATATTTGGAATATTTCTCTATGAGAAATTTGTGTTAATTACACAACAGACATTTAAACTAAAATAAAAAACTATGATTTTTAACTTCTTTGAGACCTGAATGATATTATTAAGTCTCATGTATTTGCAGACTTCATTCACACATTATTACAACTATCCCCAACTGCAAAATGTTTTTTTTTTTTCCATTTAAACATGACAAAACTAAAAATATATTATTATATAATTACAAATAGAAGTTTTTTAAATGAATTAATCGATAGAATAGTCTGTGTGAATGTTAATTTGCTTTAAATATGGACTAATGTACAAAAGTATCAAAGATCAATTGATTGTCCAAAAAAAAAAAAAAATCATGATTTCCATTTACGTGTGAGTAGCATATGCAAAATATAGCTGATGGCACAATCACATACATGCGCAGTAATTAAAATATAATCTTTTACTATTTCAATTCAATCAGAGTACCATTGATAATCATTCTGCATGCCACACTTGGCATGTGTGTCCTAGGTTGCCAACTCTTGGTATAGTATAGCATAGAGTGCATACTTGTGTCAAAAGAAACTCTTTTCAAGAAAGCTTAGGATTTTTCTTTCAGATAACTCACTTTTAGTCAATCCAATTTTTGTTTTTAAATAAGTATCTAGCTATCCTTAAAGGGTAAAATTAAAATGGAAACCATATCATCTGGCAAACGGCAAAGTACTCCCTTCTCTTTTCTTATTCGTCTCCGAAAGATTGATGCCATTACTCTATGATACATTATTTATTTACAAAATTATATTTCAAATAGATCTAATTTTGTGTATTTTTAGTATTCTTAAAATGATTAATAAGAAGCTTTTTAACTAAACAATGTATCCTTTCTGGATAAAATTAAAAAACTGGAAGCTTATGATAAACTTTAAACAAAGATAGAACAGTGTATCTGGTATGCATGGATAAATTTTTGATATGCTCATTAAAATACACTCACTTTGTACATTTTGTTGATTTACAACAAGTAGTAATACAAAACTTTGGAATAATAAAATTGTTTATTTGTTCTATAAATTCTATCACAAATTGTTTATTTGTTCTATAAATTCCATCACTATCACTAAAGATGTTTAAGTCCACTATTATTTAAAAGTGATTAAAATTGATATATATATTTATCAGTTCTCCGTTATATTTTGTTCTTCTGAATTCTAATAAATCTTCTAATAAACAGGAATAATGTGAGTACTGTTGTTCTGTGATTATGATTACAATAAATACAAATAATCATACCACAAAAAGTATCATTTATTTATATTATATAATTTGTATATTTCTTAATATTTGTTCAACTTTTTTTTTAAACTAGAAAAATTAGATTAAGAAGCTTTAGCAAAGTGAAGTGAACATTAAACCTTCAAAACTATGCTCCTATTGACCTATTCTCAATTTTAATTTCTCAATAATGGATAAACAAAGCTTAGTAATCATAATGCTCTGTGTATTTTAATGCAGTGTTGAGAGTTTAGTCAATTGCCAAAATTTCCCATTTGAAGGAAATATATCATTTTAATTAACTGTGTTTAACTATTATAGTTAGGTTGTAACTTTTGTGCTTAATGTCAATTGATTATTGATCTAATTTTTTAAAAAAGCAACAATTTATAATAAATGACAAGTAAAATAAATTTAACCAAATATTATCAATTTAGTCAATGAATTTCCTCAACCCGCCTTAGAGGAATTAACATGATCTTGCAAACAACTATTCACTTATTTGTAAGTATATATAATAAAAAATATAAATAATGTTGACATTAATTCATAGTTTATTCTATACATGATGCTTTATTACATATTGTGTATCTATATAATAATTTTGTTATCCATTTAACTGAAATTGAATTGTATGTTTTACCCTTGAAATTTTCAACATTCAAGCCATTGCTGCAGATTTCAGCATACAGCTAGTGATCATTCATTTCTCTAACTGATGTAAAATATAATAAACTTATCTACTATTTAGAAATATTAAACTGGCTAATAAAAAATCATTATTTTTTATGTAGTTATAATATATGAACAAAAAAATATATTTTAGTAAGATAATGGCTGTTCTGCTCAGAAAATATAAACATTTAAATATCTTAATTAATAAAAAAGATCAGCTTTTATGAGCATGCATTAAACAAAATAATATATTGCTGTTAGGAAGGATTAAAAGTTTACAATATAAAAAAAATTACAAATTTTCTTTAGCAACCTGTTCCGAATTCAACAAATTAATGAAAATTGAAAAAGAAAAATTATTGGAAATCAAACAATGAATTAATGATACATAAATCTTAAAAATTATGATCACAGAGTACAAATGGAGAATATTTTATTTGCTTCCAATATTAGGTAAAAAAAAAATTTAAATTAATGAATAAACGGGGTCTAGATCTCTTACACTATCCAATGCTATCTCTTCAAATTTTATTTTTTTTTAATCTTTCTTCTTTTCAAACATTATTTCCATAATAGCTCCTTTATTAATTCCTTTTTTTTTTTTTTTACTTTCTTCTCATTCATCCTTCCTAGTTGCCACCATCATATTTTTCATAAGTACTTTATTTTTACTTAAATGCATATTCCATTTTTTTCTGCTGCAATATTTGAATATGTCCTTATCACTAATCTTTTGAAAAGCTCTAGATGAAAAGATTTCAAATAAATTATGACCTCATTCAAAAAAGATTAATAAAAGAATATTAAAATAAATTTAAACTTTATGCTAAACCATGAACAGTAGACAAATCATAAATTTGCATTAAATGCCAGATTTTATACACCAACTATCAAAAATTATACACCAACTATCAAAAATTATGAATATCAAGAAGCAGTTTCAAATTTATTTCACAATTAGAACTATATATATATATGTAACAATATGCTTTATTTTCCAAAAACATTTGAACTCTCAAATAGTGAATTAGCAATACACTTCCAATCAATTGAGTAAATAAAGGCTCATTATTTTATTCACCAGAAAAATCAAACAACTGTTAGATAAAATTTCCCATGCTTCCTCACATTATTTCAAAGCTCAACCTGATAATTGGTGTCTGTCACATGACCTCCTGAGAAACCAATCATTCAATTATTTATACTTGATTTATTTCACTTTCAATAAATATATACAATATTTTATATTTTTAGGTATATAAAATTTCTAAGGAGCAAAATTATCATTTTCTACGTGATTAAATTCAGAAAATGTTATTAAGATATATCTCCAAATTATAATACTCATATCAGAAATCATATATTTGGATTGCGAATTCATTACCTAAATATATATTCAAATATAAAGAATAGTAAAGTATACAATTAGATAATTTGTTGCTCAAAAGTTCATATGACATTGACCATCAGAAGTGACAGCCATGATCTGTGAATTTTGTGCTCTGTCTGCTGCTCTATATCACATAGGACAGGGGTCCCACCAAGACAATCAGAAAAATCTGCCTTGAACTGAGATTTCCTTCCCATGCACAACCGAAGATTTGTCTCATATTTTCCACTAGGATGGCCATATCAACACACATGCGCAGTGCGTTTCCAGTTGATTTGGTTAATTTCAATGTTGTCTTTGCATTAGCAAATATATACATATCCAACTTTAGTGAAACCATGAACCCTCTGAAAAAATGTAAAATCGATGATGAATGTCGTGTGTTTAATGAAGAATGGACAAACAAATATTTCTTTGGTAATACAGAGAATAAAGCAGTGTGTTTATTGTGTCATGAAAAAAGATGTGACCCTCCGCTAACCTTCGCTTCCACAAAGTGGCACCCGATGCGACTCTCCGCCAACCTCTGTGGCCCCTGAGCCAAAACAATTGCCCACCCCTGACATAAAACATATGTAAAAAGTAACATCACTGGAAGAAAATAATGTAAATTTACAGGTATTAAAGATATTCTTTATGATAATTTTGATATTCTTTATATATATATAATTAATTGTTGAATTCTTCTGAACAGATTTAATATTTTTACTATAAATAAAAATTTAACACTCATAATAAAAATTAAAAAAAAGCAGACAAATTTAATTTATATAAATTTATTCACATGAAAAGGAAAAAAAAAATTTTGAATCAATTCAACTTCATAGCATGTATATATGATAAACTGCCTGATAGAGACTAACTTAAGATACTAGCTAATATGATAATATACCCAAGTAATATCACTTGATCATCACTGGTAATAATACTTAACCAATAGTATTACTATTAACATTGTTTACTCTTAGATCTCAGTTTTAAAGCTAAAAATATAAACTTACATGAGCCCTTTATATTATTAAGATGTATAAACTTTATGTAGAAATTTATTACTTCAAATATGTTTCTTTGTCCCAGATTTCAATCATTACTGTGAACCCATGGTGTTTTTATATTGATTAAACTTTGTTATTACAAAAATATTGTAATAAATCTAAGTTTATGACAATTTGTAAAATAAAAAAAAATGTAATAAAATCAAACCACAGCAAAGTTTAATTTCTTTTATAGATAAACAAGAAAACTATTTATTTTTAATTTTTAAAAAAATCCACTTCATATATATGTTTAAAATTACCAGACCTTCTAAATTATAAAGGACTATCTTAGATTTGATTTGTTCATCCCTTGCAAGTGTACCAGATTGAATATGTAACCTTTTTATTATTTTTCAAACATGAATAATTTTTGGATCTATAAAAAAAAAAAAAAAAAAACAATCTCAGAATGAGCATAGAAAGATCAAAAGTGCATTACTACAAGTTGAGTGCAATTTGTCCAATTCCTATGAAGAATTTCACTCTGCAGAAAAACAAGCATAAATATAATTATTTATTAAATATTACTTATATTTCGTATAGATATACACTCATTTTCTATTGCAAATATATATATATTCATTTAACCAAGCTTTATTTTTCTTTCGTATTAAATTAATGAAGATTTAAAAAAAAAAAAATAGATCCAAGACATTTTAATAATGCATCATCAAATTAACTCAGAAAAGGGTATTCTTACAAACATGTTAAACAGTTTTTTTTTATTATTATTATTATTTGGATATGTCCAGTATTCCAACATAAAATACCTGATCACATTAATATATTTAAAATAACAAAAATGCTTTATCTTAGTGGTGATACTGACAGACAATTCAAAAACTAGAGGTTCCTGTAGAAAATCCAAATTAGTTTTCCCCCATCCAATTTGGTTAATGAATGAAAATATTATGCCCAACTATCACTAAAAACTAAAAATAATTAAATGATTAATTGTTTTCATGAAGATATAGGAATCTATCAATCTATTATTATACTAAACAACAAAGGCAAAAAATAATTGTATGGTTTAGTTATTCAGGAGATCATGTGATGTTTATGCAGCCAAGTGGCAAACTATATACAAAGTCCATTCATTTTAGCTTATCAGAATTGTTGTTTTGTTTTTAATTTATTCAATTGAAAATCACTCCAGGAACATTTAGCCCTTTAGTCAATTATTCAGATGATGTCTATACAAATCAAGTAGCAAATTAAACATACTATTAATTCACTCAGCTCACCTCAGTTGTTTTATTTTTAATTTATTCAACTGAAAATTGCTCCAGAAATATTTAGCTTTCAGTTTTTTCCATTCTACCACTATGCTAAACTTCTCATGACAACTTGTCACTTCAATGGTTAAACATTTCAACTTCCAAACAATTTAACATAAATTAAATTAATATGTATTTTCACAGTATTTATCATGTATATACACAAACAGACAAATGCATATCAAATAGGAATTGTATAATTATGTGGGTAATAACTTTTAAATAATAGACAAACAAATAATAAGTTGGAATATGAGGAGCTTTTAGATAATAAAGAACCTACAAAATTCTGAACATCAGTTTCTAAATATTATATGAGACTTTAAAACAAATCATTGAGTAATCAAGAATCAGTACAAAGTAATAAAATTAAATATCATCATTAACTTTTTACAATAAAAAAAAATTAGATAAGTCTTATTTACTGGCAAATAAAGTAGTTAAGTTCTCTGAGAATCATCTACAAAAAATATATATTTTTAAATCTCTATGTGTATCATATACGATTGTAGATTTCTATTAACTGTTAAAATGGTAGCAAGGAATAGCAAACTGTAACATGATGATCAAATGTATACTGATTTGATTCAAATACCTTTGTAGCATAAATTGCTAAATTTATTTTGGGAAAGACAGCACAAAGATACACTCTGTTTATATAGCTATATACATATTATCTAATAGTTTTTTTTTTTTTTTGTAACCTTTGACAATTTTATAGCATCTGAAATAAATCATAATGCAACATGATGAAGAATAATATATAATTATAGTTGATAATAATTAACCATTAAGCTATTAACAACCTCAATCTGAAGACAATGCAACCTCCTTAAACAATAAAAGTGGTGATATCTTAATAATTATAATTGTCTATTAACAGTTTAATTATAGAAGCATAGCCAAATTTTTATAAATTATTCTTTAAATAGTAAACATCTGAAATGACAATAAAAATAAAGTTTCATTATTTGAGAACTAAAATTACATAAAATATCAGTAGCTCCTTATTACTACATGTGATTTGCTATAATGAATTTCTAAAGTCTTCTATTAAAGGCTTATTATGTTAGAAAAATTTAGGGACATCATGTAGCCAATAAAAAGATTCAAATTACATTCAATATAAAATGTAATTGATGTGCCTATGAAACTATTTTTATTATGATGCTGAATTATTCTATTTGTAAACAATGTCCATTATCAAACTATAAAACTAATTGCAACTGTTTACAACTTCAGTAACAAAATAAAGACTTTATGCCAGACAAAATAATAGCCAAGAAAATTCTGAACAAAACTTTAGATAAATCTACAAAATGATACATTTTTATTCTATGACTATAACAACATTAAATAGTTTTTGAAAATTTTTGACACAACTAAATATTTGGTTATGAGAATAAGAAAATGAATGGCAAACTATATTTGACACTGATAAATGATATAGCAGAAAAGTTAAAATATAAATATTAGTAATAAGCTATGAAAAACAGTAAACAAAACAATGCAAAAAAGCGATAGAAAAAAGAAGAAAGATGATTAGAAAAAAAAATCCAAACTTCCTTATAAAAGTTTATTAGAAAAGGAAAAGCTTGAACTTTTTCTATAAGACAAAAGAAAATAAACTGACAATAGAAGAATAATGCCCATCAATTGTTATCATTGAGATGTAGCATTCTGTTATCATACATATATCACAAATAAAAATATATTAAATCAATGCTCTAATAATGTGCATCTTTGGAATTGGAAGATTGCATGCATAAAATTTAATCATTTCTTGTTTATATTCATTTTGAAACAAGTCAATACTGTGCAACTGTGAAAATGATACAAACTTATCAATGCTTAGATTAGTTTCAATAATAATTTATTATTTCTAATGTATACAGTGATGTGTAATCATACAATTGGGTTTTACATTGTTGTTCTAACTATCTTGTTATTTCCATTTGGGTTCTGATGAGTCTATGTTGTCCAATATGGTGTGAACATTAGATCTTTCACATATTTGTTATCTGATTGTTAGCCCCCCCCCCCTTTTTGCCTTGTTGTTAGTTTGGCATATTGTATAATGTCCAAGTGTCTTCAAATCAATGCTTAGATTAAATGATATAAATTAGCAGTTTGTCAATTTATAATATATAAAAAATGATAAAATAATTATTTTGTGTTAATTAACCTTGTGTTATGGGTTGTATGTATTTACATATATATAGAGAGACAAACGTAAAAATCAGATGTATACAAATGTTACTTGTGACTATGTAACTAAGATAGAGATGCAAATGATTGCTTTCATTATAAAATTCCAATGATGTAACAATTCTGTTCCTATAGATAAAAATGTCTTAATTTCTTTAAAAGAAAGTCATTTTTAATTACAATTTTTTTTATGCATCTATTTATTACTTTAGAAATAGATGTAATTAAAAAGACTTTAAATGAAAAAAATTGTATATAAATAAAATGTAAAACAGATGCAATCCATATGATAAAGAAATACTTTTAAAATCTTTGAAAGTCGAGACTAAAAGATGAAAGTTAGGATAATAGAAAATATACAACAGTTAAAAATCTTGAGAACAAAACATTAAATAAATTCCATATTCTTAGATAAATAAAATAACTGTGTAATATATATATAGGTTTATAAATATATCAGAATTTAAAAATTCAAAATTCAATTAATTAAGCTTGGTTAGTTAAATAACAATTACATCAATACAAACCATATAGTTTAAAATACAAGCATAATTCATGTATTTGGAGTTTAAATGTTATTATAGGGAATTTGAACACAGACTTTCCAGATCCTTTTAGCTATCCGCTCTAATTTATATAATTGATACACATGACTGCACACACGTAAAAAAGATAAATGATCTCCAATATGTATTTCATGCTGAACCAGCACTCATCAGTTGGTCCAGATCATCATCTCCCACTTATATATGATTAGTGTTCAGTTTATATTAAGATAGCAAATCTTCAAACTTTAATAGACATGTTTTAATCTATTCCATCCTCCGACTCCTTAGCCACCCAAATCATTGAAAATCTGATGATGGAATGCCCAAATCTCTTGTTGGTGCAAATATCATTGTCATGCCTGTGTTGACATTAAGTCACTCTGACCTTTGATGAGTGCTGGTACAGCATGAAATATGTATATTGGAGATCATTTATCTTTTCCACATGTGTGTGGTCATGTGCAATGTTTGTATGAGATAGAATGGACAGCTAAAGGGAGCTTGAAAATCTGTGTTCAAATCCCCTATAATTACAAGCCATATATATAAAAAAGAAATTTCCAACAAGTTCCAATAAAGTAACAATGAATGAATGAATGAGAAATCATTAGTCAACTCAGTTTTCTAATTACTGAACAGTAAAGTTGTTTATTAGCAATTTTCCATGCAATTGTTTTACATTCCAGCAAGGAATAATTAGATAAGCATTTTTTAACCAAGATTGAATGACTAGTTATGTTTCCATAGTCTGGCTATCTATGTGGAATCTGAACAAGATTCAAATCCAGGTCAGACATTGTAAGCTGATATTATATGATTCTTAACATGTATATAAAATAAACTATATCTCCTTAATATGAATGCATAATTCAAAACACAATATCATATAAAATCATTTTAGGTGAAACAATGTAAAATATTTTTAATTCAAACAATTAGGTTTTAAAAATTTGTCTAATTTAATTAAGAAGAATAAATTTTATAAAAAAATTTGTCCTTCATACACAGGACAGGATAGAACAAAAATAGATAGATATATCAGAGTTAAAAGACTAAAGATGAACTGATCATTAAATACACTTAACTTTGTACAACTGTATTAAAAAATGAAAAATATTTGCTTAGAAATATATTTAATATTCTTCTTGACACAAAAATAAGTTTAACATTAACCACATAATATAAATAATTTTTAGCAAGTTCTGAAATTATATTTTTTCACAGAAAGCTCTTTATAATTAATTTTATTATATGATCAAGATAATGTAATTCATCCAAATAGTGTTCAAAACACTGGATAGCTAATTATGCTCTAAAATATCTTCATTTTGGAAGGATCTACTAATTTCTAGATAATTGTTAGTGAATTCTTAACAAATTTTTATGAAGTTACTATATTTGCTACTGCACAAACATTTTTTTTTTTGCCAAGACAAGATTTCATCTATTGTCAACACTATAATTAAAATGTAATAGATTTATGTGCTAAGACTGGCTGTAATGATAACAGGGTATTCCAGAATGAACTACAGAGTTTGTCACATTGATATTTTCCCCAGGCATTTTACAGGGAAAAGGTTATATCAATTTATTCTACCACCATATACATTTAAATAACAAAATATTACTCAAATGACTGAATTAATATTATTTTTTAAATCTTGAGATCAATTCAGAAACTTCTAGCTTTCGACTCTGACACTATCATATTAACCTAAATTGCTCAAAGCTAACCACAACATGATTTAGCATGGTAGGGCTAAATTCAAGAGCTAAAGTTTACTAAATCAAATATTTTACATTTAAAAAAATCTCAATTTGATCAACTGAATAAATTACTTGTGATCATCAGTTTGTTACTTTGATGCACGATCACCATTTGATGATTTCTTAGTTACCCACCTTCTCCCCTCAAAATAAAATATATTGCATTTACACAAGAGCCTGAAATAATTTAAATTAAAACTTGAGATTCAAACATTTAAATATAGATAAGTTAAGCACAAGCATTAAAACATAATATTATAAAGGAGCAAGTTCTAAAATGAATACATTTGAGATAAACAATGAATTTGGAAGAATATCTAAATTATTTTCAGGTAGCCTGCTCACAATCAACTCAACTTATTATTTAATTATTGTCCATAATAATATTGAGCTATTTTTAGCCAGAAAAGAAAACACAAAAAGAAAATCCACAAAACTTTTAACAAGTAGCAATTGACAAACTTGTTAGTAATGTCTGTGAAAAGCTACTGAAAAGCCTTTGCACTATGTAAGGTAAATGTTTTAATTTTTTTAGTTATTATTAGAGAAGGTTTGTCCAGCATGAGGCTATCAAAGGTAAAAAAAGATGGTAAATTGAGAATAATTGCTTGAATAATAATTATATTTTTAACAATTTTTATAATAATAATAATAAAAAGTTAGATACCCATGTATATGTCCCTGGATGCCATTCTTATTAAACCAATGCAAATCCTTCCTCCAAATCATAGGTTTCATTGAACCCAATAAAATAATTTTATTATTGTACTACATACCTAAATGACATGTATTAAATTTTAAAAAATCTCAACAAATTGTTAATTTATAATCTGGCAGGTAATTAATCATTAAATGGAAAAATACAATATATAAATATTTTCAAAAATCTGTATATCTGTTTTTTGTCAAAGCAATATCTTAAAACTGCTTTTGAAGTCACTCTAGTTTTCTTTTTTTTTTAAACAATAAATAAATAATAATCTTTTAAATTTAAACTTTTCTTTTAAGTCTTAGAAAAAAGGACAAATAAGTGATTATTTATTTTAATTCTTAAACTATTTTTAAAGTGAGGTTTTGGCATAAAAATTTCAAAAATGTGGGGCTATGACAATAAAAATAATAGTAGTAATAAAATGAAATTAAAAATAATCTATAATAAAATAAAACTCTAAAAAAAATTGTTGTCTTTTCGCCTATTCAAAACTTTAAAAGTAGGAACTTTATAAAATTAGATAGTAGAAAATATGAAAAAATAAATATAAGATTAAAGTAAAGTGATGGTTAATTGTTTGGAGAGTAATATAACATTTAAGCACTACAAAATAATTGATTAATTGCAAGGTAGTTCGTAACAAGTTAAGCACTGTATGTGACAAAGTGGAGTTAAGGACTATGAGCTCTATCAGTGCTGCCCAGTGATAGATTTAAAACATCACTCTACAATATGAAAATATATAGAACAAGCATAAAATTATAATAACTAAACAAACTTTTAATTGGAGTTAAAAGTATTTCAATTGATGATAAAACTATCTTAAATAATCAAAACTAAGTCCACTAGAGGGAGCCTGGGACTCCAGTTCACACTGTTACAGGCTCCCAGTTTTATTCACCAAAGGTATAGTCTAGTTTTGAATTCATAGAAGAAAAGTTTACTAAGATGTAAGTGAATACTTGTTTTATTACCTTTTCATCTTTACAAGAAATTTTAAAGAAGTTTTCATTCAAGAATAATTAAAATTACATATTGTTTCCATTTTATGCAAACAACTGTCATTGGAAATAGGCAAACGCTAGGTTAAGTAATTCTTAGAATTATTAGAATAGCATAAATCTGTGAAAAATAGTTTTAAATGAAACTAAATGGTTCTAAAAAGAATAGAGACACTAGAAATCCTGATTTTATTGATAGAATAAAAAGAGAAAACATTTGGATTTTAAATCTCATTGAAAATGCTGAAAATAAAAATGTTAACAAAAATAGTTTTAAAAACTTTATCTTTGCATGAGATATTAATAATGTTAAAGAAGTTTCTATAGCTGAAAACCAGCCAGAGAATACAGAAAACAACCTAAGGAACATTATAGATACAAAAATTAATCATAAAATTAAGAAAGAAAGAAATCCTAGTGTTAAATTATTCATAGGAATAAAGTTATGGTATCGTTGTATTGAACAGGTAGAATAAATTATTTTGAATTTTAATTCGATCTCAATTTTAGAATTGAACATTATAGATTATGACTTGAGCTATTTTCCTGCACAAAAATCAAATTTCACCAATGATCACAACAGAAGTTATTAACCCATTTCCGGTGTGATTGGGGCATCACAAAAAATAAAAATAAAAAATTTCAAATCAACACAGAATTACAACGAAATGATTCCTCAACAAAAAACAAAAAAACAATGATTTAAAGGCAAAATTAGTACAAATGATGTTTTAGACATAAGCAGAGACATTGAAGCTACAAATGATTCTTCCTCTTTTAGTTATTTCAAACTTTAACAATAAGATTATACAACCGAATCCTTGATTCCTAATCAAGACCTAGAATTCAATCCAAAGAAGCAGAATCCAATTAATATCAACAAATAATAACCATAGTGAACCCTGAGGGACTTTATAGTAGGGTAAATTGAACAGGTATTGTGAACATTTGCAGATACAGGAGGTTGATAATTATTACAAACAGACTTTCAGCTCCATTGACCTCAGTGTGCTAGGAGATATGGACAAATGGTGTAAATTCATGGTATGCAAGTAAATCTGGCTTGATTCCAGACTACATTAAATCCAACTGTTGCATTGGTGGGCACAGGTCTGCACTCCTCATTTCTTTCGCAAGGATTGATGATGGCGGTCATTGGGGGTCTGTTTTGTGGGTGTTGGCTGTTAACGATTATTGCTGCTTCTGGAAAACCTGCTGGGAGGGTACAGGGTCAAAACTTTCAGCACCTTTACTGCTCTGATGGGCTGCTGCGCTCCCTTGATGGATTGTTTTTGGGCAGTGCAGATCTGTGCTTGTCCATATATAGATACATATTGAGTAAGGTTATACAACCCTTTTGTGGATATGTTTTTTAACGAGCGTATGTACTTTGTTTTTACCTTGTAACATTGAACACTGTAATATCATGTAGCTGGTGATCAGTCACCTGTGTTTTTTGTTACCTTAATAAAAAAAAAATAATAATAATCAAAACTAGATAAGTAAGCAAATTGTTAAAGCAAATGGGCAACTTTTGCCATTCTTTAAAAATTCTAGCATTTCAATTTTAGAAATACATGAACTTTAATGAGTCCTGTGCAAAGTAACTTCTTATATAAATCCCTCTCCACAGTGAAATAGTGAAGATAATATTTCTCACATTAGTGAACAAATGCTGAGGTTTTAATAAATTTTCTTATTTGCTTTGTCATCTAAGTAAGAATGACTTTTCATCAGCAACAACCGGCAAAAAGGTATTGTTAAGTAATTCTAGAATATATATATACACACCGGATCTTTATGTGAGGATTCGCCATAGTAATCATCATCAATTTGTATCTACTATTTTGCTTTACAATTGACTATTTGCTATAACAATCTTTAAAAAAATTGCAAAAATATTTTTTTGGTGATCATTTTTTAAAGACTGATGATGTCATAGGATAGTTACTTTATTACAACTATGTCGTCAAAAGCAAAGAGTGGATGCAGGTTGAAAATGTATAGAGTTTATTCATTATACATAATACAGTACATAATATTACAGTTTTTTGTTCACAATATTTTGATTTTAAACTTAAAATACAATTATGTACAGTACAGTATTTTATTTAACTTTCATCCAGTGTCATTACAAGACAATCCATTCTTCATTAATGACATATCCAAAATAAAAATTGTCATCATTAAAGACTACAAAAGCATAAATATATATATATCATTCAGTATAATAAATAATCAAAATCCTGTTTTGATTATGTATAATAACCAAATTTATTAATATTAAATTTTAAAATGTATATATTAATTTAAAAACTGACTATTATAAAAATTTATTCATTAAAATGCTCATACAGTGTTTTATTAAGTATAAAATATGTCATAATTATTTTGAAAAAAAATTGATTTCATAGATTATGCAATTAATAATCAACTTTATACAATCAAAAATTATGAAATAAATGTTTAAAATATTTATTTGCTTAATTTTAAATCAGAATATCATAATTTGTTTCAAATTTGTCCAAGTCAATGGTAATATCGCAAATATAAAACAATATAGTATTGAAAAAAATATATAAAACTCATTCAGCATAAATATAAAAATAAATTTTGATCATATATGATGTACTATTATTGCAATAATTAATTTTAAATTGTTTATATGAGTGAAAATTTTAATTCAGTTGACTAATTTTGAATTAAAACTTTTCAGTCATATTAAAACTGCTATTATCATATATCTAAAATATTTTCAGTAAAAAGAAGAGAGAAATTTCATAATTTATGCAATTAATAATCAACTTTATATGATCAAAGGTTACTAAATCTAAGTTAAAAATAATACTCCGCTTGCTTACTTTTCATCTCATAATTTGTTTCAAATATCCAAAGCAATAGCAGACATTATCACAAATGTAAATAATATAGTACAAAAAAAAATATGCAAATGTCATTCAGCATAAAACAAAAAATAAATTTTAATTATATACCATTGTCATAAATCTATTTTCCATTAAAAAAGTATGAGGATAATTTTATGCATTATGCAATTAATAATAAATTTTGCATGATGAAGATGCAACTCAAATAAATTGAAGAATATCCAAGTCTTTTAATTTTTATTTAAAAAGCCCGTATCTCTGTCATCACAACATACTGCACTATTCAAAAAATTTTAAGTTATTCCAAGAAAATGGCTATCACACTTAATCTATTTATATATAGTACATATTAAAAATATAAAAAAGCTTTAAATATTGATACAATATATATATAATCACAGAATGCAATATGTATTTTTTTAAAGTTAATTAGGATTAGATTTTGGCAAATATACTACTGTAATTTGGCTGAATTGTTATTAAATATTGCTTTTTTTAGTTCTAAATAATTTCATGACTTACAAACTTATAAAAAAATGAAACTTCATGTTTGGATTTTTTTCCCAGTGCAATAAGAAACAATTGTGTGAAAGAAAACAAAAAATTGTTCACTGCATGTTTCTTGATCTATTTTGATATACATTAGCATAGTAAAGACACACATTTTTTCCTAGCAATATTAAATTTGTTTACATTTTTTTTAAAAAAAAGTTTATAGCTACAGATGTCTTCAACTGGAATCATGGCAGCAATTAATATTACTAAACACTATATCAGTTCTTCAGTTTATGAATCAAAAAATCATTGCAATCTTCAATAACAAATGCAGCATCTCTCATCAATACTTTGAATAAAGGTACAAATAGGATAATTCTATAACTCTGAAAGGTCTACTTTATTGAAGAGTCTACCATAATTCATTACAAGCACCAAAGTTGAAAAGGAATCTACTCCAATCATATGGAAAAAAACATTTGATCTAATCAAGAAAGTAGAATTTACAAAAGCTGATGATGACAACAATGAAAAGCTTTTGGAATCACATAAGGCATTAGTGCAACTGGATAAAAAAATAAAAGACAATAAAGAAAAGATAATTGACAAGCCTGTAGAGAAGAATCTAGACATCACGAAGCTGAAGGGATTTATTTCACATCAGGAAGTTATGAACAGCATTTAGGACTAATTTGACCCTGATTTAGAACACAGCATCAAATTTAAAAATGCCTTGAGTCAAATAATCATACTTTATATGATGTTGTATATAAAAAAATCAAAAGCACATAAACCACCCATTCTAAACTTTTTCTCTGGAGATCCTCAGCTATCAACATCTGGTGTAACTCTTCCAAAAAAAAAAGCCTAAGATCATCAAAGATTTTGGAGGATAACAATGGACCTTAGATTGAGAAACTTATAAAATCATTCAGAAAACTGAATAATGATGATTGATGAATGGCTCACAGGAAAGAAAATCTTTAAGCTAAGTGGGGGTTTATTTCTTTTTACATAAATTTAAGTTGGATTATCATACATATATATATTTTTAAGTGCATATCTTGTTAATACACATATAGTATAGTTTACATAAACATATACAGTAAGGGTTTTTTTAATTGTTATATATAATAGGTTAAAATGTTTGTTAATAAGATATTTATAGTACAAAACTATTATAACTGCTTGCTTTTTATATGATAACAGTGAGTTTTGTGGAACCAATTATACTTGCTAAACAAGATAAAAATGTATTAGCATTGCAATGACTATATAAATCAAATTGTTAACTATAAATACAAGCAAATACATATTGTTTATTTGGTCTGTTCATATGACATCCTGTCATGATTAATTTTAACTTCCTAGAAACTTTTTTTAATGAAAAATTTCAATACCTAGCTTAATTAAACTCTCCATTGTATTCTTTTCTCAGCAATATTTTCCTAAAGAAAGCAAACAATATTGCTCTTCCTTAGAGCATCTTGAGATAATCTTTATGCCATAATGAGGTCTGCATTTTGCACAAAAAATATTCTGAACTTCACCATACTGTTTATGAAACTGTCACCTATCATTCACATCATATGTCCAATTCAATAAAAATATTCCTTTACAAAGATAAATGCTATAACATCACTCTCAACCAGTACATGATATCAACTGATCTTAACACATTGCCACACTGAATTTTTTTAAACTTATAACTCAGATTTAATAAAAAAAAAAAAAAAAATTCTGCTGCCTTTATCTTACATTGTTAGAACTCCAGTGACTTTTTAATTGCAGTAGTTATATTGCTATGATAATATACTTAATCTTTAACTTATAAAATGCAGTACACTGGAGGCTGAAGTTGTGCTTAATATGAAAGCCCACTTTTATATTTAAAACCCTATTAAAATAATATAATTGATTCACATTCTCAAGTTCATAACCAATCAAATTAAAAGTTTCTGAAAATTTTTATTTTATCACTAGTTGATAAAAAAACTTCTGCACATTGATTACTTAATCAAAATTTTTCTATATTCCATTGAAATATTAAGAACATTCTGACAATCACATTTTGAATTGCAAAAATAGTGCAAACATCAGCATATAATCTAAAAGCCAGAAAATTGCTTTTAGTTGGTTCAAATTAATTCCACCATAAAATCCTGTATTCTATTTTGATGCTTCCATCAAGAATCAACCTGATTTTTTTCCCAAAGATCATCATCATAAACATGAAAAATAAAGTTGGGGGTCAATAAACATTCTTATTTAAAACATTAGTCTTCATTTCAAATGCCTCATATTTTTTATCACCAGTAATAACACTTTCTCTCATACAAACATTAGAAACCCATATTGTGTACAAATTTCAGTAAACAATCCAACTGTTCGATTAAATGAACCAATCTTATATGTACCTGAAAACAATGTCTTTAAGCTGCTTGATTGTCGAAAATAACATTAAACTTCTGGTAATATTCATCTATGACTGAAAATAATCTAATTCTAGAAACTCCTTGTAAAAATTTATAATGATTTACCATAATAATAATTACTGCAATCTTTTTTATATTACTTTTTATAACTGAAACAACCCTAGAACATTCTAAATCACATGAAACAACTTCATGGATCCATCTACTTCTCAAAAATTCTGAACAATTTTGAAACTAATATACAACTACCATAATAAAAAAATTTCTGCCATTCCATTATAATTTGATATCTTTCCAGTTTTAAAATTATAAAGAGCTATTTTAACTTCATTATATTTGTTCATATCTAAAGAAATAGATATATTACTAAAAGTCATCTTGAATTCCCATATCATTATTCAAAATGATGAATAAAATACTCCCATCTATTCAAAATATCATCATTATCATATAAGACTGATGTCCATGAATTTAATAGGATTTTTTTTTTTTTCAGATCCATATATTATTTTCATGGTCAAAAATTATCTACAGTCAACAAATGACTGTGTCTCCATGGCAAATAATTTTTTTAAAAATTAGGTACTCTTGAAAGTATTTATCAACCAATTTTAGATGTTTTTCTGCTGTCTAAAAAAAAAAAAATCTAACCTTCCTTGAAAACCTTCAATTATATAAATAATAAATGTCCAACCCCCAAACAGATATAAACTATAGGCAATAGGTGGCAATTGGCTGTATTAATCACTGTGGAAAGAAGCCTTTATTGAAATGAATATGAATATATATTATCCATTGAAGTAAAAAACACACACACACAATTGTATCTATTGTTAAAGATTGGTGACATTTGCCAAGATTTTTTTATTATTTTATGCTGCAGTTTCAAAAGATACCTAGAGTTATGATCACAGAGATTATAAAGGATATCAATATACAGAAGATAAAAAATTTATGTTACAAAAGAAAAAGTTACATTAATTTGAAAAGCAGACAATATTCAACAAAACAGAAAAAAATGAATAAGACATATTGATCCTAATTTTGCATAATAATTATGTCTAATTTTGTAAAAAGATCTGTTATTTGTATGAAGTTTGAGATCTTTAAAATTACAAACATTTTCTGCTGATTTTAATTTGTCATATATTTTGACAATGTTTCCATTAAAGTTTATAAAATCATAGTGCTTATATATGCATATATTATTTTTGAAATCATTTGAAAATAAAAATAGCTATTCTAACTGCAGATAAAATTTAAAAAAATACACAGAAAAAGAAGTTACCCTAGAATCTCTGCCGATGAACCATTTTTTGGTGAATTATAGAGGCTACTCCTGATTTGAACCATTATGTAGCTTGTATGGGACAGAGGATGAGACTATTAGTCACATTTTCACTGCTTGCTCCTTCTTAAGTCCAGCTAGGCAAAACATTATAGATAGAGAATCATTGGGTAGCAAAAATATTCTGAACATTAAAAGACACCATGATGAATGGTAATTTCACCGTGATTAGGATGGGGATCTTCTTGCTACATGTTGTGTGGTTGACAAGTAACCATCTCATATTCAAACAAGTTAGTTCAGAACCATGGACAATATATAAAAACCTTATCTGCAAAGTAAAACACAGAGATTGCCTGCTAATGCCAGAGAAACTCTTTAGAAATACTTGGGCACAGCTTAGGCCACTGGATGAGGAGCCCTATGCTCAGATGAATCTTAATTAATTTATCACCACATAATCAACAAATAATTGTACTCAATTATATGAGATTCTTGAAGTATCAATGGAAATAAAAATAAAAAAACAGCTTCCTAATAATCACAATCTCCGTCATCAAATGAGGAGTCTATTGCTCTGATTAAGGAACTTACTTTGTCAAAATTAATGTAACTAATGGAATTGTATTGTCAAAATTAGTGTAATAAATGTAACAAATGTAAACAAAAAAGATTCATACTGTGATTGTACATATATATTTCCCTTAATAAAAAAAAAACTTTTATTATGACTATATCTGTGGACTATAAAACATTTATATATGTCTCATGCTATTTCTATAATTCATTTGAATATCTTGCAATAGTCTTCTTAATTTCTATAGTAAGATTTTCTTTCTGAAAGATTTCAACACTTTGCTTAATTTATAATTCTCCATTAAATTCTATTCTCTACCATATCACTTTAGAAGTACTTTGAAAATAATGGAGGCAATTTTGATAAATAGAAATAGAATATCTTTAATTAATAGACAATGTGCTAAGTTAAAAGATTAAAAAATTAACTGAGTACTTCTGTGTTTTATTATAGTTATTTATAAAATATATTATCATTGTTATAATTTATTATTTTTATTACAATTTTATTATACAGTACTTGAAAAGTTCTATTTGTTAATAGATGAAACCATGGTTATGGAAGAATTTTAGTAAAGTTTAGTGGTTTTGGTTATGTAATATTATATGAATTTAATTTTATTATAATATTATTCTGTTATTAATACATATATACATGTGTGTATTCTGATAATAAAGTATATTTCATTTTATTATAAAAATGATATTTCTTTAGAGGTTTTATATAACTTCAATAAACTTCTATGATTTAAATTATATGTATATTAAAAATCAATTGTCAGTAATATATTTGTGTTGCCCCCTCCCCTCCTCTATTTTCAAATATATTTCTCACTTTTGAATAATGAATATAAATAAAATATTAAGTGTAAAATTCACTCAAAAAAGAGGGAAGCTGTGAGCATGTATATTTGACAAACAGAAATTCTCACTTGGATAAAAATATATCTATATAAGATTCTGTAAAAGTATTTAATAAAATTATCATATATATCTCAAATTAATCTCATATTTCATTTAAAAAGTATAACTGATGTGTATATATATATATCTACAAAACATGCATAAAATAATTCATTTTAGTGATTCAAAAAGGCTCATTATTTTACAATAGTTAGTGCTATGATAAATTGTTTAAATGTATGGTAAGTAATTGCAACATTCTATCAATAGCGAACAAGTAAAACCTAACTATACTACTTAGTATTAAAACATAATCATTAGATATTCATTCTGGATCTTATGCTACTCACACAAAAAATTAAATGCATTTGTATATCGCACTTGCAGATCTAGTATAAATCAGAATTATTATTTTTTTCGGCTCTGTATGCAGTCATTTTTACAAATATATATAAAAAAAAAAAAAATGTCTTTTAATCAATCATAGATCAGAGTCCTATATATTTGAGAATGTTGTGGAAAAAAGCATGCAAATTGAAATTTCAAATAAATATATTAAAAATTATTAAAGAAGATCTTAGTATCAGTCTGTCATCAATTTAAAGAATTCACGAATTACATAAAGTTGTTGATCCTTGCATTTTTATAATTTTTCTGAAATGAGTATCCAAAAGCTAAATTTCATATTAGTTATTCTAACTTAGCTTAATTCCTCTTTTTTTTTTTCTAATATGATCTTGAAAGACTTTTTTTTTAATATTTTTTATTAGTTGAGATGATTATATTGCTATATTTTTTGTTCAACTTTTTGAGATTTATACTTAAAAATTCTGTCTTCTATTAGCAGATCTAGAAGCATTGGTAAGCAGCAGCGAGACACCCTGCCCCAGGCATAGAATTATAGATAATCACCAAAATGAGGCATTATATTGAAAATATAAATATTAATATTTTTATTTAATACATATTTTTCTTATTATATTTATCACTTAGTTTAGCGGAATATTTTAAATAAGAATTTTCAATAATTCTAAAATATGTATTTTTTAAGGCTCATTTCAGTTGCCAAAAGAGATCAGTCAGGATCTGTCCATAAATACAAGATAACTTCTCTTTTTGTACATATACTCTTAACATTATAAAAAATCTTGCATTAAAAAACCACATGTATATTTAATTAATTATTGAAGTTTTTATGGCATTATTATCTTTGAATTCTTCATGGATAATAAATAAAGCTATCAAATAGTTGTCACTTGTGAGGTCATACAATGTTTGAGCAGCAGAAGTGACAGTCAAGATGCAATGCAATAAAGATTAACTTTTGGGTCAGTCTCTTTACCACAGTATTAAACCATGCGAGAAATCTCTCGCAGGTATACAACTGCAACAAATTTTTTGTACATAATTAACTTTTTGTTTTCTCAATTGTGTTTTTAACAATAGTAATCCACTCTATATTACTATTTAGGAATACCATGATGTTCCAAGAACTGGACTTCTAAGTCCACAGTTCTCCCAATTATTCTGAGTCTGCTTCTATATAACATCCATATGTTATCCAGTTCAAAGTTTCCTCAACAATATTTCCATTCGTCATAATATATTAATACATCCACTGCTATTTTCAACTTTTAATCACTAACTGGATACGTTTGTGCAAAATATATGTATAAATTAAATGTGTTAAAATATAACTAGATTTTATTAGACAATATTTACAGAGTTTTTCTTCTTTAAAATATATTAAATACAGTTCACAGCTTAATCATCTTTGCAGATTCCTCTCATTCTAAATATTATTTATTCATCCTTTAAAAAAAAAACATATTAAACATGAAAGAGCTTTAACTACATATTTCAATATAAATATTTTGACTTCATCTGCAATCAATTCTGGATCTTAGATTTGGCTGGTCAGTATGCAACTTACCTGTTGTAAACCCACTACCCTCTTTTAGGTTTTACGTTTATTTTTAATAATATAATTTTACACAAATATTACTGAACTTTTCATCATGCTATGCTTAGCTCTGAAAATAGTTATATTCATCTTTTTAATCCTTTTTTTAACACTTTTTGTTTCAGACAAAAATAATGCCTTATTTTTTTTATTTTCCTTGATCTCTTCTCTTTCTCCATTGAATTAACTTCTTTCATAATAATTTTGCTTTTCTAATATTAGTTTGTTTTTCACACTCTGGGATCAGATGTATCCCTAACAAACTCTAGTTTTCATTACTACCATTTCAAACACGTTTTATCAAATATTAAAAAAATAAATTTGAATAAACACACATTTAATATACTAAATTTCCTCAGTAATTACAAACTGAATAATTACTGTCTACTGTTTTTATATTTATTTAAGTGTAAATGTAAATAAATTGAAGAACAGACAAAAGATATATATCTATTCATGAATTTTCAACATGAACATGACTGCTTTTACTTGTGCAATGTTAAGATGCTGTTGTCAATGCTACAATCAGCCATCACTAACATTATTCTATATCAAGAGTTCCCCAAAGTGGTCATACCAATCCCTGGAGTCAGTTTGAACTTTCTAAGAGTTGATAGTTTCAATAAAAAAAAATTTGGGAGTCAATGACAGCAAAAATAGACACCCTTACTACTGCTATTTGTTTGTTGCTTCTAAACATCTATGATTCCAATAGGTAACTAATTAAGAAGTAAAATAATTTTAAAAAAATACTTTTTGATAAAAATACATTACATACCAAACTTACAAACGAAAAGATAAAATGTGTCATTAAGAGTAACATGTAAGAAAGCATGAATATACATGTAGCCCAAATATGTCTGTCCACTGTCTTATCAAACATATCAAAGCAAGTGTGGACATGAAAAACTGTTGCATGTCCACATTTGCTCACGTGGGACGAGATAATACACTACCTGTAATCACGTCAGTTGATGATAATACACTATACTGTAATTTTATTCGTTTGATGTGACACGTACTTATTTGTGATTTGAACTTTGAATATAATTATTTATTGAGGAGCAGTACTACGAAAAAGAAAATCAGAGGACAAAGCTTATTTATTTGAGTTTAAACAAAAATCTTCTGTTTCAAGTAAATATATACTTTATTGGGGGTTTTTTTTAGCACAGGGACTGTCGAAATTGTCTGTTAATAAAAGTTTTTATTCCTTATAATAATAATATAACTGAACCCAAAAAGAAATTCAGACACTACAGTTTGGACTATTTGAAGCTAGGATTTGTTGTACTTCAATCACTTATTAAAATTCTGAAGAGAATTACAATAAACAATATATGTTTGATTCATCATTGAAACAAAATAATGATGGATTAAGGACATCATACAACATCACTACTCATCATGAAGTCTGGCAAGCCGCACACCATAAGGGAAAAGCTGATTCCACTGGCTGTCACAGAGATATAGAATACTGTACTCTGCAAACCTGCACAAAATGTTATAAAAAGGATTCCTTTGAGCAATAACACAGTTCAAAGATTAATTGACAAAATGAATCACGATGTGGAAAAATCTTTGTGTAATCATTTGCAAAATAACATTTTTTCCCTCCAATTGGGTGAGTCAATATTACCTGGTAATGAAGCTTTGTTGCTGGCATATGTTCGTTTTATTCAAGATCAGAAAGTGCATGAAAAACTGCTTTTTGCTAGAACTTCAGAAACTGACACCAGAGGTGAATCGATTTTTAATTTAATGGGTTGACAAATATGATATCTGTTGCAATAATAGATGGAGCACCAGCTATAGTTGGTCATTATCATGGTTTCATAACTTCTCTGAAACAACACTTACCTGAAGTGCTTACAGTTCACTGCGTAATCCATAGGCAACATTTAGTAGCTAAGAACCTTGACAATAAATTGCATCAATTGCTTCAGTTTGTTATAACAGCTGTGAACAAAATCCAAAGTAACACTTTGAACATTAGACTGTTCACTCAATAATATGAGAAAAGTGACAAAGATTTCTATCAATTGGTTCTCCATTCCAAAATCTGCTGGCTTTCAAAAGATTTATGTTTGGCAAGGTTTTTTGCACTTTTTCAATCTCTTTTGAGTTTTTAGAAGACGATATAGAAGTAAAACAGATATTGCTTATTTAACTGATTTATTTGGGCAAACTGCCAGATTAATCGAAGTAAAATTATTTATTTGGGCAAACTGCCAGATTAATGTTTTTTAAGCAAAATATTGCAAGATCTGACATTTCCCAGTTCACCAACTTATTTCAGATAGGCACAATCCAAGAAGAAAACATCTTGCTATATGTCAATCACTTAGAGGGTCTTCACTTAGATTTCAAAACTAGGTTCAAAGATATTCTATCATTAGAAATACCAGACTGGATAATAAATCCATACACTACTAGTGCAAAACCAAATATAATTTTGCAAGATGAGCTGATAACCATGAGGATCTCAAAGTACATTTCAAACATGGTTGTGAAAAGTTTTGGCTGCAACAAGGTATTCCATTTCTATATGGCTCTATGGACTGCTGTACAAAAATATTTTCTGGCATTTCCATCATCAAATCTGGTAGAGAGAGGCTTCAGTATTGTTTTAAACCTGCTTCAGAACACACATCGATTGCATATCATTGAACATGGAGATTTGAGAATGTAATTCACTAATTTAAAACCAGACATATATAAATTGTTGAAGCACCCATCTCATTAAACTCAGTTTCCCAAACTAATTTATATGGTATTCTTATTTTTATAATTCTGATTAAAATCTTTCATTGTTGAAATTTTGCTGATGTTTAATTCTGTCTGAATACGTTAATTTTTTTCACTTCATTTTTATGTTTAATAAAGTGGTTTCAATATTTGTGCTTGTTTTGAATTTACATATTTATTTCATGTAAAATATTTTAAAAAACTCTGCTCATACTTTTTTGCTTTAATCTTCGCTAGCGCAAGTTTCGATATTAAATGTTGCACAAGATATTTTGTAGTCCTGTTATCTTTTTCAATCAAGTACAAGTGATTAAAATGAAAAATTTGATATCTAGTGAAATATTTAATATCGAGTGCTGTACAAATTTATTAATTTGAGTAAATAAAATAAATGATTAGGGAGTTGATGGTTTTAAAAGTTTTTGGTAAAAAAATCTATGGCAGAAAAAAGTTTGGGAAGTCTTGCTCTATAACATTGCTATCTACTGATGAAGAAGACTATTCCTGAAATGCATAAATATATTGAAGCAATTTGCTGATTTTTCATGTAGAATGTCAGCTGTAATGAAAATATGCTGTGCTCAATGATTGGACCTGATATTTCTCCATTTATTTAGATATAAATAATAGATTAAAAAATATTTATAGTTATGTAGGACATTATCTAGTTGAATTGTTTTGAAAAAATTCTAATTTTATTCATACTTTTTCAAATATTTAATTAGTAAAAATGTACAGATTAATATAAAAAAATTTTAACGGATGTAGTCTCTACGACACCTCCAGCCCTTTAACCTCTCAATGCGGCTCTATTAAATTAAGAGTTAAATAAAATAAAATAAAATACATTATTTATTTTTTCAACTATATCTTTTTATCTCTCCCACTTTTATAATAACTCTAGGTCATTCTATCACAGGTGCAATATTCCAACCAATCCATATTGCGAGGTCTATCTGAATATGAACTTAATCTACAACAGTGAGAGCATTCTGTTTATAGCGATTTTCACAAATGAACAAATATATATTAACAAAAGTAAAACTTGAATTTTATTTTGTTTTATTATTATTACTTTATATTTTTTTATTTTATTAGAATAGCTACATAGAGTAAAATATAAAAAAAATGACTCAGAAAATCGTGCATTTCAAAAGAAATAGATCAACATTTATAGAATCAGTAAATTGATGTGCTTGATATGACTGAAAAGTATCTCCCTTAATAAAAAAAAAAAACAATATTAAAATGCACGTTTATCAAAACATTCTTATTCCAACAAAATTATTGGAAAAGAGATATTTTTTAAAAAAAAACTTGTAAAGGAGCTTCATCAAATGGCTGATATGTTACAGAAAATTCTGTAAAAACAAGTTACATTAATTCAAAAAAAATGCAGAAAAGTCAAAACCATTTTCTGAAGGGAATTTATAAAAGAATGCATCCTAGTTGCTGTACAATTAATCTTTCCAGAATATAAAAAGAAATTCAAGAATATAAATGTCATGAAAAATAGTTCCAAGGTGAATTGGAAAAATTGTCATTAAATGTGGATCAATAATTAATAATAATAATAATAATAATAATGAGTACTTGAGAGTTTTCAAGAAAACCACAATGACAGCTCATATTTTTGACATCTACAATTTCACAGGCTCCCAAAAAATGTTTACAAAAAAAATGCCAGTTAAAATATATTGTATTTTATTTTTTAATACAGTTATTTAAAAAAAAAAAATCATTGTGGAAAAATTAATTACAATATTTACAGTTCTTTTTATTATTATTAATTGATTATCATAAAAATCAAATATAAATCCAATATTTACACTTTATTCATGTCGGCAGTATGCAATCATATCATGACCATTAATGCAGTTTTTGTGAGGGCAGTATTCTGTATCTTAGAAATAGTTCACTGCATCACATTCTAAGATAGGAATGTTCCAAATTTTTATCATTATGACAATTTACAAAAAAAAAAAAAAAAACTGTTGACAAAAAGAAACATGCTGAATTGAATCAAAGAACAAATGTTAAGAGCATCTCATTGCTTTCCACATTATAATATAAATAAATAAAATATTGAAATTAAGCTTCTTAATGAAATTTATCATAATTTATTCCTTTTTAAATTTAACAATCGATTTATTAATTTTGTTTAATTTAACAAAACTAACATATCTTTAGTAGATTATAAGCCCTCAAAACTAGGGTGCCATCTTATTTTACTTGAAAATTAAGTACTTAATAATGTTATTTTATTTTTAATTCACCAATAAATTAAGGACCTCATTAAAAAGCAAAAGTTGAAATTAGCCTGCCAGTTGAAAAGGTTACCCACCCCTAATGATTAAAAGTAAATTAATTAAATTTTTGATCAAATGTATCAGGTTAATTTTTAAGTGATAATTTTGTATGGGCACAAATGATGTTATAAATATCGAAATGGCCCTTGGCAGAAAAAAAGTATACTATCCCTGCTCTAAGACATTCTTTTACTTTTTATGGATTTTATGAAGCCTTCCTCAATATTTAGTAAACATTCTAATAAAAATTTGAGTTAAGATACTTGAAGTATCTTTACTAAAATTTAATAACGATTAAATGTATCTGGAAAAGCATAAATAAAGTTTGAATTTTATCTCAAAAAAGGAAAAAAATAATAATTTAATGAGATGATGGAAACAATCCTTCAAACAAACATTTAAAATGAATACCCCTGACTATATATAAGTCAGATAATAAAAATTAAATAAAAGGATACCTTCTTAGTTTTAAATTAATTTTATTAGGTTTATTATATACATTGGAGATTATTTAGAGTCTTATAGAAAAGTAGTAAAATAGATGTTCATATAATTGAGCAATAATCAATATATATCTAATGCAACTTAAGTAATATATTTAATAGTGAAGTCATTGTGCTGTTATTAATGAGATCAGATTCCATGTAGCTACAAAAATATTAGCTGGTGCATGGTTTTGATCTCTGGTTTTAATGTTGTTTAATTTTTTTAGAAAGAGTGATTTAGTATTATGAGATGTGGGATTAAAGCTTAGATAGCATCTTACGAACCAGAGTGTAAAAATAATGAATATGATAATTCTTATATTGGTAAAAAGATCACTTTGTATATTTTTTATGAAGTTGTTGATTAGTGAGTTTGAATGAATAATATTAATGCTAAGAATACAAAAAGAAAAAAGTGAGGATCAATCCATAATGATTCTTTATTTCTATGACAGGATTTATATTTGTAAAATGTTGCTTGCAGGAGAGAAAGTAATTAGTGGGAAGGGCTTTGACATTTATTTTAATAAAGAAATCCAGATATTTGGATTCTAGGTGCCAATATCTAACTTTTTTATAATGTACTTGTTATTACATAATAAGATTGAGTATTATATTTGATATACCATTATTATTTTCAATTTCATGTTTGACAGTAGTTAATTTTATTTTAAAATAGATTATGTGAGAGAGTAGTGTGTTTACTTATGAGAATTATTGTTAATGGGTGATAGAGTGTCAGTAGTGTTAACAGGAATTACACTATTACCACTTGGGAAAAAACTAATTAGTTTAGTCATTTCATTAATGGTTCTTTGAAGATGCAAGATAGAAATGCCATGTAATGAGAGATCATTGAATTAAATGGTTTTTTTGCATATTTTTTATGCTTAGAGCTACTGCATTTTTATTCCAGATTAGTTTGGTGATAAGGGAGTTTTTTTTTTTTTTAATGAAGAAGTAAATTTAATAATGAGTAAAAATAATTAATTTTTGAAATATTAAAATGTTGACTAGTGATGCGTTTGCATATATTGAAAGGTATGCTTTGGATAATGCATTGATTGTGCTTTCTACTGAAGCAATAAACTGATTTTGAATAGCAGTTTCATTGCATTATATGAGAAGAATTTGAAATTTGGATTTAAAGTGATAGTATAAAATAAGGAAACACATGTTTTTTCCAGATATCATATTTAAATCTTTCAAAATGGATGATGGTATTATTGCTTTTGGTTTATAACTAAGGACCCATTATATATATCCTTTTGACCAGTTATGAGAATCTGCCATATATATTTTTGACTTTTTAATAGACAGATAATTAGCCAAGATTTGTTGTGTGTGTTTGTATTTTTGTTTTAGTTATGATTAAAGGAATAGAGGTTGTTGAAGGGGAAATATTTTTTAGTTGAAGGTGTATTGTATCCAATTATTTTATCAATCTAAATGAGGGTTTATTTTTTCTAGAATAAAAATTTATGACAGATTTGATAATGTTTATAATGTTTATTTTTTAAAAATAAATATAAATTTCTGAAAGGACAGCTTCAGATCTCATGAATATTAGAAGTAATCTAATAGTGTTGTTAAGTCTGAATACTGGTTGTCTTTGCAAGTTTAACTCAATTTTAATTGCCAGTGAAAGATGGTCTGGAAAGCTTACAGATATTAATATTGGATTGATGAAAAAATGAAAGTCAGGAGAGTTGAAAAAAAACATCTATTAGTGTGGTGTGTTTTTGGTGTAGAAAGAAAAAGTTTGTGGAAAAGAATCCTTCTGCAGTCATGAGTCTGGCATTAATCCAATGGAAGTATTTTTTCACAAAAGTTGAATTGTAAATAACTAGTTCAAATTATAGGATAGGGATTAATAGAAATAAGCAAATTTATCTGCCTGATTAATCTCAATGGTAATTCCGTTTTGTTGTAAAGGTATACTATGATTACGTTTATTGTGAGTGACATATGGTAGTGTTACTATGTTCATATTGGAGTCAAGATATAAAATTTTAAATTGCTTAAATGGATAATTGTAATATATAATCATTCGTATGTACTCCAGCTGTAGCTATATCAGATTGAGATAACTCAAGAAATCCAAATTTATCAAGATATGAGTTAATTTTTGAATGTGAATATTTTGTTTCAGTGAACAGAGACTGTATGAGCCAGTTGCTGAATGCAAATAAGTATTGAGGTGAGTCAATGTCTGTCACATTAATCTGAGTTATATTTAAATTCATTAAGAATAAGGCTATGAGTGTTCTTATAAAGGATTATTATAATAGAGAAGAATGAATATTATATATAAATATGATAAAGAAAAAATAAGAATATTTATTGCAAAAAAAAAAAAAATTAAAATTATTGTCTTTAGATTTTAAATTAAATAAGTTTTTTGTGTAATTGGCATTATTTGATTCAGTATTCATATTATATTTTTAGAATGAGTTTTGCAGTACGATATTATAAATTTTCTATTATATTTTATGTTAATGTTACATAATTAATAAAATAACTATTTCATTTATAACAAAGGAACATTGGAAATAGTATCATAATTCAAAATAAGAATTTACATTTTATAGAATATTAACTAGTTCTATTACTCATATGTAATAATGAATAATTAATAGAGATTTTAATCATTGCTTTAAACTATCTCTACCTCACTTTTCTAAAATAAATAATCAAGTCAAATGTACCCATTGCAATTAATTTAAGATACCAGTAAATCACTCCCTTATACAATACTGAATAACTAATATGGGAGGGAAAAAAGATTTTAATAATCTCTTTAAACCTATCCCAATCTCACTTTTTCTAAGTTAAATAATCAAATTATATATCCATTACAATTAGTTTAAGACACCAGTAAATCATTCATTCATTATCACACTTCCTTCTCTATGATAATTATTTGTTTTTTATCATTAAACATGAGTTAGATTTTGAAATATTTTAAATGCAAAAAGTTAACAACAAAAACAGACAGTTCTTTCAGATCAAATTTAAATAAATAAACAATTTTATTATTGAATCAAAATTATTTTTCTTTGGGATTTTAAGTTTTAATTAAGTAAAATCTTTTAGATTCCATTAATACCAGTGAATTAGACTCAATAAATTACATTAAAATTTAAAAATACTTTACACATACAAGACCTAATAATATATCTTATAAACCTATAATTTGAAATTTCAATTGAGCTCCAGTGAAACTATGGACCCCCCCCCCCCAGAGTACAAACACCTAGAATTTCCTTTCAGATATCCTAACCACTAATCAACTAAATTAGCCATTGAAACATTATCAGTAAATGAGTACCAGCTAATCTCAGTTAATGAATAAAACAATGGTGAAAAAACACATCCAGCAAATGGCAAATTTGTTTTAGAAATGCTGTAGCTTTCCCTTCACTTAGGTCTGCAAAGGGGCTATTTTAGAGGATGTTTTATATTTTACTTTTAATTATAGCAATATTTTGGGGGAAAAAAAAAAAAATTATTAGCCACAATATTCTATGGGTCTAAGACAAAAACATTTTGAATGAATATATTTTTACAAATTAAATGTAAATACCAGATTTGTAAACAATATATAATTCAAAATATTAAAAAAAAAAAAAAATGTCAAGATAATATAACAATATCTATATATATCCATGAATGCATATGCTTCTATATACACCTGAAACTTTGATTCATCATTTTTCAAGGGGTATAAAAAAAAAAAAACATTAAAAATTATAATTATTAAAAACATGAACTGCAAGAATGCTAGGCAGATGCAAATTATAGATAAAAAATATTTAAAGTGAATTTTAACTATTAGTTCTAAATATAACTCAGATTACATAATTTTAAAAAACCCATTCTTATTATTTATAAAATGCTAATCTTTTGCAATCTGTTACTAATATTAAATTAAGGTTTAGTGATTAGATATTTAAAACAATATTTAATTTTACAAATAAAATATATGTGAAAAGATTCAGGTCTTTGTATTATAATTTTAAAAAAATAATTAAATACTATTTTGAATACATATATATAAAAACATCTTAGTACAAACTTTATACCTAAATTCAAATGCACGATTTTTCAATGCCTAAAAGACTTTTTATATATTTCGGCAAAGTCTAACATATTTTCAAATTTATCACTTTCTCTTCATTTTTAAATTCAATTTTAAAAATGCTGTATAATGTAATGGAAACACAGCAATAACATAAACAAAATAAAATATAATGAATTAGGAATAAAGGTGTAACTATGAAGCATATAAGTGTCCAAAGGTTAAATGACTCCCAACAACAGCATCATCTTCATTTAATCCAAAAACAAAAAAGATAGATATCAAAAAATACTATGTAGTGATTCACGGTTTTTAAAAAAAATAAAAACTATCCTTTGGGAAAATATAGCACTATTAATAATTAATTTGAAGATTAATGGAATTGGGAAAAATAATAAATACATAAAACTAGTTCCAGAACAAAAAAAAAAACAAATGAAACATATGCAAAAAAAAAAAAAAAAACTAAGATAAAAATAATATAGTTTCAATACACATATATAATACACATATATTTATAGAAATACATTTGTTGCCAACTATTAACTTCAATAATTATTCTGTAATTAATCATGAAATCATACAATAAACTTCTACATTTCATCAAATTAACAATATTTCCATTTAATAGTCCTGAGAAACATATCATTATTAATTGATTTTATTACCAGTAATTAGTCCATAATTACTCATAAAATCTCTGTGCAAATCATACAACTTCTACTATTTGAATTATCAGTTTAATATTTATAAGCACATTTTGTGAAATGCCAAAGAATACCATTCCTAAGGTTTCATAATGCTATAAGTTTCCCAGTTCAGATAATTTGTTCTATTTTAATAAACACTCAAAAAGCAATATTTACATACCTTTTTTTTTTAAAAAAAAAAAAAACCCTAATCTAATTGATTTATTTTTCAAATAAATTGTTTATGTGATTGGCAGGATATTATACTTTTGGGGGGGAAAATTTTTGTCTTTTCCAGATCATAAATTATTCTACATAGATCTAACTGCTTTTGATATCAATTAACACTTTTAGATTCCTACAATAAATAAAATCATATCAAAATTATTTATATTAAAAAATACAGAAAATGTTACATGTGATTAACTGTATCAAAACAACAAACAATTTGAAAATACAATAAAACAAAGCAAATTTACTAGAAATATGATACAAGATATTTAATTAATAAATAAAATTGTCATTTTTAAGTTAATAAAAATAATAATAATAATCCTTACATAAAGCTGAAAATCTTTGGTGTTATTTTGTTTTCATTTTTGAAATTAAAAAAAAAAAATGCAATATTTTCTTAGCATCATATATTGAAGAAAAGAATTTAAAAATGTGAAGATTTTAATATAATTGCAATTATTTAAATATACTTAACAATCAATTTATAAACCAAAAATATATATTAAAAGATATTTTTATGTCCTCCACATTGTATTAAAAATTATTTAAAACAATTATGTTCTAGGTCATTTATCAGCTGTTACTAATTTCTACTGAAAGCCGAATACTGATGTATGTGAATTTATTTATTTATTTATTTTAAAACATGTAATGAAAGTGAAAAAACGGTGGGATGATGAAAAAAAAATTGTAAAAATATAATTATTTTTCATTATTTTGTATGATTTGTATGTGAGTTATGACAAATGTTCTATCTAAAAAACAACTTAAGAATCCTAGAAAGCAGAGTTATAATATAATCAAGGGAAAACCCTCATCATCCTTTAAAACTATATCTTCTAGCATCTCAATTTTATGATTTAAATAAACAATACAATCACTACTTCTATGACAATTTTTAAAAGGTACAAAGAATGGGCTAATAAAAAGTATAGGCAAACTTTGCCTAGTCTAAATATCAGTAAAAATAATAATAGTATTTACATTACGCAGTTTTAACTTACATATTTCCTTAATGTAATTTGGTTCAAATTAAAAATATAACAGTGTGTCAATTATCAATTCATTAAGTATTGATGAAAACCTGATGAAAACCAATCAAATTTTGAAACAGAACTGACGTTCCTATGTGACAGCCATTTTAATTGTTTTATATCATTCATCTAATGGGCATGTATATATTCATTTTACATGTTTATTTTTCAATGTTATAACATAATGAACATTTAAAACTTAAAATTGTGAAAATAATGATACTGGTTATCATTTTGTATTAGAGTGTAAGTTTCCTTTTTCCATTAAAAAAACATACTGAAGCAATATATATATGCTTTTCGTGTATATAATATAAAAAATTTGTTAGGAATTTTTTAATCAAAGATTTTTTAACATTTTGCTAGGCAGAAAATATATATGTAAGTATGTGCATGGACAAAATGTATATGGCTTCATTAAATCTAAATCAATTTAAATAATTTAAAACAAAATATTTTATTAATTAACAATTGTAAAGGTATTTTATAATTAGGTGAGTGGAAATGACATGATGTTGATAAAAGTAATTAAATTCTAGATAGACCGATCAGCTAATTAGAGATAAATATTGTATGTTGTTGAATCAAAACATTGTCTTTCATTTTGTTATAATCCCTTTTCACAGCTAATTTTTATAAAGTCTGTAACTGGTCACAGACATCTATAAAGTTAGGACTAATCTGCAATCAATGAAATCAAAACATGATGAAAACTGATAAGGCAACTCAGTGAACTATAAATAGGAGTCTCCAGAAGATCCAATTAGTATGCTTGATTTTAAGTTGCTTATCCTCATAGTATGCTTATGCTTTGATTCTTCATTCATTCATCCTTTCTTGACCATCATTATGACACAGTAGAGAAGCCCGCTGTCTGCTCCAATCTGGACAAGCCAGCAGAGTATGAATTCATTTCCATCATGAAGTAGATAAGTTGTCATAATGTACGAACTATTTGTGTCCAAATGATATACAAACTATGTACCACCTAACTTCAAAAGTGACTATTGATTTGGAAAAGAGACTTTATTCAGTGAGAAAAACACCATCAGATACTGCCCATTGAAAAAAAATAGGAAGTGTGCATTAATGAAAACCATATAAGTCAACAAGAATGATCTCAGAAGCTTTGAAGAATATCAGCAAACATAATTATGTTATACCTACTGTGCTGCAAAAAGTCTAGTAGCACCTGAATTCAGAGCACAAACTTTTAAAAATGAACATGTAACTTATATGAACTTTAATTATACACTATTATGACTTTTTTTTCACTAACATTAGATATTTAATCTCCTACATCTGTATATTTCATTGAAAGTTTCATTATGATTTATTTTACATAAAAATATGTGTTTATACACGAGAATGGTGATGGTGTGCCTAGTTGCGTAAAAAAAATATTTATAACAAAACAACTGGCCAATTATTGTAAACCCTCACCATTCACTAAAAGTTTCTTTAATATTATGCTGTTAATTATTATAGAGTAAGAGTTAATAATGATCATTTCCACTAGCTTGTGATATATTGAGAATTAGAATAACAATTTTGCCCATTAATGTAAATAATGCAGATTAATGGTCTCTATATAAAATAAAGGGCTGCCTAGATAAATTAAATAAATTAAGAAAGATTGTTATTCATAGTTATATAAGTTTACAGTTTTATGCAAAATACCTTCACGTTTGGGATATAGGCAAGAGGAATGTTACTTGTGTGTATTAAATTTTCTTGATCTAATGTACTATTATTTCAAGCTGCTTTATTTATGTATTTTTTTGATTGTCCAGAATGCTTTTTCCTGCCTTTTACACTCAGAAACAGGATGATTATTATTTAGTAGGTGCACATTCCTACTGTATATCTTATGTCATATATATTCTTTGATTATTCATAATCAGGTGTAAACAGTTGCTTTTTCCTGTGCCATTTACACTTGTAGTATTATTATTATTGTTTATTGGGTAGATGCCAATTCCTACCCATTAGTTCATAAGTTTTGTCAATAATGTTAGGTAGATGTATCACTCCTACCTGGGCATATAGTGATATTATTTGATTAATATTAATCAGATGTTAAAGAGTATCTGGCTCCATGATATTTAGTTTCACTTATTCGAGTCACTCAGTATTTGTTTACAAGCACTAAAAGCTTAAAAGGATTTTTGTTAGTCTAGTTCTTTTAATAATATAGTTTATTAAATAATTTTTAATGCATACTAAAGCTTTTAAAATGAATGTCTTAAACCTGGGTTATATTAATAAATATTAATAGTTGCAGTTTGTCTACGTAGCAAGTTTGCCTGTCCAGAGACAATGAAGATGCATAGGATCATTTACTGTCCATGCATAATGAAGCAGTAAATATTTAATTATATTAGTATTTCATTTAACTATTAGAGCAGTTATATAAAACAATAGATCATTAAGTGGTATTATTCTAAATTCAATCCTGGTAAAAGATCAAATAGACTGATATTTCCTGAGGATTTCTGTGGGAATTGTGTTTTTTGTTTTGTGACTGTGTATCATCATCATCAACCATTATCAATTCACTGCAAAGGTCTCTCAAAATTCAAACCATCTTCTCTGACTTTAGCTTCTCTTGTCCACATCACCCCTGCACACTTCCTTATTTCATCCATCCATCTCACATGTGGTTTCTTTCTGGGTCTTTTACAATCTCTTGGAATCCAGTTTAAGATTTCAATTGCCCATCTATAATCATCTCTTCTAGCAATATGTTCAGCCCAACTCCACTTAAGTCTTCTAATTTTTTCAATGATGTCAATAACACCTTTTGTTCTCTTACCCATATATTGCATTTTCAATCTTTTCTTGTTACTCCTAACATGCATCTCTCCATACTTTTTTGAGTAGTCTGAAGTCTCTGTATTGCTTTTCTATTAAGTGTCCAAGTTTCAGATTCATAAGTAAGAACTGGTAAAACACATAGGCATATTTCCTTTTAGTATCAAATTATTTCTACCAAAAGCACTCCAACCAAGTTTATTCTGATTAATTCCATTCATTATGTTTCCATCTGTATTAATAATCTGACCAAGATATTTGTATATATGAATATAAATCACAATTCCTCATTATTCTAGCACTTGTCTTTTATTGCAATCAATAATGGAAATTAAAATATGTTATGAATCTCTTGCATCTGAGTCTAGCTGGATATAAAAAGAAAAAGTTTGTGATCATGTGAGTCAGAATGTGGAGCTGCATACAAATTATCCATAGGCAATTTTCATGTTCATTGTACATTTTTGACTATTACAATAGAGACATATTTTCAAATAGGAAAGTTCTCATGCATATTTGTCATACCCACAATTGTTCAAATCTAAATTGGGTAAAACTGGGAAATGTTTTCAGTTTCCAAATAGGATAAGAATTTTTCCTTCATAATAGTCAACGTAGTCAATTCAATTATGGGTTGGTGAGTACCCAATTATTCTTAGCCAGAGTAAAAATCAAAAAACAAAAAAAAAAAAAATCATTAAAATTCTTTTGGGAATTAACAGAACTGGAAAGTTATGGTCCATTCCTTAATATTCTTCTATGGAATAATAATGACAGGCTTTTATTCTGCAATAAGCTATTCAATGTTATTTTATTTATCTTCATAATTATGGATTTCTATACTATGTTTCTCCAAATAAGACCTAACCAGAAAATAAGCCCTAGCATGATTTTTTAGGATGTTTGTAATATAAACCCTATCCCAAACATAAACCTTAGTTCTCTATCGCAAACGCATTTAAATAAAATCACAGCAGTTCTACATGACAATGTTAAGAAGCTCTAAAATAGTCTGATCATAAGAATGCCAAATAATCAATCAGAATGCAGACCCAACACATGTGTGAACTTTTGGTAATGGAAAAATATTTATTATATTGTCAAATGCATTAGATTTTTTTTCTTTTAAAATGAAAGTTAACCAGAAGAGCTTACATTTTGGAATTATTAATATTATTATATACATCGTGTGTCATAACAGACATGCTTACAATAATACACTCATGTGAAATAAAGAAACAATTTCAGAATTTTATTTACTACAATTTTTTGCTGCGTATCTTTGTAATTCTTCAATTACTATAACATTTGATTTACTAAAATATATTTAAGGGAAACAATATTTGAATAAAGATAAAATTTTGTACATTAATTTTTGAATAAATATAGATTTTTGTATATAAATATAACCAATCAAGACCACCAAATAACCAATCAGAATGCAGACACAACACATGTATGAACTTTTGGTGATGGGAAATATGTATTATATTGTCAAATGCATTATAAGTTTTTTTTATTTTAAAACAAAAGTTAACCAAAAGGGCTTACATTTTGGAATTACTAACTTTATTAATATACATAATATGTGCATCATAATAGACATGCTCATGTGAAATAAAGAAACAATTTCAGAATTTTATTTTCTGCAATTTTTTGTCACATATCTCACAATTCTTCAATTACTGTAATATTTGATTTACCATAATAAATTTAAAGAAAAGAATATTTGAATAAAGATAAAATTTTGTACATTAACTTTTGAATAAATATAAATTCTTGTACATAAATAAATGTACTGTTGTGCATGAAAAAAAGACATCCCCCCAAAATAAAGCCCTAGGGTATGTTTTGGAGCAAAAATTAATATAAGACAGTCTTATTTTGAGGGAAACGTGATACATTTAATATCTATTAGATAAGGATCGATATAATAATAAAAAATACATAAAAATGTAATTTTTACAATGTGTGCCTATTTTTAATATACTGGCAGATTGGACTCAAAAACTAAAAGTTCCTTGATAAATTCTCAACTGAATAAAGCAAAAGAAAAAAAATCAGTTCTGCTCAATTGGATTCAACAATTGAATATCATGTAAGCAATTGACCACTACTATAATACCAGAACAATTAATTGTGAAATTGTTATTTAATTATTAAAAAGTATTTAAAGTTATTTTGTTTGTACTTATAATATTAACTAGAAAATGTTATTTCAATAATTTTAATTAAATCTATCTTTGTTAAATGTTGATACTACATTTCAATTTTAAATAATATAATTCCTTAACTAACATCTTTAAAATATTTATACTGTATATATATTTTTAGTTGATTGTTTAAAGAAGTGAATTTTTTATCTAATATTCTAAAATTGAAAACTAATAAAATTCAAATGGAGAAATGATGCTTTAAGTAATGAACAAAAAATTTATCCTTACATACATATTTCCTTGTAAATATCAGGATAAATTGATAAACCTTCATTAAAGATAATCAAATATCATATGATCATATAATTTATTCTGCCTTCAGTAGATAATATACATTTTCAGATACATACAATTTCAAGTCTAAAATAAACAATTCTATTTATTTCAAAAGCTGTACTTTTGATTTGAAGTATAATCAGAATGATAAACATGACAAATTATAGGACATAAACAAAGTTATTTCTTGATAAATATTCCATTTTCATTCCAACTTTTAAAATAATCCTTTATTCTGCTCATTTATAATCTCATCAATAATTATAGATTTCTAAACCAACACTCAAAATATTCATGATTAAATTCATTAACAAGACATCTGAGAGACATTTCTTGAAGTTCCATCTGAGAAATAAATAATTATTTTGTAATGTAACAAATTAAATGTAGCACCAAAAAACTAACTGTTAAACAAACTATTTTGGAGTTGGAAAACAATATTAAATGCCCAGCAATTTTAGATTTTTTAATGCAAAAGACTCTTAGATATATATTTATTTTTCCAGGATAATAACATATACATCAATTTAAAAAAATTTAACAGTAGAAAAATAAAGGTTTATATTTTGATTATTATGAACATTGTGAAAGCTTATATACTGTATTAAGAAAATATGCAAAATTATGGAAAACTTTGCATACACTATGCATCTTAATGACATAAAAGACTCGTGGGAGTCCCAGAGTATAGTAAACAATAAGAAATTATCATAAATGTTAATCAAGCATATAGCTTGATTGAATTGCATAGTTACACCATCTATCTTCAGACAGGAAATATAAAATGCTTTTAAAATATTTTTTTTTATTTTTTACACAATTTGAAATATTAAAAATTAATGAAACTTAGTAATGTAATAATCTGATTTTAAAAAAATAGAAAAAAAATGATTAATAACTCTACAATTTTTTCAATTTCTCTTTTTTTAAAAATAAAAATAAAACAGTAATATATTAGACTTTTTTACTTTGATATCCACAAAATTAAAATAGCAGCAATTATTTGAGGTTAATAGATATAATTTCATTTTCTAATTTTTTTATAAAAAAAAAAAAAGATAAAATATATAAAATTTTAACACTAAAAAAGCAGAATTACTTTCACTACATAGTTCTGTTAATATAATGAAATCCCTTCAAAGAGACTTTATTATATCTGAAAATATTATTGTTAATAAAATATGAAAAAGACAGCAAATAAAATACATAATTCAAAAACAAAAAGGAAGTTATATGCAAAAATAATATTTTTTTTATGAAAATATATTATCTTATTTGTTAAGTACAGAGACTTTACTAATAATATTCAAAAATGTCTCAGTCTAAATTTATGCATAATTCAAATAATCATATTATAGTATTTATAAAAGAATGATGTTGCTTTACTGCCAACATGTCTTTCATGTCAAAACATGGTAAGAGTGCTTAATGTCCAAAAGACATATAAACTAAAATATAAAATGATAAAAAGTGCATGAGATGTCATATTATGTATAACATATCTAAAAGAGTGTTCCATTTTCTGTAGATTCTTAGGACTACATTTATTTTATTTTTTTAAAAAAAAGATAGTGCATTCTGTACAATTAAATGCTTAACAATTTACACATGAAATTTCATGAGTAATAAAAATTCTAGGAGTAAATTATTTCATAATAATCAGATTTTAACAAAGTATTCAAAATGAAGGGTAATTATATTTTATGCAATATTTAAAAAAAGAAATGCAAACAATCATATATATACTATTAACACTTATTGCCATAAACGTTGCACTTAAATATTATTTTAACAGATTTATATAAGTAATATGTATCTTTTAAAAATAACACCTATTTAACTTACTTGAAACGCATAATAAAAAAAGGGAGAAAATCAATTACTTTTGATAAACAATAAAGACAATAATTTACCATATAGTAATTTTATTATGCTTTTATATTCATGGCATTATATAGACTATTATATTTCACCAAAAAATATATGTCTTTATTATCTATTTACTAGGGAATAATATTATGGAATGAAAAAATACAGTGTAGCTGCAAGAGTAGGATTTTTGAAAACTAAAAAAAATGATGAGTAAATGGAATAAGGGAAATGAAGTGTAAAAATATTATGGAAGATGCTTCTTTGGAGAAAGACAATTGTTATTTTGTTACTGAAAGAAAGAATTGGAAAGCACAATAGTGGGAATGGAAGATGACAGGAAAATGTTTTATTAAAATATAGATTGGGTTTTGAGAAGCTTATATATTTTGCAAAAATAAGTCCTGGTTAGAAATAAAAAATATTAAGTGCAGTAAAAAAAATAAATCATTATACTGACTACTATTCTTAATTCAATTTATTAAAGAGGGGGTGAAAAATGAAGTTATGGATACAGCATATTTACATTCATTATGCATATATATACTTTTATTTTAATATAAACTAAATGAAATAATAATAGCAAGCAAAATAAATTTTAATGGTGAATCCTGAATATTCAAAATGTGTTACTCATTGATAAAACAAAATTGTGCCTAGTCAAAAACGTTGTAAAAAAAAATACATGAATATTAAAAAAAAAAAGCTGTTTCAAGAAAAAAAAAATCCAAAATATGTGAATTGTTTACTTGAAATAATTCTCATTATTGAATTTTTAAAAAAATTAATGAATGAATGGTTTATTGCTCAATATTTTACATGAATCTCAAGCACTTGAGGTGTTAGCACCAAGATACAGTTTAAGGAGCTTGAATTCTAAAGTCCACAATTCTATCACTGCACTAAACCATGAAATTAGATTGAATAGTGCACATTACTTTTTCCCCTTAGGTTTACCAGATTAATTATTTCAATAGCTTCATGCAATGTCCAATCCCAATAACTTAACTTTTTGAATGGCTGTTCATTTGAATCTAGTTAGCCAATAGTTTTTAAGTTACAAAATTTTATAAACCATACTATTCTCTGCTGTGAGTGTGGATATCAACTTTTTTTTTTTACAGAAAAAAGTGCACAAGTCATATAAAATTACAATTAATAGTAAAACTAACTGAGTGAAATCTAATTTACATATCAACAAGTCAATCGAATAAAGGCATAAAATAGTCATAGAAAGGTCAATGCTTGGACTCCTAGCTTTTACTTTAAGAGTGCAGAGTAAAGAAAAGCAAACTTCACTATATATATATAATGTCTATTTCGATCTACATCTCCAAATGATTGTGACCACATAGGAAACAAAATATACTATCTTAATTGAGGAAAAAATTGATATAGAGGCATCGTTAATTGAGACTTTATGCAAAGCATCACTAAGTTACTTTCAAGACTCTCACAAATAGAATTAGTTCCCAGTTATTGTATGAAAACAAAAAAGTCATTATATAACCTTAGGACATCAATCCTAATTAATAAGTAAGCAAGCAGCATTAAGATCATGTATTACAATTATGAATTCCAATGACTCATAATAAAAAACAAAATTCCTTGTGTCAAAGTTGTGACTTTATAATTACTGATTGCAAATAAAATACTTTATTACTTTATTCTCAATATCAATTAATTTGTTTAAAATTATTATTTTGATGTTTTCTAACTCATATTGTCAATGAGTTTGGTCATTAAAGATAATATAATTCCCCATAAAACAGGTTAATAGCAAAGAGAAAAATAAATTTGGCCACATCTAAAAGTTTATATTGCAGAAATAAATATAAACAAAATGCAATATATATATTTAACATAATAAAAACTACATTTCATTTCTGTTTAAAAAAACCTTAATATTCTTAAAATAATAATGAATTCTATTACAATGTGTTGAGTGCTTTTGGCATTCAAAGATTTATTTACTGTCAAGATTTCAAAAATATTAGAAAACAAAAACATTATTAGCATAACAAATATTCTAAAGAATGATTTATTATTCATCCAAGTAGTTTTTAATTTATAAAATTAAGATAGATCAGGACAGTTGTCTAATTTTTAAATCTTTAACAATGTCAGTATGTATCTACTGTCAATCAGTAGCAAGTATTTGACTGTGAGCAGCTTCTGACAAAAAGACTGTGGTTAGACAATAAAAAAAAATATAAATAATGTAACTTTAATTTACTACAGTCCCAATATTATGGATGTAGATAAGTATCAAAAATCAAGCAATAATACTTGATCACTAATGGTAGTTTGTTTATTGTTGGTCCACACTTTAAATAATTTATTCTACTACTCCAATATTTAAAGCTATATCATTAACTTTAGTCAGTTTTTTAGATCATCAAGATAATAATAATAATATAAGTGTGAATATGTAATTTACAGCTGCTGTGTGTATATATGATATCAAATCTTTATATACTATTTAGGAATTTTACTTAAAAATTTTATATGATGATAAAAAATTAAATATCTTTGCAAGATATATGTTTTGGCTTCACTCTTATTAAATATACTAGAAATGACCAACATTTGTCAACCTATAAGATTATTTTTATTTAAATACCATTATCATGCTCAATTGGGCTAAAGTTCATCTTTTTCTTTTAATCAATAAGTTCAGAAAATCCTGTAGATTTGTAATTAATTGCTTCAACTAATTACAAATTTATAGTATCAATAAATAATATATTATTTATTTACATATTTAGATATTTATTTATGAACAAGGTTTTTTGTATATATATATATAAAAAAAAGCTTTACATAGCTCATCCTTCCACATTAACATTAAGTCATTAAAAATAATAGTATTCAATATACCACTAATGTAAATATTCAATCCTTAACAAAATATTGAATGAATTTGTAATATTTAAATAAGAATAAATGTATATGATTTATTTGGCATTTGAAAGTGGAATCCAAAATGTGTTGTGCTGAGAGATTAGTTGATTTTTTATTAGCAGGAAGTCCTCCAGATGCCAAATGAAAATGTATTACTGCTTTAATCAGTTATAAATACAATGCTTATGAATATATAAAAAAAAATATTTTAATTTTACCATGTATATTAAGTTTTTCCTCAACAAAAAGCAAGGCAGTAAAATAACATTATTATCACTAAGTCATGAAGACTTTCTGGCAATGTCAATTCATAAAATGTTTAATATAGAATAGAAATGAGAGCAACTTACAATTACTTTCCCATACACAAATTAAAATGATGTTTGGCTACTGATATGAATGTAATCAATTATAATCAACATCATTCCATATCACTGTTGCCCAAAAGATATTAGTAATAAAAAGCAAAAAAAAAAAAAAAAATCTATAAATGAGAAATCAATAAAATTAAAAAAAAAAAAAATACAAATCTTTCTCATGAAAGAATGTTAGAGGATGGAAAGTGAAAGTATAGATTCCAATATACAAAGACAGACATGGTCAAAAAAAAGAAAAGGTTTAATTCCAACTAAGGCATTTCTGACTTTGTCAGTTATACTCATTAATAGAGAACCACAAAATTAACCTGCTTATTACACCGAATTTTAAATATGTATTATTGCAGTATCAATGTTTAAGAAGCATTTTACAACAATCAAATTATAAACAGTTTCTAAATATCTTGTAATACTGCAATTATTTTTGAATGAATTTTGAAGATGCATCACAAAAGAGACAGATGTTTAAATATTTGTGTGATAATAATTACTAATATTATTTTCTCATTTGTTAATCTCAGTTATCAGGTGAATCTTCTGAATTTACAAATATGCTATGCAGAATATCATTCTATCAAATAGTTTTTTACATTCAGTTATTTATTATATGATCAAACATGCAAAATATATATGATGATTCATTGGTATGAGATTTATTATATCAACAATAACTTATAAATCAGCAAGAGAGTAATTAAAACTTTTACTTTGTCTGAATTTCATACTCCAAGGACTAACTAGCAAAATATTTTGAAAATGATGTAATTCCCTCTTCAAATAGTAATTAAAAATATTATTTGAATAACTTTGGATAAGTTATTTGTAGTTGTATTAAAAATAAGTTTTTGTTTAGTATTATAAAAAAGTGTATATGTGCTTGTGTGTGTGTATACATTGAAATTATACTTTGTCTGAAAGTTAATGATAATACTTCTTGGACATGTAATTATATTTATGCAATATTTCCATCATCTACCTGAATTGTTAAATGTTTTTTTCAAAAAAAATTCAAACATTTATATTTTTCTAAATACAAACATTTGTAATGGCAGAAAATTAGTGACAATTCAATATTTGGAGTAATATTATACTTCTCTCTTCTTCATATAATACTGGCCTTATCAATGGCAGTCTACCACATGAATTTAATTGATGATTTTAGGTTTAAAATAGTAAATCAACCCCATGAGTCTATCAAAAGCAACAGTACATAGAAATTTTATATAATTATGTATGACAGTCCTTCTAATTTCTTCATTTTTTCCCCCCTTTTAAGCTTAACAATGTTAATTGATGGCTTCCAAACATTATGGATTGCTATACTAGACTATCCCCGCCCAATATTTTTTCAATTTCCCAATCAAGCTACCAAAATTATATGGTAATGATTTAGAGTGAACTCATGGCCATTTTGAATTCTAACAACTGCCCAAAACCAACAGTGACATATCCAAGTGATAAATGACAATGAATAATCCACACATAGTCACAATATGACCATTTGTTACAAAAACGCAAATTCACATCAATAATTAAAAAATTAATGCGCAAATTTCATACAACTATGTTTGATCAAATCATGTGATTACAAAATGTGATGAATAAATTTTGAAATATTAAAAACTTATAATTTCTAAAATATGAATTTAAAATTCTTAAACAGAAAAAGTAAATGAAAAATAATAATCAAAACATATATTATTTAAAAAAAACCACATGTTCAATAAATGTAAAACTGATCAAATCAAGCTTATAATTTTAAAATACTAAAAGCTTACAACTTCTAAAATATGAATTTTAATATATAGAACTATAACCACATATTGAAAAAACATAAATGTTGAATAAATATAGAAGCAACTGCTGAAGCATATTAATTCTACAATTAATAATAAATCACATTTTATCTTAACATTAGTCAAAAGAATAATTGTCTAAAGTAAAGAATAATAAAAAATTAATAAATCAGATTTTTTTCTTGCCAATATTTATTTGCTGACAGATGGATAAAAAGAATCTAAATGAAAGATTTATTCATTAAATTTCTCAAAGATGCTGAGTGAAAAGATTAATGTTTATCTTATTTAAAATGCAATACACTTTTACATTTTAAATAACAAATTTTTATTAAAATCTGTAAATATTTTTTTAAACATGTTTCCATGTTCATTTGTTGATGGTAAAAGTCATTTTGATGTTAATAAATAGAAAATTATATAAATAGCTAAATAGATTTGTATCAATTTCAAGAACCTGTAAGAATCTCACTTGATTAACTATAGATCCGATATCCACATCAGGAGATCAAATGTGAACATTATTTTTTCTTACCTTCATTTTTTTTTTCTAACTATACAGCACAAAGGAAGCTTGTAAAAAAAAAATCCAATTAACTGTAAAAGTAATATGCTTTATTTCATATGGTCATTGGCATATATTGTAATAAGATTCATATTTTAGACGTTATAAGATTTTAGTTTTTCAAAATTATAATTTTGATTTGATTAGACTTCTGCATTTTTTGACGATACTAAATATTGTTGAAAACATCCTTCCCCCTGCCTGCATATCCTGATGTTTCATGCTATCATTATTATAATAAAATTCATATTTTAAAAGTTATATGCTTTTAATATTTGGACTATATTCAAAATGGCAATGAGCACACTCTAAATCAGCACCAATTGTATTCACTTTTCTAAAAGTTGTGATATTTTTAAATCTCATAGAACAAGGTGATATAAACAATTGTTTTACCATTGTTAATGAAAATGTTTACCATATCATATCATACAATAATGATAGAATTTCTATGATATTTTAATTTTGTAAGCTATATAAATATATATTTATTAACATAAATATTGCAAGTTATAAAAATTTTTATTAAAATACATTTATTAATATATTTTGCAGGATTATGGTAGAACATCTATCTGCCAAATCTACAATCCATGTTTGAATCCAGGTCATTTAAAACATGAAATTTTTTCACATTATAGGTTTAGTTTCAAGTAACTGCTGGCACATAACAAAGTAAGTATTGATAAATGGGTATTTTGCTATTTTTAGCTTTAAAAACCTGCTTAAGCCCTCATTTCCTAAAAATTAACAAGTATGGTAATTTCTTCTCTTTAACTGTTCATTCATGAGAAACTATTGAAGAAATTTTTGCTTACCACACTATTTAAAAGACTATTTTATCTTTTAACTATACATATTTTATATTTAGCAAGGTAATGTTGAATATATTGCTCTATAAAATCTGGAAGTCTATATCCAATAACTTATACAAATCTGAACCCATTTAAGTTTTTAAATATTTTGATATTACAATTCAGCAACTATATATTTAAATGATTTTGGCGACACCAAAATATATTGTTACTGAACTGGGTTTAGATCTGAATGACTATATAGGCAAATTAGCTTGGACAGAAAACATTATTGTGGTTTTTTATTTGGACTCATTGTTTTATAGTAAACTAAATAGATAAAAGATAATTGCTGTAGAGATGTATTAGATCCAAAGATTTAAATGCATTGTTCTCAGATCCAAGGCACTTTACTGATGACAATCATAACCTAGAAACTAGTCTAGGGATATTGGATATGAATTAGATAGGGATTTAAATGCACAAATGTTTCTGCTATCATAACTTGTTCAAAGTGGCAATGTTATACGAAAAAAGGTGCTACTAACTTACAAAATTTAAAAAAAAGTGTAATTGTTTGTTTTTATAAATATATATCATACATTCAAATAATGGTCATGTATGTATGTTTTCAACTTATAGAAGATAATAAAAGTCTCAAGGGTGTAAGACAACATTTTGGTATTGGTAGAAAACTTATTTCTACAATAAGAAAAAAAGATGGAACTATTACTAAAAAGAGAGATGACATTATGAAATGTGTTTAAGAGCTTTATCAAAAATTATATAGTAATAAAGAACAAGTACCTCCTATAACTATATCCTTTGAATTACCTAGGATTTTAAATAAAGAAGTAAGACATGCAATTAAATTTATGAAGCAGGAAAAAGCTTCAGGTAATGATGGAATAAATAAAGATAAATGTTAAAAAAATAATGTTCAATGGATTTTCTCAAAAGATGAAAATAAAGATTGATTATGATAAGTTAGAAGAAATTAACAACTACAAATATCTTGGTCAGATTATTACTACATATGGAAACATAATGGATGAAATTAATCATAGAATTAATCTTGGTTGGAGTGCTTTTGATAGAAATAACTTGATACTAAAAGAAAATAGGCCTATGTGTTTGAAAAGGAAGGTTTTTAATAAATGTGTTCTATCGGTTCTTACTTATGGATCTAAGACTTGGACACTTAATAGAAGAGCAATACACAGACTTCAAACCACTCAAAGAAGTATGGATACATGTTATGAGTAACAAGAAGAGATCAAAAATGCAATATACGGGTAAGAGAATAAACAGGAGTTACTTGCTCATTGAAAAAAATAAAAGACTGAAGTGGAGTTGGGCTAGACATATTGCTAGAAGAGATTATAATAGATGGACAATTAAAATCTTAAACTGGATTCCAAGAGATTCTAAAAAACCCACAAAAGGGACCATATGTAAGATGGATGGATGGATGAAATAAGAAAGTGTGCAGTGGTGGTGTGGAGAAGAGACGCTAAAGATCAAAGAAGATGGATTGAACTTAGACCTTCATCCTGCAGTGGATTGATAATGGTTGATGATGATTAATGGAATTATAATTGATATCGTGAAGAAATTTAAAAAATGTTGGCAAAGTTATATATCAAATGGCTAAATGATAAAAAATATACCAGCTGACTGAAAGAATGCAATATTACTATTAATATTTTTAAAAAAGGATAAAGAAGATACTAGAAATTACGGTTGTTTTCTCATCCCTGGTGTTTGCCACAGGATGGCGTTGATGCTAATCAAAAACATATATAGAAAACTCTGGATTTCAATCACCCAAAAGAGCAAACTGAATTTAAAAGTGATTTTAGTATAGTGAATCATATCCAAGTATTGAGAGATGTTATAGAAAGAACAAATGAATATGAGTTGCCATTATGCTTTAAATTTGTAGATTATGAAAAGGTATTTGATTCTATAAACATTTCTTCAGTGATTAAAGCATTGGATCCAGGATATTGTCATATTTTAAAGAATATTTATAAAAATGCAACAGCAATAATTAAATTACATAATGATACTAGGAAAGTTAACATTGGGAAGGGTGTAAGACCATGTGACTCTATATCTCCAAAACTTTTTACAGCAGTACTGCAAGAAGTATTTTGTCATTTAAAATGGGAAGCTAAAAAAATAAAAGTAAATGTAGAGTATTTAAGTCATTTAAATTTTGCTGATGATGTAACTGTTTTTTGCAAATAATGCTTTAGAGCTTCAGGAGATGTTAAAAAACAGATAAACGTAAGAAAGGAGTCTGTGAACGTATCTGCTGTACGAGGGCGCCATCTAGGCATTTGAACCTAGAAAAATTTATATAGTAGGCAGATACGTACGTTAAGATTCAAAAAATTTTTTATATATATTATTCTGACCGTTTGCCCAATGTCACTAGCTCATAGAGTAGCAGAGATTTAAACATTTTATAAGTTTTAATAGATTAGATTCTCAAAATATATTAATATTTAAAACAATAAAATAAAAGAAGCCACTGCCAGTAATTAACACACAAATTGATTTTTATTAACGCACATTTAAAATTGAGGAATAAATTTATTTTAGATTTTAACATTAATAATTTTTTTAAAATTTAAATTACTATTTTAAATAGACCACACAGATGGATTTTACTTTAGCATGTCGAGCATAGATAGGCTACATAGATTTTTTTTTTTCACTTAAAAACTTATCAAAACATTCATTCAATCTCGGACTAAAAGTTTGTAGTCAACCCAATGCCTGCTTCCAGATATATAGTAGCAATCAATGCAATATGAAGATGCTAGCATAAAATCACGCCGACAGGAATGTGCATCTGACAGCGTGATATTATTTGAAGGAAATGATCCGTGTCTAGATCAGGAAAGTGCCTCTGTTTGACTAAGGAATCATGTATGTAAATTTTTTTAAAGAGTGCTATGTATGGGGGAAAGCGGTCTTTCTGCCGTCTTATAAATCCCTGTCCATAGAGCTAGAGGTCCAATGGCGCAGGAAATACATCTGCCACCATTTCAACGATATGACTGCCACTTTGGGGTCATGCATTCAGTTGGGCACGTTGCCCTGTATGCAAAACACGCTTCACATTACATTAATATAAACACCCATATATCCTTCCACAAGCATTGCCCTAACCACGAAACAAATAGCCTGAAATTAAAATCCCTTAAACTAAACATAAACGAATTTAAACATAATTATTAATCTTTATCCATGCAGTTATCCATACCCAACTTTATATTTAATATATTTTAGTTAAAACATAACACACACATACAAAAAGAAATAGAAATGATTGCTTAAACATCTGCATAAAAAAAATATTAACAATTGAATTTGCATTCTTTAATTCAGATAAGAGTTCTTATTTTCAGCTATTAATTCATTGCAATTTTCAAAAAGTTCTTATTAGATAGACACATACTTTACGGATTGAGTAGATTGAGAAGTCCATCTTCGTGATCACTTTTGTAGACTGTTTGTCCTTCTTTGAAATGAAACCGCTACTTGCCATTCATTTGGTCAGGAACTGTCATCAAGAGGCCTCAGCTGGTTGTCCGGAAAATTAAATTTATTGCAGACTTCCACATCGTGAAAATCTGCAATATAGCTAGTTATAACGATATATTCATAGTCAGCTCTCAGATAACAATTATAATAATAATTTGGCTTTTATATTTTTATTAGTCTCTTATCATCCAATCTTTGGATTCAACCGGCAAGACGTCACTAATCCTCTGGTGTTTCAATTACGGTCCGTGCTGACATTTCTGGTGTTTGCATTGGTCATTTAATTTCTTTGTACTCTCTTATCTGACCCTTTAATTTATTTTAAATGCCTCAAGGGCCGTTTGATTTTGAACAATCATTTAATTAATAAGACAATCATTTCCATTTTCTAAGATTATAGAAATCAACATTATTTCTATTTTCAAAAATATCAAATCTTTATATCTTTACTTTTTTACAAAAAAATTACTTTCAAATATTTTTATTTTTTTTAAAGTTTTTAAAGTTGTCCATCATGCGATCTCTATATATATATGCGCTAAACAGTTTTTAAATTTCAGTTTTTAAGTAAAGTTTTTTTCTTTTTAATAAATCAATTTTTATTTATGATCTTTTATTTTAATTTTAAAATAATGTGATGGGATATTATATTCCGTTACAGATTCTATAAATATTTCTTCAGTGATCAAAGCATTGGATCCAGGATATTGTCATATTTTAAAGAATATTTATAAAAATGCAACAGCAACAATTAGATTACATAATGATACTAGGAAAGTTAACATTGGGAAGGGTGTAAGACCGCGTGACTCTATATCTCCAAAACTTTTTACAGCAGTACTGCAAGAAATATTTTGTCATTTAAAATGGGAAGCTAAAGAAATAAAAGTAAATGTAGAGTATTTAAGTCATTTAAATTTTGCTGATGATGTAACTGTTTTTTGCAAATAATGCTTTAGAGCTTCAGGAGATGTTAAAAAACAGATAAACGTAAGAAAGTAGAACTAAAGGTAAACATTAAAAAAGACTAAAGTAATGTTCTCAAAAAATAAAAATAAAGATTGATAATGATAAGTTAGAAGAAGTTAACAACTACAAATATCTTGGTCAGATTATTGTTACAGATGGAAACATAATGGATGAAATTAATCACAAAATGAAACTTGGTTGGAGTGCTTTTGGTAGAAATAATTTAATATTAAAAGGAAATATGCCTATGCATTTGAAAAGCTTTTAATAAATGTGTTTTACCAGTTCTTACTTATGGATCTGAGACTTGGACATTTAACGGGAAAGCAATACAGAAACTTCAGGTCACTCAAAAAAATATAGAGATGTTAGGAGTAAAAGAAGAGAAACAAAATACATGGGGAAGAGAACAAGCAGGTATTATCACAATCATTAAAAGAATTAAGAGACTGAAGTGGACTTAGGCTGGATTTACTGCTAGAAGAGATAATAGTAGATGGACAGTTGAAATTTTAAACTGGATCCAAGAAATTGTAAAAGATCCAGAAAGTGATTACATGTGAGATGGATGGATGAAATAAAAGAGTGTACAGAAGTAATATGAGAAGTGAAGCTAAAGATTGAGAAAATGGATTGAACATGGAGATTTTCATCTTGAAGTGGCTTAATATGGTTGACAATGATAATGATGATGATAATATGCCTGCCTTATTTGAGCAGTAATACTCAAGATCCATGGATCAGGCCCAGTTCTGCTATTTCCAGTTCTCACACTTAACCACCCCCACCCCCACCGTCGACTGCAATAAGGAACTAATACATGCTTAAATAAGCTAGTAACATTTTTTTAATATATATATATTTTCAATAACAAATGAATTTTATATCTTTTAAAGTGAAATTATATCAGTAAGTTTGACACCTGGTTATTATACTGTAATTAGTAGTAATTATAAATTATATCAACTACTTAATTTTGCTTTAAAGTTTACAATAAAAAAGAAAACCACTTATCAAAGAGCAAAAATTTGTAAAATCCCAGCAATATTTATTATCTTAGATACAACAGCAAGCAGATAAATAAACAAAGTGCGTGTAAACATTATAAGGGGCTTCTAGAATACTATTTCCCATAACCCAGCCAAGACACCAGTAGGTTTAGCCACACGCTAAGAGAGACAAGTGATAACCTATTCTTCCACCCTCGACATCCCTCTTACAACCACTCCCCCAAATGCCCTCCTTATGCAAGAAGTAATTTTTTCATATATATTTAATTTTAATATCATACGAAGGTTGAGCATAATTAGTAAACATCAAAATATATAAAGCCATTTAATTACTTAACTGTAATTACATTAATTAAATAAATATATGCAAAGAAGCAGGCGCTTAAAAATCTCTTTAATAAAATGGAATTTTCCCCCTCTTGGAATATAACCTTCTACCCCTATTTTCTTTAATACAGTCTTTAAGATAAATTTTTTTGAACTTCACTGCCCTATTTTAACATCTTCCGGTTAAGAAAAAATTTCGTAAAAAGCATTTAAACATATGAAGAAAAAAAATGCTTTAATTTCTAATCCTCCCCCTATAACTTTCCAAAAGATATTAACAAAATGAATATAAATTATGGGCAAAATAATAATAATCATTCCCACACAAAAAAAGACAGAAAAAAATAATAATAATTACAAGTCAAAATTAATATTCATCTAACAATACCATCTACAAAGTGTGTGTGAGAGAATATACACACAAAATCAACACATACATATATGTATATAAAGTTTTATATTGGCACGATTAATACTTTCACCCATCACAATCACTTATTATTTCGAATATGGATAAAAAATTATAAAAAATTTAGCCCCAGGTTAAGATTTTTTTTTTTTTTTTCAGGTAGTTGCCCACCATCTAATCATTAAATTATATATAAAAAAAATAATAAATATATGATTCATTACAGATATTTATGCTTTTATTACATGTTTTTGAGAGATTATAGTTCCATCTCTTGAATTACATTTATTTTCAATGATTTAATAATTGATTCAAAACTTTTGAAAATTATAGGTATGCCTATTAATAAATAGTAACCTATTTTCACTCCACAGACAACTCTGAATATGAAGAAACAATTGGACAAGCATCAAAATAAAATTCCCTCAGACCAATCACTGGCCTGCTGATAAACATTGTTTTGCATGCTTAACCACCGACTAGCATTTTAAAATTTCCAAGCAAAGGCAATTTGATTGAACACTAATCACGAGCTTTTTGATACATATATTCAAAACTTTAGATTGAATAGAATAGCATGGCTGGATACAAAAAACGTATTCCCTCCCTATGAAGGTGAATAATCAAGCAATATGATGGAGATGTGATGTGATGCACCATGGCTTATCTTTTATCTGAATCAGGAATCTCTCAGCCACTATGCACAGAAAAAACATGTTAGCCACCTTACCTTCCCTTTTCATCTGCCACCCCAAGTTTTTCCCAAATACTTCTCTATCCTGCTCCATCCCATTTCCACATCATCTTTATCCATTCTATAGCCTTTATATCTAGATCCCTCTCATCTTTGTTCCAAAACCATAAATAAAAAAAAAAAAAAACAAGAATCCACTTTCTGCATAATCACATTTATATTTATTCTATCACAATTTCATTATTTGTACCCTTTCTGCTTGTAAGCATTTACATTCAAGTAACAGATGCCTAATATTTTCCATGCCTTCCTTACATAACTGGTAGACTAAATTACACACATTCCTCCATTTATGTGTATATTCCTCTTGATGATAACAATCCTGTTGGAGCTTTACTCAGTAAATTGCTTTCCTTGCTATTATCATGAAGTCTCACATCCAATATTCTGTTTAGTTCTATATACATTTGAATTCTCTTTACTCTCCATATTATTTCATTTTCTCAATGCCCTATTTTTTATTAATGTATCTATTCTTATATCCCATTCTTTGCCACTATAATACTCAAACAATTCTCCTAACACAATCATCCCATCTTTTGAACAAGTATACTGACATAAAGTCTTTATCCAAATCTTCTACATATTGTACTATCTTTCTCACCCATCTTGTTACCTATCCTTTACCTATAACCCAATTGAATGCTATTTTGACTATTATTTTGTTATCCATAAATTGCAATTTACCGAACATTTTCATTTTGCTTTTTTGCATCCTTTCTCCTTGAATTGTTTCCTTTACCATCCACACATCTATATCTCATGCATGTCTTCTTACTTCACTTTGTACATTTTCTATTCACCCTTTACTTACACATAATGCTTCATTACCATAAATTAACCCTGCTATTGCCACTCCCTTCCATACAATTCTGCTACATCATATTTATTATATGAAAAGTCTGTTACTTTCTTTATAACTCCCTTTCTTCTCTTTGCCTCATTTATTAATTTTTTCTACCATTCATCCAAGCAATTTCTCTGATTGCTTAAGAAGATTCCATATAGTTGAACCTATTCACCACAATAAACTTTATATCCCCCCCCCCCAATTGTTTCTCTTCTCTTTCCCCAGCATTTACCATCATTCCTTTTGATTTTACTTCACAAAATTTAATCCCCCAGCTCTTTACCCACCTTAACACAATTCTTCAGAATAACTTCTATATCTTCCACTTTCTATTAAGAAGATATCAGCAGATAAAAGACCTGATAATATATACTCTCTTGCCATCTATTAATGATATCTCTATCACTCTTCCTAATCTTTCTATTGCTTTCTCCATTTCTCTCAAATATAACAAAAACAAAATAGGTGACATAGAGCATCCTTTTGCCTTAGTCCCACTCCATTTTTAACTCTGATTCTACATTTCATAATGATATATACAATAATTATTTTCATACGATCTCTTAATAAGATCCACTAAAGCTCCATTCATTCCCAAACTTACTAACCTTACAATCTATTTCTATTTATTCTATCATATATAAGTTGTGTGATTACAAATAAACTATCTCCTATACACCTATCCAATCTAAAACCTCCTTGTATTTCTCTCACTGTATTATTTTCTTCCATCCATTTTCACACCTTTCCAGCTACCATATATGCAACAAATCTATATATCACTGACCTTACCACTATCAGTCTATAATTGTTCAACTTTGTATTATTCCAGGTATCTGGAAATTCTCTCTTATGTGCTATTTTATTAAACCTTGATAACAGATTTAATTTTGCTCTGTTTCCCAAATTGATCACCATCTCTGCTGCCCATCCATCTAAAGCTCTTGCCTTTCCATTTTCAATTTCTTCCCTGCTTCATACAATTCACTTTCTGTAAAACTAATATTTCCATTACTATATGCTGTTCCACTTTTTTTTGCTCCCATCTCTTCCACTTTTATTAAAATCCTCCAATAATTTGCTATTTAATTTCATTCTCTATATAGTTATCGATTTTAGCCAACTTCTCTTTTTTTTTTTTAATATATTTCTCATTTAATATTAACATCTTTTTCACTTTTTTTGTTTTTAATAGCACATTTCTATTCTCTGCATGCATTTTCCATCTCTTTTACACTTTTACTAATTCTCACATTTCTATTATTTTTATTCTTCTAAATATTCTCACCTAAAATCTTATTTGCAACTTTTTCTACTTTACCACAACAGTCCTTATATTCATCCCCAACAAACCCTTCCATAATTTCTTGTACTTTTATTTTATGTTCGTCTAACTTATTCTTATCATTCATTCTCCATCCATATATTTCACTATCCTTTTTGCTTTTATTACTATTTTCCATCACATTACTAACCATTTCTATTATAGAAATTATGATCACTATTACATACTCTCTCTTCATTGTCAAACACTTTATTTTCCATACTTTACTCATTCCCTCTTTCACTACTAATACAAAATCTATTGTGTGAAATATAATATTTCTAGGTCATGTGTATTGCCCCCATAAATATTTAATAAATTTCTAATTGTCAAATTCATTCTCTGACAAAAAAATTTCAAAAGCTGTCCATTCTTGTTATCCATGTCATCAATTTCTTCAAAATGCCCAACCATATCCTTTATAACCATTATTTTCTTCCCCATTTTTAGTGAAACTCTATATATCCTTAACTAGGTGTTCATATATGCTACTGATCCACTCCATTGTAGTTTGACTATCTCCAATGGGCATATACCCTATAGCCAAATTCAAGTAAACAAATAACTAGCAAGAATCACATGATGCTTTGCTGCATTTCTTATTTCCTTATTATCACAACTTCTCAGCAACTTCTTGTGAAATTTTTACAGATTACATCTTTGATATTACTTTCTACAACTGCATTTATTCCAACTACCAGTTTTATTTTGACAGTACTCACAATAATACTTTATTAGATAGTATTTGCATCCTTCAATTTTCTGACAAGATCAAACCACACAAGTCGATTTTTTTCTACATCATCCATTGTATTCATCTTCATGAACATTTTTTTTTTAATTATTTCATTCCTCACTTTATCTATTATAATTTTCTGTAAACTTATCCTTTTAAAAAGTCCATTTTTGCAGTCAGTAATTAATCTCTTTCTTACATTTATATTATACTCTGTATCAGTCTTATGTATGTACCTTCTTTTGATTTCCATGCTTATATATTTCCATAATTATGTTCAGAACTCTTGCAATATTCTTATCTTAAATATTCTTTCCAAAATGTCATATCTGCTATTCTTGTTAAATTTATTTGATATTTTATTCCTTTTAGTCTCCTAATCTTTAAAATGACTGATTCACACTTGTCTTATCTATTCAAATTGACCTAAATTTATTTTGGAGCTTCAAAATTGCATGCATATTGCAATAAAACTTTAACATTGGATCATAATAATGCCAGAAATTTGCTGAAGTTGACAAACAATATGTTGTATATAAGGATTAGTCTGGATACCAAGATTGATTATGGGTAATTTCCAAACACTGCAGTTGAAAGCATGTTTTTTTTTATTATACATTTTCAGGGGTATAGTTATCCCACAACCCTAATGAATATGTTTTCCTTGTTAATATTAAAATATATCATAAATGAATTATAAATTCCATTCATAACATGTAATTAATTTATTTTTTATATATCACATCATGTCTAAATGCTAACAGGTTTCGTAACATTGGTTTTATATTCAGAGTACTTGACCTTCAGCATCATTGCTTTTTTTCAAACCCTAATTGTCAAAATGATTACAATTTGACATATTCCAACAACAGAAAAACAGGCAATTCAATATTCATAAAACTATGGTGCACTGCCCTCCCAAAAAGTGTGAAAAAAAAAAAATTAAAGATCATAATATGAGACTTTTTCAACTTGACAATCAATGGCAATGCAATGTGAAAGCTTGTCATAAATGAATATCCCTTCAGAAAGAAACATAGTTAAAAGGCTTAAGAATGTGATTTCTGATTATAGATTTATTTATAGCTCATGTGAAGAATTAATGACCATATAATAGCCCAAATGTCAGTTACATTTGTCAAACAAAATGGTTATGGATTGGAACAACTACTTCCACGAAGTTTGCACGTATAGCATTTTATCTAGACCATCATGCAAAATCAGATGTCCTAACAAAATAGTAGAAATCAATGAGAGCCTTCCAAGCAAGCAAAAAAACCAACAGGGGAAAATACTTCCACAGCAGTCATTATTCAATGGCTTATGGACATCCTAGGAAAAACAGCTACTATTCTTATGATTGCTATTAAAGAAATTGTGGCTAATAGATCTATGATTTATTCCAATTGCTGCAAGACATATTAAACTGATGATTTATGCTATTCCAGTTTTGAAACTTTTAAGGTCAATCACCAATATGGTGTGCACATGCAAAACATCGAAAGACTATGGGGTCTAGCGAAACAAGAAGCATCAATGAACTGTGCAACAACACATCCAATCCTATTTATCAAAATTTATATGGTGAAATTGTTGGCAATTTTGAGGCCATTAGGGATTTCAGGCGCCGACATAAATAACCCATGTCCTAGTCATTTTTGGGTTGTTTTCTTAAATCCATGTAGCTTAAATTTATTTTTTATTTAAAAATTTATTGACATAGTTAACCCACATTGTAGCTTAAATTTATTTATTTAAAATTTATTGTCCTACTTAACGCATGTTAGTTATTTTTTTTGTTTTTTAAAAACAAATCTCTGTAGCTTGAAATGTTAAATTTATTGTTCTAGCTAACCCATGCTGTAGCTTAAATTTATTTTTTATTTAAAATTTTTTCAATTCTTAACTCACATTAGTCACTTTTTTTTTAATCCCTGTAGCTTGAATTATAAAATGTATTTTTATTTAAAATTTATTGTCATTGTTTTGTGTTATTTCTGTGAATGGAATTTATAATATATGTATTGCTATTTTTAAAGTTAACAGGAATTTATAATCAATTCATTAATATTTTTAAATATTAACAAGTAAAACATATTCATTAGGATTGCGGATAACTATGCCCCTGAAAATGTATAATAAAAAAAAAACATGGTTGCCAACATTAGTGTTCAGAATTATCCATAATCAATCTTGGTATCCAGACTAATCCTTAAGCTTTTATTTTTTATTTAGAATTTATGATGGTAGTTAACCCATGATGAGCTTAAATTTACTTTTTATTCAAAATTTATTTTCGTACTTAATCCACGTTAGTCACTTTTTGTTTTTTAAAAAAAATCTCTGCAGCTTGAATTATTAATTTAATTTTTTATTTAAAATGTATTGTTGTTAATTTGTGTTATTTCTGTGAATGAAATTTACAATACATTTTTTGATATTTTTTAAAGTTAACAGGACTTTATAATCGATTTATTGGTTTTTTAATGTTAACATGTAAAACATATTAGTTAGGGTTGTGAAATAACTATGACCCTAAAAATGTGCAATAAAAAAAACATAGTTGATAATCTTAATGTTTGGAATTATCCGTGATCAATTTTGGTGTCCGGACTAATCCTTATATATCCAATATATGTCTATAATTTATCTTCACTTATTTCTTTATGCATTGAATTGTTTATATCTATATAATATCATTTAATACCTTATTTAATCATTTTTTATAATGCAGTCAAATAAAATATATTCCATTCTATTTTCTTACAGTTTACAATATTATTAAAATAATGCATGATTAAAACTTTTATGGAATAATTAAAGTGATAAAAATAAATTAAATTATTAAAAAGTTTAAAAGTAATATAAATCTAAAATAAATATATATAAAACAATTTAAACAAAAGAAATCAAACAAAAATAAGAATAAAAATAAAAAGATTAATTTTTATAAAATTGTTAAAATGTACAAAAATATACAATTACTGGTTTCATTAAAATATTTGTATTCTGCAAAATCTATAATGTAAAATATTATACATAATTTGTTATATAATTACATCTATTTATCTATGCATAAATATGTATATTTGAAAATTGTAGCTCTAATGAAGACTGCTGGTCAGTCAAAACTAAAAAAAAAAAAATCAAGAAATTTTATTTGATTGGACTATAAAAAATGGTTAAATAAATAATATTATACAAATATGTATAATGAATTCTCTTCCCAAACATACTCCATGCAGATTAATATAATAGTGAATTCAGAACCCACGTCTCTAGGATTGATTGTCAACTAATTAAAATTTTTAAAAAAAATCAGTTTATTTACTTTAATGGAGCTATTGTGCTCCATTTGCTACTAAAAAGTCTGGTGGCACATGATGTCCCAAACAAATAATATTTATTTTTATATAATAAACAATAATGCATTATTTTTGAAAACAATGTCCCCCATCTTTAACACAAATATTTTAGTACCTCAATATTTAAAACTTCCATTAAAATCTCTAATAATCTCATCACATTATTAAAAAGAATATATAAAGCTAATCCTACTATTGAAGTATTGAATAATAGATCTAGATCATCAGAGGCAAAATTCTCCATACAGTGCAAGCCAGAGTAATCAATGGATGCAAGAAGATTTGTGCATAAAATCCTTATCTAATGCCTACTAATTCAATATCCTCAGACTAATTTCTAGCTTATGGCTTTTATCAGTGAGGAACTTTGGACCTCGGAGCAGTGCACCTAGATCTAAGGATTTAATGCAACGCTCCAGCAACCAGTATTGCATCCATTGATTACTTTGGCTTGCACTGCATAGTAACACTATATAGAATTTTGCCTCCATTTTAACAGCTTGTGTAAACATAGGAAATGGTGATCATGTGAAATTTAGTATTGTATAATGTAAATTTATTAAAATATATTCTTTCAAATTAAAAAAAAAAAATCAGACATGTATTAAACCTTTTACATATATATATACACAGCAAATACCTTTACATACACATATATGTTATTATTATAAGATTATTTGGAGAACATCTACAATAAACAAATATTGGTAAAATATATATATTTGACATTTTACATATGCACAGTCTGCCCATGAAGCTATTAATATAGATAATTCTAGCGTGAATCTTCATTGGAGTATGATACCCAGAAGTTTTTGTAACTATGGCTACAGTGGTTTTTAAAAAAGAAGCATTTTAATTTTTTTTTTTTAAATCAAGTTATTTAAAAAACATATGTATGTAATTTACTGATTAACTTAACATGAATGTCTTCAAAAAGGATTTATATAAATTATTCAAAAAATTTGTGGGAAAATATTTCAAAATAAATAACTTATTTCAAAATAAAAATATCACAATAGTTTAATATGTTTACTATTCCAGAATTTTCATACCAAATTTCTGCTGGTTATATTTAAATTTTAAATATAGGTATAAATTTTAAACTTTGAAGCAAATCTATTTAAGACTAAGTTCGTTTCAGGATCATCATTTTATAATATTTTACAAAGATGAGATGTTAAAACTTCAATTAAAAGTTAAAATAATAAAATACCACTAATGACTTATCACATGATCAGGTATCCTTTGCCGAAAAATTCATTAGACATAAAATCTTTTCAGTGAACATGTAATTACATAATAGAATTTTTTTTATAATGTTCATTGTATATATTATATAGAGATTATCCCTTTATTTCCGTCGGTATTTGTTACTAATAAATATAATACAGAGAGTAGTAGCAGAACATCCAAACTTAAAATCTATACTTAAAGAAACTTTTTCATTATTTCCAGAACTAAAGATGTATAACTAAATATATACTACTGCATTTACATACAACATACCGAAATATAATCCCCCCCTCCCCCCGATTCTAAAAATTATAAACTAAAAAGAAATTTTACTTAATTAATTATTAATTTTCAATAATTTTAATTTATAAATACGAAAGTAAAAGGAAAAAAACTGTAGGAGGGGTCGGGGTATATTGAAATTCATTACTAAATAAAAAATTTACTAGACTGAAGGTCGGGCTCCATCTTTGCAAAATAGTTAGAGGCGCAAACAAAATATTCATTTACAAAAATCATAAAACTGTATCCACTATATTTCAGCTGAATTTCAAAGCAAGTAATTAAAATTTCTTGCTAATATTTCAGTCTGATTTGATCAATCCATCAGCACAGTTACAATATATCTGCTTTAATGGGTGGGCATCGAAGAAAGGGATAAAATTTTAATTCATGCTTTAGTAGAGCCATGTGTTTATCATTGCTAGTATTTCTGGCGTTAAAGGTTATTTTACACCAGATGTGGATGGTTTCTGATCACCTGACATTTACACCCAGCAATAGGTTTCATTTCCTCAACTTTTCAACAAGATTTCCACACTTCTCAAGTTAAAGTTCTCACTTCAAGGCAGGTCAACTTTGAAATAAAATAATGTTAATTGAATTTCAATACACTACATCCTGACTGACTTGCTTCTGTGTTAAACAATATAATTTTTTTAAAACTTTAAACAATCAAAATGTTCATTAATAAAAAGAAATAAAACATTTGACCTCATAAATGTTTCTTTTTTTTTTTTTAAATGATTATATATACATTATACAGAGAAGGAAAAAACGACAATAGTTAACAGAAGTTTGGAGATAGAGCTCTGTAGAATCCGTTGTTAAGTTACTTAGGCAAACTGTGAGAGTTTGGGACAAATCAGCATTTTGCCAGAAATAATGTACGCCATCTCTAAAGTGATAATCTATGGTAATAACAAAAAATTTTGGAATAATGAAAATCAACCTTTTTATAAAAAAAAATTATTTATGTGTATAATGTTAAATTTATTAAATTAAAATTTTTATCTACCCATGTGCTATTTCTTTTTACAACTAAACCACACAAAATGTTCTCAAAGAATAAATTTGCTGTAAACCTTTAAAAAAAAAAAAAAAATTTTTTTTTCCATTTGTGATGAGAATTATTATGTGTACACCTTTAAATGGATTTATCTCTCATAACCTTCATTGATTTTATTTATCTCTTAAAAACCTATTCCTTTTAAATGGTTATTGTCCATATTATATTGAATATACAAACATAATTCATCTGTTCTACATAAACATTAATCTATCTCTGGAATATTTATTCCTATTTTGTATTTGGAAGAAATATTTGTATCTTTGTAGAATTAGATTCTATTATAGTAGAGGTTATGAAAATGTAAAATGATGGGTGTTCAATATTCCCTGTAGAATTTCATTTAATGCATTAAGTATTGTATTAAAACTCATAAAAGATTATTTGATGGATGAATAACTGCATAAATTATTTTCATGTTATTCTTCATGTGTATGACCACTTAGTTATCACCATTTATGCAAAGATCAAATCATGTAATAATTGCAATGTGGGGAAAAACTCCAAAAATTGTTTCAAGTTTAATGAAGCTCAAGCAGTGGAGATGAATCTTATAAATATTCATCTAATATAGCAACAATGTCTCAACAAGTACAATAAAACTTTCTAGATCCAACACATTTTTAAATTCACAAGAGTGCTCTATTACTGAAAACATCCGATTTAGATTTCAACTGCAACATTTTTCCAGTTATATGGGAGTTCAATTAGCAATATTAAAATCTTTAGTTATGTTAATTTATAATGTCTTTAAATATTTTCTAGATTTACTGGCAGCATTAATGAATGAAACTGCACTAACCTGAAGATCAATATTATAATAAACACAAGTAATATTTAAAAAAAAAATTAACAGTATATTATGTACAATGCATATTCTGGCCTACTAAAAAATAAGAGTTTAATTTTGGATAAGCAAAAATTCTTGTCCAGTGAAATGTAATTATTGAGATTATTTTATTACTTTAGTACTGGAACACTATGTGAATTCACAAAAGAAAAAAAAGTTATTCTAAAATAATTTACATTGTGCTTATATAAAAAATCTAAGGATTGTGTAATAACAAAAGAAAAATAATAATTTACTACAAATTGATTATTTGCTTTAATTTGACAAGTATTATCACATGTTTACAATGCTCTTATGTGCATTAGAGACATTACAAAATATAACAAATTGAAGCAATAGTAAATTTTCAGAACTTCACCTACAAATTATTTTTGTAATATTTATTTATTACTATGTTGATGAAAAATCAATCTATATCAAGGCAGGATCTATATCAGATTGAATTATCCTCACCCAAAGACATGAAAAAAACCCAATCCCCAAACTAAATAATTCAACCTTGTCTTCATCAATATCAGTGGCACAGTCCATTTATTAAATTCTGAATCCTCAACTCCTATTTTAATAAAACCCATTTCACAAAGATTCATTCTTACATAATAAAAAAACTACAACTCATTTTTAAAAACAATGAATCCTATATGATCTAGTCATTCAAACAAGTAATAAATAAATTAATGGCACCATAATTAATACAATACATTGAAGTGATACCAAATCTTCAAAGTGACTTCTATGAATAATATTTATGCACTACTATATTAATAAATAAAAAAAATCAACCAATCTCTGCAAGATATTTATTTCAGCTCTAAATACCATTAAAGAAGATAAAACCACACATCAAACATAGCAAACTCATTTACATTAACCTGATCCATTTGGGATTCAAGTTTTATTCTTTTTTTATAGGCCCTATTTAATAAAGCCTATTTTACCAAGACATATACACAAGGCAGAATAATATAAATTCATTTTTCCTTGAAAGAGCCTTGCACAATCATGTCAACAACTAAATAATATGGAAAAATTAGTGACACTATAAATAAGATAATAAACTGAAGCAATATCAAATCTTCAAACTGCAATCTATATAGTATATTACTTTAACCCAGTGTTCTTTAACCCTTGGTCCGCAGCCCGGCGCTGGGCCGCGGAACTTTTCTGCAGGTCCGCGTGCTAGACGGGCAGTAAAAAGTTTGTAATAATAAATAATAAGAGTTTAAACTTTTAATTAATATAGCCAATTTTTATTTATTTTTTCATCTCATTTTTATCCAATTAAAAAAAAAAAAGAAAACAGAACGAAAACAAAATCTAATCAATCATTCATAAATTAATTTGTTTTTCTAGTTATCACAGGTGTTTATGGGGGGAGATAGAATTATTATTTTTATTACTTTTCTAAAAAAATTTTAAAAAAAGTTTTATATTATATAAACTCCATATATATATAAAACTTTATCTTATATATTTAACATTGTTGTTTTGATCAGTTATAACAATTATGCTTATATCTTTAAGAAAATTTATCTATAGACTTCTGCCAGTCTTCGAAATCTTATCCTTATTTTTGCTGTTCCGCGGAACCTTATCCTTATTTTTACCGCTCCGCAGGTGTGAAAAGGTTGAAGACCACTGCTTTAACCCACTAAGCATCACATAATTACCATTTATTTATGCTCCATTAATACAGATGCAAAATTCTCCATACAGTAGCCCTCAATCCAAGGCTCCTCACTGATAAAAGCCACAAGCTAGAAACGAATCTAGGATACTGGATGAGTAGGTACTAGATAGGGATTTTATGCACAAACTTTTCTGGGTCCACTGATTGTAGAGTTTTGCCTCTGTGTATAGTATATTAAATGTACTGGAAAAATTGATTGATTTATTTTCATCACTATATTAATGATTAAATATATAATTTGTAGATAATTTGATATTACTTCAATTTACCATTACATAATATATATAGTACTGTAATAGTATATATATATACCGTTACATCAATTTCAAATAAAAGTGAAAAAAATATAAATAAAATCACCCTCAGATAGAAATATATATATTAAAAAAGAAATTACTAAAAATTTTATTTAAATTAATATATATAATGCATAGATGGCAAACTAATTATATAAAGTTAAAAATCTAAAAACAACATTTATTTTAATATAAAAGAATTTTTAAGAAAGCTATTAATTAGTTATTTTTAATCTTAGAATGGGAAATGATTTTCTATAATGATGTAATAAAAAACAGGCCCTTGGGCATAGTCAGATAAGAGATAAATTAGAGAATATTAGTGATAAAATTTTGAGTTCCTGCTCTAAAGCAAGCTGGCCAATAACGATGGAAATAAACACATAACCCAAAGAGAAAAGTCATCATCACCAAGCCAGGCAAGATCAATCCTGGAATCTGATGATAAGAATTCAAAATAATTTTTTAAAAAAAACTTTCAAGTGGAGATTTGAGTTTGGATTGCTCCTGCTGATTGTATGTAATTGAAACGCATTTTATAAGTGCATTGCAGATCAAAATGTAGGAGTCATGGAATAAATTACATTTCCCATATTTTCAGCAGCTAAGGCGGCCTCCAGAATAATGGTTCCCATAAACTGGCCAACAACAGATTCTTCTCCACCTACGACAATACCAATATAGGATGGAAGAAACTGTGAACATAGTTGTGTGACGTATTAAGGACCGCAATGACGGACTTCAATAATCCTACAGCATTGCAAAGTATGAACTTTTGCTTTAAATGAACTATGAATTTTAATTATATAATACAAACTTTTCAAGTAATAATTTCCAACGCCACTTAATTTTAAAAAGATCTCATCTGACTAAAATTTTAAATTTATATTTTTTTTTATATGTGTTTAATATCATTTCCATTCTCATAATTTTCTTTTAAATTATTTGAAAATAGGCATAAATGGCACCATAGATTAGTAAGATTATGTTAGTTTAAGGGGGTTAATTTTGGGCTAATTGTATCATAGTTGAATCAATGCTGGTGGATAGATATATGTGTGTTTTATGTCAATGTAATTTGTATAGGTGCATTGGATACTCGCCCCCTTGTGGCACACTATGTTTGGCTCAAAATTATAGCCATTGTGTTATCAATGGTCGTAGACATTTTTCCTATGCCACTGATTTTCATACGCTGTAGTTTGGACAGTAAGCCGGCAAAGACTGCTATCCCCATTTATAGAACATCTCATATATATTTCAATGATTTCATTTTGTATCACCAATTGGACAGTGGATCATTCCTGTCTGTTGGTGAAATTTATTAATGATCATGGGGAAGATGCTCATTCCTTCCCACCATGATTCCTTATTTTCTAATGATATTCTGCAACAGATGTAAATTCTTGCCAACATGATTGTGTTATGCTAACTATCTCATTTTTGCATTGGTCACATCGGTATACCAATAAGCTAGCATTAGTTTAAATGTGAAATTTTAGCCTAAGGTTAAAGGGATTGGGTTAGTTATATGCGTATTCTATGTAGCATATTTACACTTAGTAAATATTAAAATTGTATTAAATCTTTTAAAGTATACCCATCTGTGCATATAATTTAAATCAAATATATGTAATAGTAAATTTAATCTTCAGATGTTTGAATTAACGTGCGTGTGCGTAATAATAAAATGTTTTGTTTAATTTAACTTTGGTAGTAATTTATTTATATAGTTTTATTAATATTTTAAAAAGTCAAGAATTAGAAAGCTCAGCTTCTCCCTGAGCTAATGACTGGGGCTTTCCGTCAGATAAAGTTGAACCTCACCCTTATGTATCTGCCGCCTTTGTAAATTTTCTAGGTTTGAATAGCCTAGTGGTACCCTAGGACGGCAGATAGGTTTGGGAGCTTCCGTCGACCGTAATTTTGAAGATAATTAATCTCAAAAAATTGAATTACTTATAAAAAGAGTAACCCAAAATGGGGGGGGGGGGTTTTCTGAAGTAACAACCCACTCTCTTCATAGTCTAAACACATCATTTAAACATCCTAACAATTATGTAACTTTCTTGTTTCAAATGCAGTTACATTAAAAAATATTTTGACCATTTTAGGCTAGAAATGCATGTATAAACAAAATTATTACATATTGTATATTTATTCTATGACAAAATGTTGTTTTAAACAATTAGTTTTCAGCCATTTATTCCCAATATTTATATCAATTAATTTTAAAGTTGTCAATGACCAACAGTTATTAAAATAATTATATAATAATAATTAAAGCATTGACAAAGATTAAATAAAAACAGATAACTTGGATTTATATTAAATTATAATGCAAATAAAATAAAAAAACCAAGAGGCAGATCTAAAAAAATAGTGGATACTTTTAAGGCTAATATAAGTGAATATAATCAGCAAATAAAACATTGTAGACCTTTTTAACTTAATCATCATCATCAACCATTATCAATCCACTGCAGGATGAAGGTCTCTCCAAGTTTAATCCATCTTCTCCGATCTTTAGCTTCTCTTCTCCACAACACCCCTGCACATTTTCTTATTTCATCCATCCATCTCACATGTGGTCTCTTTCTGGGTCTTTTACAATCTCTTGGAATCCAGTTGAAAATTTCAATTGTCCATCTATTATCATCTCTTCTAGCAATATGTCCAGCCCAACTCCATTTCAATCTTTTAATTTTTTCAATAAGGTCAGTAACACCTGTTTGATGTCTTACCGATACATTGCGTTTTCGATCTCTTCTTGTTACTCCCAACATACACCTCTCCATATTCCTTTGAATGGTCTGAAGTCTCTGTATTGCTCTTCTATTAAGTGTCCAAGTCTCAAATCCATAAGTACGAACTGGTAAAACACATTTGTTAAAAACCATCCTATTCAAACACATGGGCATATTTCCTTTTAGTATCAAGTTATTTCTACCAAAAGCACTCCAACCAAGTTTAATTCTATGATTAATTTCCTCCATTATGTTTCCATCTGTATTAATAATCTGACCAAGGTATTTGTAACTGTTAACTTCTTCTAATTCTTCATAATCAATCTTTATTTTCATATTTTGAGAAATCGATTAAACATTACTTTAGTCTTTTTAACATTTATCTTTAGTCCTACTTTTCTACTTTCATCTGCTAACTCCTGCAACATTTCCTGCAGCTCTGAAGCATTATTTGCAAAAACAACTACATCATCTGCGAAATCTAAATGACTTAAATACTCTCCATTTACTTTCACTCCTTTAGTTTCCCATTTTAATCCACAAAATACTTCTTGCAGCACTGCTGTAAAGAGTTTTGGAGATATGGAGTCACCTTGTCTTACACCTTTCTCAATGTTGATTTTTCCAGTATCATTATGTAATCTAATTGTTGCTGTTGCATTTTTATAAATATTCTTTAAAATATGACAATATCCTGGATCTATATCTTGATGATCCAATGCTTTAATCACTGAAGAAATGTGTATAGAATCAAATGCCTTTTCATAATCTACAAATCCAAAACATAAAGACAACTCATATTCGTTTGTCCTTTCTATGACTTCTCCCAGTACCTGGATATGATCTACTGTACTAAAACCACTTTTAAATCAAGCTTGTTCTCTTGGTTTGTGGAAATCCAATGTTCTCTGTAAACGAGTTGTAATTATCTTGGTAAAAACTTTGTATAAAACTGATAAAAGGCTGATAGGTCTGTAATTTCTAATATCTTCTTTATCACCTTTTTTAAATATTAATATTATTACTGCATTCTTCCAATCTTCCGATACATCTTTATCATTTAGACATTTGGTATATAACTTTGCTAAAATTGTTTCTATTTCTTCACCTGCTTCTTTTAATATATCAATTATAATTCCATCATTTCCTGGAGCCTTTCCTTTCTTCATATACTTAATTGCATGTCTCACTTCTTCATTTAAAATTCTGGGCAATTCAGAAGATGTAATAGATATAGGAGGTACTTGTCCTTTATTACTATATAATTCTTGATAAAAATCTTCAACCAATTTCATGATGTCATCTCTCTTTTTAGTAATAATTCCATCTTTTTTTTCTTATTGGAGATATAAATTTCCTACCAATACCAAAATGTTGTTTAACATTTTTGAGACTTTTATTTTCTTCTACAGCTTTCCTTGCTATTTCACAGTTATACTTTCTTATATCATTTTCAACTCTTTTCCGTACCATTTTACAAAATTCGAGATATTCAATTCTTTTTAATACATCATTTTTGTATATCTTCATATTCTTTCTTTTCTTCATAAATTCTCTAGTCTCAGTAGAAATTTTATTAGTCAATTGCTGCTTTTTTCTACCAGCTATGTTTGTTGCAGTTTTTAAAAGTGTATCAGTTATTTTCATATTAATTTCATTCAAATCTGTATCATGTTCAAAATCTCCTAACACTTGAAACCTATTTGTAAGTTCTAATTTAAATTCATTAGAATGTTTCTGAAGATTAGGAATATCAACTGTAAATATTGTTTTTCTTAATAATTTTTGTCTCTCTAGTTTTACATAAACACGTAACTTACACCTTACTAATCGATGATCACTTCCTGTGTTAAATTTATTAAGAACATTACAATCTTGAAATATGTATTTTCTGTTAGTCAAAATATAATCCAATTCTGCTGTACCTTCGTTTGGATGCTTCCATGTCCATTTCCTTTTAACATTTTTCTCAAAAAATGAATTCATAATATAAAGTTTTTCTTTTTCTGCAAACTCCACAAGTCTATGTCCTCTCTCATTTCTATTACCATAACCAAAATTACCTACAGCAATTTCATCTTTCACTTGTCTACCAATTCTAGCATTAAAGTCTCCCATAACAATTTTAAAATGTTGTTTACTCTGATCAAAAGCCTTTTGTACATCCATATAAAAATCTTCTACTACTTCTTCACTATGAGAACTTGTTGGGGCATAAACCTCAATTATCTGCATTTGGTATCTGCTATTAAGTTGTATAACTAATCTTGCCACTCTGACTGATACACCACCAATCTCCACAATATTGTTCTTCCACTTTTTATTTATAATGAATCCTACTCCACATGTATTTCCAATATGTGTGCCTTTATAAAAGAGTATATGTCCACTTTTTAAATAAATTGTTTCTTCTCCTTTTCTTCTAACTTCACAAGGTCCAATAATGTCCCATTTAATATAAGACAGTTCTTCTTCTAATTCTTGTAATCTTCCTTCACTTGAAAGTGATCTGCAGTTGTAAGTACCTAAATAAAAAGTCATCATCAAATGGCAGCCTGGGTCCACAATGAGGGAATTCTTAGCACCCTCTGCCTTCGGCCACCAACCGCTGCCTTAGTTGGTGACTTTACAGCCTCCTGGAAATAAGGGCCATGCTTTATTTTTGTCTGTCATAATTGTATATATGTATTGGAAAAATATTTATCATTTACACAAACATTCATTCTGCCTTATCAGGCACTGAGAAGAAAGATCATGGTGTTTCTTGATCTTAAACTCAGAGGTAAAAAGCCAATAAACTCACCACGCTGGCTAATGCGTGTTGGTAAGCAGCCCATCCATGTTCATATACTATATGAATAATCACATAGTAATAACAGCTGCAACAACAAGAACGTATGGAGTGGACATTAGGAATTTGCCCTGCTTGGTTCCTTTAAGGCCTCCAAGAGGAATCAAAGGGTCTCCTTTCAGTTAATAGCAAACTCCTTTCTGCAGCCCTTGACTTAATATATGATCACATTATAAATAAATGTGTTTCCTTTTATGGTCAGTAAATGACATTGTAAATGACATTCTTCTGATCAATGCAAACTATCTTTGAATAGCTAGACTAGCTTTTTCAGGATAATCTGAATTTATTTACTAATCTTGAATGATTGGCTAGATTAGCTGTAGAACAATTATCTGAATCTGTTTGAGGAATTCTACTGAAGAATCTTTAAGATTCACTCCAGATTTGAACATTATTTTATGAACATGTTGGGACAATCTGTGTAACCACTATTCAACAAAATTCTTTTTAATCTTCAAGGAAAAATTTAAAGCAAAAATATATAATTCATCATTGTAGCAAGACCAAATTATTTCATGGCAGAATAAAAGATATTTCCAATTCTTTTTTATAAGCATTTTCAGGTATTATTCTTCTCAAAAAAACTACCAAACTCTTTAAATCTTATCGTCCCATCTTAAATTAATTATTTCAAATATTATTACATTTAAATTGTCCATATTTTATAATCATAACAAAAACTTTTTTTCTAAATAGTATCTTTTAGTAATAAAAATTATTATAGTTTAATAATTCAGTTTTATATTGATGTTCTTGTTTAATTGACAAAAGATATATTCTTAAAGATATAATTGGCAAAAGATAATATATTCTTAAAGCTGTAATACATATGGATAATGGTAATTTTTACTTTAAGCATCATAATAAAATGTTATTTAATGAGATTATTTATTTAACCATGGTCATTCTTTAAACTTCACCAATATCATTCATTGATAGCTTCTCCTCTATACTTAATATTGCAACTCCTTTGCTAGGGTGATTTCAAGAGTTTTCTACTATCAGTTAGCTAATTATGGTTTTAATATCCAGCTTGAAAGACTTTAATTTGTAAGATTACATCTAGCTCCAATTCACATGGAAATTGAATCATGATCTCAAATACCTGGGCAGCTTTCACCATAGGCCAATCAAGCTTATTAAATTTCTGAAACATAATTAGTAGTATGTAAATTTAAATTAATCATGTACAAAAGTTTAAAATTCTTTTCAAGTCTACTTTTTCATAAAACTCATATCCTATGCTCTTCTTGCAATAGATAATTCTCCCTTGTTCCTTAAAATCATCTATGCTTTTCCAATCTTTTACAATGTCATGTGTGCTAAGCAGTAGAATGATGAATATGAGTCAAATATTCCTGGATTGAAGCACAACCTGACTATGTTCCTCATATTTGAAACAGCACATGACATCCCAAGCAACTAACTATTCGATTCTACTCATCACAATAAACATTCAAAACAAACACAATTTTTTTTTTATTTGATGATAAATCCAAGAGGCTAATTTGTTAAAAATTATTTTTGCAAAACAAAAAAATTTTTATTGAAAAGCAAATACTGCTGCAAACATAAGACAAATTATTGAATCACTGCCACCACTATCAATAGATGAGACAGCTGACACCTGAGAAAATCATATATAACCTAATTAATTGTGACATTTATTTTAAAATCCTTTTTTTTTTTGTCAATAAAAAAAGGGGAGAATTAGCTACATGTTTATGTTCATGGTTGTGTTTGTTTTTAATTAATCTATTCCAAGTAATCATTGCATACCAAATTTTAAATCATTGCAAAGACATGGAGCAAGCTAATAGTGTGACAGAATTAAGACATAATTCAGCAGAACTTCACTCTTGTGTGTTTATAATCAGTGAGATAAGATTGTAAATCTCTCTTAAAAATCAATTCCAAGAAGCGCAATGCACAACCAGATCTTAATAACCTGCGCCCTATCTCGATGATCCCCCTATTGACAAAGACTATCGAGAGCATCATTAAAGATAAGATTCAATATAACATAATCAAATAACTTTTGCTATCAATTTGCCAAAAAAGGAACTTCAACATCCGATGCTATCAGCTGGTTCAGAGTCCTGGTTGATCATATGCGGAGACAAAGGAAAACCCAACCTGTTGCAGACCAGCTTGATATAGCTGGGGCGTTCGACTCCGTGAAAAATGATGTGCTCCTCAATGTCCTGGAACAGCTCAATGTACCATCTGTATACATACAAAACATTGAAAACCTTCTTTACAATCGTGAAGTGTTCTTATACCTAGATGGACACATTGCCCCGGATTTTATGCCCTACATCTCAATTCCCCAAGATTCTCCCCTGAGTGCACTTTTCTTTGCTGCCTATATCAATCCAATACTGGTGAATATCGAAGTCATGTTCTCTGGTATCGCTGTTCCACTACTTAATGAGAACATCATTCACATCTATATGGATGATGTAGTTCTGTTTCCTTCATCCCATGATGAATTGGTAGGCTAGAACAACTCCTTGACCATCATGTTAAACTGACTGGTCTCCTGGTCAACCCAAAAAAATCAGCTATTTGGTTAATTCTTACTGGCCAGAAGATCTCTGGTAGATTTGAAGCAGTACCATAGAAATTTCTGGTATTTCACCTATCAAAATCCCCCATGGTGATGTATAAAGAGATACAGGACTCATTACTAGATAAAATTGTGACCACAATTGCATCCTTGTCCAAAATATATCTTTCCCTATTTGGGAAGGTAGCCCTATTAAATGCTCTTATACTCCCAAAAATAATATACTATTTGGCAGGGTTCATCCCCACCAAGGTATTTATCAACAAGTAGAAACTGTCTGCAGAAAACTGTGTTGGGTGGGTAGATCACCTGTGATCAGCTTAAGAATTCTACAAAAGTCTAAAACTTTAAAGGGTCTCTCACTGCACTCACTAACTATATTCAGCTTATAGCACACCCATAAAGTACTCTACAACATCTTCAAAGAAAATGAATGTGCTCAATGTCCATTTCCAAAAAGAACATTCAACCTACTAATCGGCCACCCCCCAAGAGGATATGCCTTATTACTTCAACAGCAGATCAACTTTATTTTTAATAACATCCAACCAATGCCAACCTTATTTTTAAAAAAAAACACATATTGAAAAGTGTTTGATCTTCTTGACCATCAAAAACAGAAGATCCCCAGCTGCCTTTCAATCAACATTCCTCGAATGATAAGGATGACCAAGTTCTGAAAGTTACTGCCAAAAATTGTAGACTTCCTGCTGAAATTGAGCCTGCATGACCTCCCAACAAATGCCTTCCTGCACTATAAAAGGGGGCAGGATATTGACCCTACCTTTATTCTGTGCCTTAGACAGGAAGAGACTACCAATCACTTCCTCTTCAAATGCACAACTTTGAACAATTTAAGAACTCACTTTCAGAAAAACATGATAAGAAATCACATCCAAATAAATCTCTAAATGGCAATTGAAAACGGTGTATTCTCCGAAATCCGGCTCTCAGCCATAATCAACTTCACCATCTGGGCTTTGCACTGTAGACTGGTGTTCCAGGTAGAGACCCTGAATAATATATCCACAGTGTTTTGGCATATCCTAAACAAAGAAATGGATAGGGATATGTGTACTGCTGACCCCTTCACAGCTGTGCAAACCTGGGACTCCATTGCATTCGAATAAAGCTCTTCTGCAACTTCACCATTTGTCGGGTTGCTGTTGATTAAAATGTCCCCAAAAAGGGGAGAAGCCAACGAAGAATAAACATGATCTTTCATACTGTAACGGCTCACATGCTGTTACATTCTAATAAATAAAATTAGAAATTAAAAATAAAAAGTTCACAAATAAAAATTTGTTTTAAAAATTAAAAATTAAAAGTCATCTAAACTCGTATATATAAAATCGCACAGATGGAAAATTATTAAAAGAAAACTTTATTAAAAAAGTATTTTAAAACTAAATTTTAAGAAAAAGATATCTTTAAGAATGGAAAATAATTAATTCTATTGTGTAAAAATGCTAAAAATGGAAATGATTAGTAAATTCAGACATCGTAAACAGTAATTTAAAGTGAGTGGTCTATCCTCACGCTTTCACTTCCAGTACTTAAGATTTGCCCATATATAAGCATTTGGGTTGGAAAGAATAAGTGGATTCATTTTATTCTTTCATAAATACTATATCTTGTGTTGGGAATGAAAGTATTCATTTATTATTAACACTTGTAAAAAGTGCATGCACAATAGCTTGAAAAGGCTGATCTTTAGTGTATTACAATTAGTCAAAGTAAACTAGCCTTTGGGCATCTCAAAATTTATAATTAAAGGTCAGATAGGAGACAACAACAAGAACTGAATAAGCCAATAAAAAAATTCCTCAGGAAATGGACCACAGCGAAAGGATCATCATCATGATGTCAAGTCCAGTCAATCCGAGATTTTAATATAAAAAGAAAAAGATTGGAAAAAAATTAATGTGTGTTATATGTGCTATCTCCAAGAGAGTTGAAGGAGAAGGGATTAAAAAGATGCACTTTCAATCCCTTCACTTTTTCTAAAAGTATAAATGAAATATCGTTTTCCTATATTGCGGACCCCAGAACATCAGGGTCCTGCAATAAAAGATCCTGCAAAGCTATGCCCAGTAGAGCAAAAAAACCTCCAGGTAAATACAAACAGAACAGCAACAGCATAATGGTCTCCTCAGGACTTTGTGGGAATTAAAGCTGGATCCAAATTACAAGCAACTAGAAAGTATGGACTTTTTTCTTTTTAAAACCATAAGAACTTTATGAACTCTTAATGAACTTCAACTATCCAGTATTTAAATATGAATTCCTATCTGACCAAATTAAATTATTAATAATTATTTTTATTGAATGTATTTTTTTTTAAATCATTTCCATTAATTTAATTTTTCATTCTTTTAAGTGTTTATTATGTTGTTGTTGTTTTTTCACATTAAGCTAAAACTTTTATCATGTTAAATTTAAGTCGGGTGTGAATGGCTGCATAGATTTGTAAAGTTATGTTAGTTTAAGGGAGGGTAAATCTTAGGTTATTTGTTTCACAATTAGATTGGGTCAATAGATTGGATGTATTGGTGTAATTAGTAAATGTAGCATGAAGATCTACGTGCAGGATCACATTATATGCTGCACTTGGACAAAATAAGACCCATTTCTTACTGACCATCGGAAGCAGACGGTATTTCCTGTTCCTTGGATCACCCTTTTAGCCTATGGAATGGGATAGTAAGATGGCAAAAAGACCGCAATCCCTTTATGGAGTTTTCTTTTTTATTGTTCTTCTCGCCAGACAGACGAAGTATTTCTGTATTGGACAAGAGACATTTCTTCTCGATAACCATGCTGTTCAGATGTATATTTCTGACAGTGCAGTATTGTGCTGTCATATTCATGCTGCATTGAATACATCGATATATCAGGTAGATGGGCGTTAGTTTGAGTGCAAACTTTTGGCCTAGGGTTAAATAAGGGATATAGAATATGTTCTTTTTCGAGTGCAAATCTATGTAGTCTATCCATACTCGACACTTTAATAAAATATTAATAAATTCATCTGTGAGAACTTATAAAATCAAAAGTTAAAATGTAAATCAAATTATAAAGTAAACATTATACTAAAATTATTCTAAATTTTATATATGTGCAAAATAAATGTTTCTGTGTATTTTCAATCTGGCAGTGACTTATTCTTATTTTTTATTATCTTTCTTCAAAAATAAAGTATACATTATCTCTGCTGCTCCGCAAGCTAGTGACTGGGGCTAACAGTCAAATATATATATACGATTAGATCTTCAGACGTATCTGCCTACTATATAAATTTTCCAGGTTTGAATGGCCTGATGGCGCCCTGTACAGCAGATATGGTAAGACTTCAAATAACAAATACACACCACAACCTTAAACCACTCAATCAGCAATGCACTAAATCTAGAAAACTGAAACATGGATACTAGTATTATCTACTAATAGCACCTCATTTTAATATTCCTTGGTGCATTTACCATAAATGGATTTGGAAGTGTGGGAACAGAAAGAATGAACTTTAGAGAAATCATGCTTCTATGATTTATTTTTTAAACATCAATCAAATCACAAGTGTTTCCTGGACAAAACATCAACTCAAATATGAACCTTTTTCCTTTTTTTTTTATATGATATCTTTTAATTAATGTTAAGCTTGTAAGCATGAAATTTATTAAAAATACACCTTGGTCTCGTTTTATGCGGTAGATAGGTTCCTCAGAAAATGCGCACAAAAATAGACTTAACTTACCTTGAAAAATGGAGATAGGGGTTGTAATTTTCAGAAATCGCATAAAAGCAAAGCAAGAAAGAAAAATTACTTTAAAATTCGCATTAAAAAAATAAGAAAATAAAGTATGACTAATAAAAAATTTCAAATATTTAAAAAAAAATAATACAATACAAACTTTTTTTATTTTATTAACTATAGTATTTAATTTTACACTTTTTCATACATATTTTAATCATTAGCGGTTATTTGGCTATTTGACAATATGTGTTCGTTTGTGAAATGTTAAGAAATCAGATTTGTCATGTGACATAGAACTAGCGCCACATTGTCTTGAGCTGTGTTAATAGTTTTTTGTTTCTATATTAAAAAAATGAGATCGTAATCAAAACAAAAAGATTATAGATTATCATTAGAAAGATTCTTTTCAGTTTATAAAATCAATAAAATCTTCGTTATTATTTACTTTAAAAATCTAAAAAATTATTTATTTCTGTTATAATTAACAAAATACGTGCTAAAAGTTTAAAATTTTTGAATATTTATTGCGATATTTTTATATGTAAGTATAAATCTATTATTACTTATTTATTCATTAGTATAAGTAGGTTATTTACATAGAAGCTAAAATTCTAAATACAGCTTGAGGCCATATTCACGTTAGCTGCTAATATAATGTTAATTTTTTTTTAAAAAAAAGTATTTCAAGTCAAAATAAATTATTAATAATTTAAATTTCTTGATATCTAATAAATATAGTGAAATATGAAAGATATTAAGAAGAAACATGAATTGCATAACTTCAAAATCGCATTAAAATAATCCGCATAAAATGAGACCCAGGTGTAATTATATTATATAGATGTAACTTTTGCTCTTAGTATGTGATCTTTTCGGCATACATACATACTTTAGATATATATGAATACAAGTTTTAGTTATTGGGTGTAACAATTTAATTTTATCTCATACTATATGCAAACAAATGAGCAGGTCCTAGAACATTTTCAGAGAAAGAAATTTTCTTTTGCTTTTAAATTATAAGCATGCCAAGAAGTTATCCCCTAAGTAGGAATCGATTTTTATTTTCAAAAACAAATTTATTTAGACCAAAGAAATACAGACAGAAAAGCATAAAACATGCAAAAGGCTTACTATTCAAATTAGAAAATAATTAAAAAGATTAACAAAGATTACTATTAATAAAAACAAATTATTAAAAAGTTAAATTAATTTTCTCTTTAAAAAAAACAACAACAAATAACATTTGTTACGAGTTATTTTGCAAGTGAATGCTGCTAATGGTGTTTCAACCCAATCTTCATGAAAAATTTTTGCATGCTCAGATAATCCAAAAGCAAAGCAGTAGCAAACTAAGCAAAGCTACTCAGCATCACTTCAATAATGGTTAGTCTGGTTTGAAATTGAATGCCCTTCAAAAATTCTTTAAATATGAGACATAATTCATTAACATGTCAACTATCCCTGATAATGGAGCTATCTTATCATTTGATTATTGTCCCTTTTGCCAAGGTTTTATTTGGAATCAAAAAACGTACTTTCTAGTACATTCTTTAACATAAAACATTCATATCTTACAATGGTTTTTTTTTTTTTTGTAATATCATGATTTTGCTACATAATGAATATTAAAAATGCTATAGCATTACTTATATCTATAGCATCATTAAATGATCTACTATATTATGCAATTATTTAATACTCATATATTTTTAATAATATGCAGTATTTCCTTGAATAATGAGACTAAAACTCTAGTAAATCAAAAATTTAATATACGAAATAATTTTTAAACAATACATAATAATTATTTTTAGCTAGCTTATTATTATATAATTTATCAAATAAAATGATAAAATTAGTTTACTTCAACAAAAACTAATTAAAAATTTCAATTATTGACATGAAGTGGTTTTAAATGTGTGCTTAAATTCTAAAAATTCACAGCAATGGTGTTTATTCTTTGAAATATTTATCAACAATATAATCCCAAATAATTCTGGTATGTATAAAAAAAATTGATTTCATAGGCTGGCATGTTATTGAAAAAAGAGCTCATTAAAGTTTGTAATATAGAATCAAAAATCAAGCAATGAATCAAATGTTAATTGGCTATAATACTCTATTACTACCTGCCTTCACACAACATGCAAATATAGCGTATGTGATTATATGTTAGTTTACTCAATTAAAGACACGGATTTAAAACTAAATAAAGCATAGATATTTAAAAACTATTGATTCATTAATTTTTCAAGTAAAATTCAGAATTGATTGAAGTTTTCTAATGGTGCATAGGGGATCTTAAAATTATAACATTCGCTTGATAACATGATATATATTGAAAATGAAAAAATTATTTTCTTTTAAATATTTTGTCTAAACTAACTTTTTTATAGTTCTAATCCTTGGAAGTATTCTCTAATAGCTTTAGTTTATTTTAAGTTTTCATGTCTTATAAAAATAATAAAATATGCATATAAACATATGAAAATGTCTTTACTGCAAAAAAAAAAAGAACACAAACCTGGTCAATAAATTAAATTAACATAGTTAATGATAAAATAATTTTAAATAGCCTATTCTATGACAGACATTTACAGATTTTACCTGAGAAAAATAATGAAAAAAAACAATATTAATCAAACACAAGCTGATGATGATTTTGCAATTTCCCCTAATTTTATTATCTAGCTGATAAAAGCTATGACCCCTTCATTGATTATTAATTAGATATCCTCATTGTTCATAAACTAGCTAGAGTGCTTGGAAATTATAACTATCAGCAAAAATTAACAAGTTTCACTGGAATTTGAACTTTGGGTTGTAGGCAAGGCAGGATATTCTGACTAACAGAGATTCACCATATGCTTGAAACAACTTTTTTAAATAAAAAAGAAAAATGTTTTCTATAAAGAACTACTCAAGATTAATTATTATTTAAATCAAGTCATTTATTTCAATGCATAGTCCTAAAAAATAAAACTCCATTTCAACTGATATAGCTTGAAGTGAAAAGTATATTCGCATTATTGAAAATGAATTCGTTTTTAAAGTTAGAATATTATCAGCCAAATAGGTTTAAAATGTATTAGAAAGCAGTATTTTATAATAAAAAGCAATGTAATCATGCAATAAACTTTTGATTATCATGGGTGATAGTTTGGATGTGCTTTTCAATTATTCTTTTAATATATATATAGAATGATTAAATCACTTAAAAAGCCATGACATAAGAGAACCAGAAGTGTCAGGCTGAGCTTCGCCTGAATCTTTTAATTATCGAGTTCATTCTTTTCTTTCCATGTTTATGGCTGCATCTCTTAATAACAGACTGTTATGTTACATAATTAACACATATATGAATACAGTATGTATATAATTCTAATAATGTTGTAATGAATTAGTTCATAGTAATAAAATATTAACATGTAAGTTATTTTTTTAAAAAAACAACAACTGGGAATTGAAAATTACATGTAATTAATTATAAAACTTATTAACATTAATGAATTTATGATTACAGGGAATGTGACTGTGAGAAAATTAAAGCTTTGAAACAGTTATTGAAATATATAAACTTGACAAATAAACTTGACAAACTTAGTCGGAGGTGACTCATGAAAATAAATAAGTAATAACTCATATTTTTATTAAAAGATAATTATTGAAATATTATATTTATTGGTGACTAATATTAATGTCCACTTATTATTTTAACATTTTTAATTAATTACATCTAATCTTGACCTAAATACATTTGTCCAAAATGCATAGTACTAAAAGAATTAATCACTACTTTTTATTAAAAGTTCAACTTTGAATCTTTTTTAAAAAATTATAATAATGTGTGGATGTATATAATATGCTATGTTCCCTTATGTTAAGGAATCCCATGAACTTATAAATGTATTAACATTTGGTTGTAAAAGGTTATAAAATTAATGGAAACCTCACAGAGATTTTAAAGGATGAGATTAAAGTAAATTTAAGCCTCACTTGATATATTCTTGTTTTTGCAATAGATATCTCCACATAGTAAATAAACATACAAGGAATGCTTACCAACTCACAAAAGCCAGCACAGTTAATTTAACTGCTTTCTTTCACCTCTAAGATTGGAACCAAAAAAACCATCAGTTTTATTTCTGAGAAGTCTAATGTGAATCTGAGTTAGATATCAATTTGGTTTTCTTAAAAGCCAAAATATGTTGGTGTGTGAATGTGTAATTAAATGTAATCGTCATCAGCTAAATGACCTTGATTGTTTTCGGCTTAAGAGTGGCCAAGTTATTAATTAAATAATGCATAAATCAGCACATGATAAATTATTATTTATGAATCAAAATAACAATAGGTAACTGATGGCAATAATTTAATGATGATTTTATATTTGATTACTGACTACAGTAGATCATTTTCATATAGAGAAAGATTGAATTAATTGAATTATCAAATTTTGAAAATAGAACAAGAGTGGATTCTTTACAAATAAATAAAAAAAATGAAAAAATAACATGGAATTTAATGATGTGACAAACAATAACAAGATTGATTAATTAAGTAATTGAAAGATATCAAATGCAGACAATTCACATTTGTGCATTTAAAAAAATCTCATTCCAAAGAAGTGGAATGAAATAAGAATGATCAAAGAAAATATACAGGATGTTTTTAAATATTCCCACAATAATTTTAATATGATAAGAGAGATTTTAATGCAAGAATTGGAAAATATTTAGAAGCTGAAAAGTATAAAGATAAATTGGAATTTGGATGCAAATGAGAGGAAAGATTTGTGAAATTCACAAGAAAAATTATATATTATGATTTTATGCTTTTTGGATTTAAAAATCCCCCCCTCCCCCTAAATGAATATGAAAACATCTATATGTAAATACAAAAGAATTGAATGACATTCTAAGTAATTATAAATATGTATTTCAAATTTGAAATGAAATTAAAAGATAACAGGAATAATTTAATGATATATGATAATGTGAAATAGTTGAAACAAAGGCTTATTAAAAAAAAACAGCATTAAAAGATGATATTCCTATCTTTCAGAATCACTATAATGAATTTTAAAGTAAAACTTATAAACCTTTTCAAAATAGTATATTAAAAAACATTTTGAATATGACTCAAGCTTGAAAGAGAATAATAAAAAAAATTAAAATATTTAATGAAAACAGTTATATAAATAGCAGAAACAAAATATGATCTGAAATTGTGTAAAATGATATGAAAAATTTAATGATATAAGAAAATATTAACTGTTAATAAATGTCAATGACATAGCAAAGGAAAAATTTTAAAGATATAAAACATCTACTTAGTATTGAAAGAAAAGTTATTTCAGTGGTTTAAAAAAAAATTGGTGCAGTTATTAAAAACAAAAAAGTTATCATGGAGGGTATAGCAGAATTCTATAAAGACTACATTACATACAGTAGATTATACAATAATACATTGTACAAAAACAATATCAATTGAAATGCCAAATTTTTAATAAAAGAGGAACACACAATTAGTACTATGATAAATGAAAAAAAAAAAACATAAAATGAGAAAAAAAAGAGACAAAGAAATTGTTGGCAAAAATATACACAAAGCATTTAAATAATAAATGTATACTGAAATGACTAGAAAAATTCAAGAGTGACAGTGATATTTAAGAAGTTAAAAAAAAAGGAAAAAATTAGAAATCTCATATCAAAACCATAATAAATTGTTGACGAATAATAACAATTGAATAGTTGTAAAATTTTCTGAAGATGTTGAAGCACGGAAAGTTCATAACTGATCCAAAATTTATTGGATCCCCCTCCCCATTTTAAATCAATGCAACTACTAGTCTCCTTCAGTAGAACATCAAGTAATTTCTTCTGATTATATTCAACATCTGCATATAGAAGCAGTAATTCACTTTGCTCTACTCCATAGCTTGTATAATCAATGGATAATAGATTGCAATGTTATATCCATACTTGCATCCTAATTTCTAATTATTAAAAAGCATGAATGCATTCACAATCAAGCAATTACTTTCATCTTTTTTTACTATTCAAGTTAATAAATAACATAAAATTCAAAAATACTCTAAGTTTGAATCCAAGTAATTTTTCTCCACATAAATAAATCTTAATACAGGGTCAGCAATTATTCATTTTAGTGATCTCTGTTTTACATTAACTATAGGTCATTTTCATTCTAGATTATGATGGCAATCCTGCCCTTCATTAAAAAAAAAAAAAACAGAAACAGAAGTGATAGCATTGGAATCAATTCTAGGCCCCACATTCCACTCTAATACATACCTCTGTGCTAAACCACATAATGAATCTTTTGATATTCAAGCTTACAACTGATGGCACTAAAGTTGAGTAAATAGAATAAATTACTATTTTTTATTAGTCATTCATTAGTCTAGAGATTATCCACTTAATAATGTTTCTGCAGTGTAATTTTCATTGCACCACTCTCTCGCACAAAGTATGGATAAATTACTGTTTCTTAAATATTTGCTTAAGTAAATTAACTTTTTCTCTTTCTGACTTTTTTCTTTCATATTTGCAAAGTCCCTTCCAAAGCACATTTTATATGCTCAATTTCTTTTTCCTTTTTATATTCTGCTGATAATAAAAAAATTTTTCTCCTCTTTCCAACATGTTTGTACATTATTTTTAATTTTAATTTTACAATTTATTGCCAGAAATTACTATTACACTAACTGGACTTAAGATTCCATTTTAATATTTTTTTTTAACCAATTTTTTTCCCCCAATATAACTACAAAGAAAACTAACAATATGATTTGATTTGTTAATCATATGGTGCAGCATTTAAATATAATGTAACAGTAAAATTTTCATAATATGGGTTTATATTTACATTACAGTAGACAAAAGATGGGTTTGAACCTAAATACCATAATATGGAAAGATATATAATAATCTATATTCACGGTGTGTACCATGAACTGGATTCAAATAAATAATAAATTGAATAGTTAATAAGCATTTATTTATATAGCGCACGATGTTTATAATTGTAATACATTAAATATCAGCCTTTTACAGCTATTGTACATGCGCTTTTAGGAGTGTTAAATAATAAATGAATACTTTCACTGCCAATACAAGATATAGCATTTAAGAAAGTATTCATTTATTATTTAACACTCGTAAAAGCGCATGTACAATAGCTGTAAAAGGCTGATATTTAATGTATTAAAATTGAATAGTTAATAAAATTCAAACAAAAATTTTAATTCAAATATACAATATTAACTAATGTGATGATGATGATTTAAAATTTAGAAGTACTCACAAAAGTATTTTATTTTTCAGTTTCAATTAAAAAAAAAAAAAAACTCAAAATCACAAAACTTCTAAAAAAAATTTTACTCTTGGAATACTTTTAAAGCAACGATTATCATCAATAATTACTGCCATCCCAGCATGTTTATCAGTAGATTGTATAATTTCTCAGGGCGGTGAATATTAACTATTAAGTGTAAAAAAAAAAGGCATTTATGGCATTTGAATTGAGTTACATACATAAACTAAATGGATTAATAAAAAATAAAAAAATTAACACAACTATCAACACATACTTAAAATACTATAATAATAAAAGATATTTTAAGTTCAAGCAATAGTTCAAGTTTAAGGCCTTATGGTATTGGTAATGATAAGATCTTACCACATTAAATATTGAAACAATTATTAACCATGTTTTTTTTTTCTTCAGGTATCATTCTTTTAATATTTTACAATTGTCTTCCTTAGTTTTCCCAATGATGGTCTTCTCTTTAAATACAATAGCACTAATGATGTTACATAGTTATACTGTTTGAAAGTATGAGTAATTTATATGGCACTATCCATTTCTTGATTGGAGGCATTATAGAGACATTGCACAACAGATTCTTCAAACTTCAGCACTAATTTCCGGATCCAACTGCATTTCCAGGCATTTGACTGGTGTGATTTTTGGTTATCTAGTCACACATAGTTGATGAATTTCTTCAAAATAAAATCATTTCACTGTTGTAACTGGGGTATTGAAAAATACTTTTAAAAAGTCAGTAAAATACAGTTTACAATGGAATAAGAGTTTTAATCAGTGGTTGTTTCACTCTTCAGTATGGATCATGGCTATACAGCTTCAATAGTAGACGACTACACTCTAATGCAAAGAAATATGGAATTAACTGCTGGACTTCTAGAATTAGAATAATAGTGCTTAGTTTCTTATTTCAGAACTAATTATACCTAATTTATATTGTTCAAATAACATGGATTTCAAACAACAAATACGTCACCAGCTAGGGGATATATAACCTTTGCATCATTACAATATATATTTTTTTAAAAATACCCTGATTACTCTCATCGAAACATGTTGTGGATACAAATTTTATGTACATTATATCATGTTTTTTTTATAAATAAAAGAGAAAAAAAGTTTTTTCTTTTCTCTCTTTCCCTATTTACATTTGCAACATAGGAAAAAGTAAATTCATTGCAGACTTTCAAATACAGCTCGATAATCTCTAAAATATTATTCAAAAATTTTAATATTAGATTTAGCTTTGCCATCCAGTTTTACTATAGAAATATGAAAAATTTTATTTAGAACTCAGTTCAGGAAAGGCAAACTAAAACAGGTTCAAATTTAATTTTTTTCTTAGAAACTACAAAATTCTTTCATGCATCGAGACTAGTTTTCTTTGTTAATTTACAATGTTATTACCATTCAGTTTCTCACATATTACAAAATAATACTTAATAATCTTTAATATACAAAAATTAACAAAGCTTATGACACACTTAAATGAGAAGCTATAAAGATACACAGAAATTATTACAAGCTAAGCGCTTTCGAGGCCTTTTGCCTCATATTCATAACGGTACTGTGAGCTGCAGAACGAAGTGCATGAATTAATTTTTCTTTTAACTTTCAGGCAGTTTACACTTTTAGTTCTCAAGTAACATACATAAATAATAGTTTGTATATTTATTAATCAGTTCATGAGAATTTTTATTTAAACTTTTTTTCTCTCTCTGCATTGTTATAATATAACCAATTTGGGGGGGTACATCAGTTTGCTATTATACATAAATATACAAAAGTAGTTTGCCTTTTCTATCATTATCATAAAAAATAAGAAAGATTCAATGCAAAGTTTACATATAGCATTTGAATACATAGCAGTAGTCCATATGTATTCACTAAATATTTTTAATTATCACTTTTACTATCAGTATAAATAGACAGAAAATATTTAAAGTAATTCAGTATAAATAGACAGAAAATATTTAAAGTAATTCAGTTTATTTATAATTCATATCAATTTTGGCAATAGTAATTAGTCTAATCTCACATCTCTCTACTTATAAGTATAAATAATTAAAACAACTATTAATGCCAATAAAATGCACTCACTAGTTAATTTCTGGGTAATAACCTTCTTTAGAATGGAAAACTGTCTTTATAAAATGTCACTCAATGATCATCTCTTATTACTATTAAGATATTTAAGTGGAAGATTTCCTATTTCAAATAACTTAAGATTTTAATCCCAAGAACACTTAACTTTTTTGGTTATATTGGTCTGATACTATGATTTAAATCTGAATTATTTTCTGTGATATATTCTATTAAGTTGAAGAATTAATCTTACCACTTGTCTGGATATACCATCAATCTTCACTATGTTCAATTTTATTTATAATGAAGTCTGTTTCACTTGTGCTTTCAATATTGGCACTTTCATAGTAAAAAGCATGTCTATTTTTCAAATCAATTGTCTTTTGAACTTTTCTTCCAAGATCACATAATCCAACAATATACTATTTAATAGAAAGGATTTCATCTTTTTAACATATGTGCCTTATTGATTTTTAAAATAGCTCAATGATACTGTGTTAGTTCTTCTAATTCATAAAATCTTACATCTTTTGAAAGTGATCTGTAGTTGTAATTAGCTAAATAAGAAGTTGTCATAGAATGGCAGCATGATTATGGCATTTGTGAGTTAAGTGGATTAAACGAATTATTTTAGAAATGTTTTTGCACAGTCATTTACACTCTTTTATTATAAAGAAAATCAGGGTATACCATAAAAATGCTTTTAACAACTATCTTCTGGAAACAAAATATATTCAAGATATTTTTAACCAGTGTTAAATAACAAGCCATGTTCTGCTTCAATATTTCATTAGTCTCTTAAACATATTTCTTTTTCTTTTTTAATTGTATATCATTGATACATCCACATTTTACAAATCATATTTACAAATAATATAAAGTAAAAATTTGAATATTTTAATATGACAACTTAATAAACATTTAAAATATCAAGTATTCAAACCTAAATTCAAAATGTCAATGAAATAATATAAAATTCAAAGTAGAACTGCATTTTTAAAAAATAATTTTATTTTTATCAATTGCACTTTCGCTTAAGCACGAATATTACTTTCCAAGTTTTACATCTTCATATTTTAATATCTTGAGATATTTTTGATAAAATAAAATTTTTAAATGTCTCAGTTTTATTAAAAAATAATATTACTTCTCAGTTTGTTATTTTAAATACACTAAACCAAAATTTTTTTTTATTTTTTAATAATGACATGGTTCAAATATTAAAATTATTTAAATAATAATAGATATGTTGTGATTAAAGATTTATGATAAATTTACAGAATATTATTGATTTTAATGTTTTCTTATGTTTTTATTAAGAATAAATAACCTGCTAAAAATATTTTCACAAAGCTTGTAATCTTTGAAATGGCAGCAAATATAAATTAATTCAATGACGAAAATGTGTGTAATTCAAAGATTATTTCTGGCTGAAGTGGAAAAAATTAAGATTTTCTTCCTGGCTAGGCTCTCTAATGATTAAATCATCATAGATTGTTTCGCTGAAGATATGTAATATGAAAGATCTGTTTGATAACTATTAAAAATAGTTGTGTTCACATGATCTGAATAAACTACCACAACATAAATAAATAGTCTATTACAGACAAATACTATATAAAAGTTTCATTTCTCTTGGATATGGCTTCATATCACTCAGAAGGTTGCTAGTAGCTAAACTACTAGTAGTATAACTCTCATAGTGGCATGCAGTCTATTCCCTGCAACCATAAATTTTTACTCAACAGGAAGCAGTTTTTAATACTTGCCAATTGCACACTTGTACAAAATTGATAATATAAAATAAAACAGAAACAAAAAGGTTAAACTTACTTTTAAATGCCACTGTTCAAAAATATAGATATAATTGAAACAAAAATATAAAATTCACAGCAAAAATGACAATAATTATTACTATCACTGATAATCTAGCAAGGAACTTCTTAAAAACCATATCAGGTAATCTTCATGTTATATTTGTACATATTCTGATTATAACTGCCCCTTCTTGAAATCATCTAAAAATAATATAATTTACCTCTTTTACTAATCTATCTTATACGCCCTCTAAATTCCCTATTTCTAAAGATATATCTTTTCTATTTTCATTAGTAAATCTTTCTCCCCCCTCCCCAGTATTTTATTATTTCTAGTTTGCTTTTCCATTTAAGTCTTGATGAGTTGGTTATAAAATACTATATTTTGTTAATGATTAACAAAGCAACACGTTTTTTTTTTTTGCTTATTATTTACTTTTTCCATTTTAAAATAAAATCTCACAATTATTCCTCATATTTATTTCAATGACCATTCTATTTTTTTACAACTCTTATTTTCCATTGTTTTATCTTTAAGTATACTAAGCCATATTTATCTTTTATTTTTATCTTCATCAGATTTTCTTCATAATTCAATAAATTTACTGTGACTAAATTGTTTTTTCTACGATATTCCTTATATATATTATATCAGTTTTTAGATATCTGACAAGTAATTTGTGATTTCTTTGATTGTGTATTCTTTCTTACTTAAGATTTCCATTGCCGTTTTTATATTTTTTAATATTTTATTCCCTTTTAGAACTTGATTAATTATTTCTATACTGCTAAAGTTTTTTTCCAACAATTTTCTTTTTACTTTATTTTGGTTCCTTTATTTACTAAATTTAACTCCCTTGCTGTGATGAGACAAATACTTTACACTATTTCTAAACTTATTATCATTATTATATAACCTATTTAATACTTTGTGCTTTGCCTGGAACTTCCTATGTGGAAATCTATTTTCATGACTTTTTAAATATATATTCAATATCATCACATTTCTTTATAAAAAAAATAATAATAATAATTAATCCATAAACTTATTTATTTTTCATTTCATTAGAAATTTCTGGCAATATTTCTTTTTCTCGACTACAATTCTTATCTAATTTCTGTCTTATAATTAATATCTCACTTTTGTTATATGTGATCTAAATTTCCTTAAAAGTAAGTTTTGCTTTCAAATCAATCATTATTACATATTCTATTACCTTGAAATCCATCAGCCAGAATATTTTGTCTAATAAATGTTTATTCCTATTCTGCAAAATCATATTTATTCCTCTTATTCCATTGTATTCTTGTCACTTATGACTACTTCCCACTTTACATTAATTTTATCGAAGCTTTCTTCATCTAATCTTAATTCCATCCCCTTGATTTGATAATTTGGCTTCTCATAATTCAAACACTCTTGTAAAATTATTTTAAATTTCAAGAATCATAAAAATTTATAATTGTGGCATTAATTAAGATATAAAGAAACACTATTTTTTATTTAATCTTTAAAACATTAATACATACATTTTAAAAATAAAATTTAAAAAATAAATTCAGTGCAGTAAATCAATTAATGATTCAGAACATTTGAAAATGTTTCTTTTTTGTCTTTCTTAATTTGTCAATTTGATCTACAGGAAAAAAATTGCCTAACTTTTTTATTAAACATACAGGATAACTAAGAAATGTATTATCAAAGCTGGTGGTGCACTCTTTATTTACTTAATAACAAAAATATAAAAAAATTAAATGTCACTTGTGAAAAAAAAAAATAATAATGAAACAAAAACCTACCCACTAAAGCATTTAGTTTTGTAGAAATATCACTGTTAAATGGCAAATTATCATCACATCAGTATTCATAATCAATTCTAAGTGTTAATGTTTCATTATTTATTTTTCAGAACTTAGCAATTAAGAAACAGCTAAAGAGATCTTAATTTCATTATTAATTAATTAGCATTAGTGTTTAATTCATATAGTTATATTTAGATTTATACACCGCTTTTATTGATTTGTTCAAAACATTTTGGCCTAGTTAATCAAAAAGGTTTGTGATGTTTGAGATTACTTTTCTATCAATCAGTTTATTCATAATATATGAAATAAAATAAGAATAAGTATTATTACTAACAAATCAAGCATTGTATTTAAAAATCAAGTACTGTATTTAAAAATGAAACGGCATTAAACAAGGAAATTACAATATCCAAATATCACTTATTTTTATTTTAGTTTATAATTGGCTTCATGAAGCAAGATCAGCATATAATATGTAGATTTGATGATCAATGTTTTTGTTTGCATTGATGTGACTCTAGGGCTCATGCTATGTTAATGACTGTGTTATTCTTATCTATTCAAAACATGGCCTACTGAATATTATGTTTTAAATGTAAACTATAAAGATTTTAGTTTAATAATTAATATTTAAAAAATTCAAGTGTAGTAGTAGAAAAATCTTAGTTAATTTTTAATGTGATTAAACATGAATACTGAGATGCAAAAGAAAATTAGTTTATATAAAGCTACTGTTTTGTTTCATTTATAGACGGCATGGGCCCCTATCCATATAGCATTAAAACTGGAAATTTTTCATTTCAACTTGTTTCCTAAGATGTCACCAAGATCATGAGACCAATTGGTATAATTCTTCAGATTCATTGCATTGAGCATGTAAAATAAATGAACAATAACAGACATCCTAATAAATTAAACCAATGTTTGTTTGTTGTTTTTTTTTTTTTTTGGGGGGGGGGAGAGAGACCATTTTTGTTACAAAGATTATTTCAAACAATCTCCAAAAAGATGTAACATTAATTGCGTTCACTAGAAAGATATGGCTGAAATAGAATATAAACCTGACTGAAAAAATTTAAACCCAGTATTGTAAAATGTTAAATGAACAGAGTAAAAAAGTAACATTATGGATGTACTTATTACATAGTATTCTCTCCCTATATCTACAGTTTTAGTTATCCACTATTGAAAAAAAAAAAAAAATTTACAAAATGTTAAAAAAAAATAGAAATTAAAAACATGTTAATTTTCTACATTTTTTTAAATCAGAGTGCATACACAATATATGCACACATCTATATATACATTGAACGTGTTTTAAATGTGTACACATTTATTATACCTATATACGTATATCTGTTAAAAAGACTAGTTTGTTACTATCTGTGAATTTTGACAACTAATAACAAAGTTTGGAAACAAATGTCATGTAATTGCAAGACTCTTTTTAACTTTTTATTCTCTCGTTTCGTTTTTTTTTTTAAATATTCTGGACTTAGAATTGCTGTACTTATTTACAAATGGCTACTAATGCTAATGTTGCTTAATAGTTAACTATTATACAAATGTAATTTAATTATTATACACATTAGTTAATGTGATTAGTTGGATCTCTAAAGAAAATAGAAACTAATTAATTTCAGCCTTGCTTATATATATATTAACTGGCTTAATTATAATAGGTAAAGGCTGCATTAGTGATAATTTATATTTGTATCTTTCACATATTCAAATAGTTAAAAAAACATGATCATCCGCTATATATATATTACTGATAGATGTATAAAAAATATATTTAATAGTCCTACCTATACAAAACTACATTAGTATGTGCTTGTGCATAAAAAACAATGCATTTAATAAATTTATATATGTATCTTTCACACTCTTGGTAGGATAATTAACATGTCCTTTTTTTTAACTGATCATGCTCATTTGAATTATGGATAATGACACAGCAAGTCTTAGCAATTAAAGAGCATTTAAAAGAATTTAGTTTCCTTACTAGTCAAACAGAAATTGTTTTAATGTTTTGAATTATATACTTATATGCTTAATAGTCAGTTATTATATAAAGAAAATTTAAAGGCTTTCATAAGAAATCTTTATTACAAGAAAGATGAGCAATCAAAGGTATTGCATTATCTTTGTGCAATCTTAATTAGAAGGAACTTGAACTCATACTTTCAAGCTCTTTTCAACTATGCACTACATCTTATTCAACTGATATACACAACTACATATAAGTGAAAAGGATAAATGCTCTCTAATATCAGTATTTTGTGCTGAGCCAGCACTCATCAGTTGGTTCAGATCACCATTTACCACACATTATATTACATCAATGCTCAGTTTATTTTAAGATATCTTCAAACTTTAAGAAACAAGCTTCAATCTTCTCCACCCTCCAACTCTTCAGACATCCATATCATAGAAAATCTAATGATGAAACACTCAAAGCCCTTGATGATGCCAAAAATATTGTCATACTTATGTTGATTTTAAATCACTATGATCTCTCACATATAGGACCTTAATATGACCATTTAAATAAACAGAAGAGAGATGAGCAAAATACAGGCTGGATATGTTATGTTCAAATATAAGTATATTGTCTATACTAAACTTAATATAATTAGAAGGGACTAGAACTCTTGACTTTCAAGCTCTTTACAGCTATGCACTCCATCTTATACAACTGATACAACCGCATACATGTGAAAAAGATAAATGATCTCCAATATATATATTTCGTACTGAACTAGGACTCAACAAACAGTCCAAATCACAATCTCCCAAATATATATATACAGTCAGTGCTCAGTTTATATTACGATAGCAAATCTTCAAACTTTAAGGGACAAGCTTCAATCTTCTCTACTCTTCAACCATCCACATCACTGAAAATCCGATGAGGAAACATTCAAAGTCCTTGATGATGCCAACTTCTATTTTCTCATTTCTCTTGCTACTTAATAATCTTAAGTTCATTTTAGATTATCAATATAAAGATTCTTATCTAGAAAAAAAAAAAAAATTTAATTTATGTGACCACCATCAATAATATATGTAAATGAATGCTTATTGCTTAAGAAGTCCTCTAACATTAAATACCAAAATGAAAGAAAGAGTTTCTATCCAGAAACATTTATTATTCGATCCAGTCATTCTACCATTGTGTTAAACCATTCAAGGTTATATTAGAAATGATATTCTCACAAACTTATTTCAGTGCAATAAATATATCTATACATATTTTTTACAAATGTATACCACTGCATAATATAGGATATTGTAGGTCAAGTCGTATCTGAAAGAATTTCGTGTTTCCCCAAAACAATTATCTATGTTTTAGCTTGATTACAACATGCATATATAAAAACAGTATTTTTTAAAGGAATTAATGAATGCAGTTTCAATATAATTTTTTTATCTGCATATTTTATAGTCTTAATTAATTCAAAAGATATCTAAGGGCTTGGTTTGCATCCCCTTTATTTTGGATAATAATTATTTTTAACTGCTTGCTAATAATATATTACCAAAAAGTTTTTATTCATTAAGAAAGCAATAAAAGAAGAAATGAACACAATTTTGAAAAATTACTATTTATTAACACAGTATTTTTTTTTTTCAAATCTATCTGAAAATACATAATTATGCTTTTTTAATATGCTCCAATTTTTATTTAAAATTTGATGGAAGCTTTTACTTAAATTTTCTAATTGATTAAACATATAGAGAAATTTTTCAAATGTCTTTGAAATAAATACATATATTTTAAAAGTCAGTAAACTTAAAATCCTTTGACAAGAAAGCAAAAAAAAATCTCCATACTTCTTTACTGCCATCTATTAACTATAATTTAAATATAGCCAAGAATGTTAAAATTTTATTTTACCCTAAAGCTGGAAAAAATATTATCATTATCAGGTGCTTTTCATTTTTTAAAATGCAAAACAATAAAAGAATTTCCAACTTTTTGATTTTAACAATAATATAAGATTCTTTAAAAGCTTGTGATTGAAAGGATAAAATATATTTTAAAAAATGTTAATTATGTGAAAACTTAACCTATCTCTATTGACTGAATTAAAAAAGTTTTTAATAAGTGTACTGAATCAATTCTTATAAAAATACTTAAAAAAAAACCAGCAGACCAAGTAATGAAATAGGGAAAGATATATGTTAGGGATTAATAAGGAGGGATTGAAAATAAAAATCTATGAACGAAAGTCACAACCAATAACCATTAACTAATATAGAATGAATAAAGAAGTCAAAATGGAAATGAAAACATTGATATAAGCAATGTCAATCAATGTACAACTAAAATCCTAAACTGAATATCAAAAGATTTTAAGAATGAAAAAAAAAAGATCATAAGTGGAATAACTGACGACATAAAGAAATTTGATGCAAAGAATTAAAACAATACAAACAATATAGAAATGCATAGATACCAGATGTACAGGCAAATATATAATAATAATATCAATTGAATGATTTATTGATTGAGACTTTGCAATAGGTTTGAGAATCAGAAATGACAAATGGGCCATAATTCAGGAAAGCTTTACTAGTCTGCCATTCCAACACTGAACCAAACTACCAGAGCCTAAATAAAATGTTATAGGATGGCTGTTGCCATTTTCCACTTTTTAGTATAATCTAATATTTCTGTTTTAGAACTATTTTGCTTTATACATAATTAAAGATACCAAAATTTCTTCTTCAGTAAGTAGATAATCATTATTCTGACCTCCAAAAATTCAAAAATGTCTATTTCCTAAGCCATTTTAAATTAGCCACCATGATAACATAAAATTATACATTAAAGACTACAATTTCCATAAAACATACATCAATAAAAAAATGAATTATTTAAAAAAAGTCAAGATGTAATAATATGTATGCCTGTGTTACATATTGATTTAAAATTATATATGTAAACAAAAAAATTTGCAATTCTATGCTAAAAGTTCATTTCAAAACAAATAAAAATATAAAAAATATAATGGCAGTTTCTAGCATCAGGACCCTATTGTTTCTGCCTAAATGAAAAAGTGAAATAATCATGTATAATTTGTAGTACATTTTTATGAAGAAGTTTAATTCAACCTTAAGAAATGTGAATATTTATTGCTCTCAGTTCTATATGATATCTGAGAGGCAAAAAATTATGATTCTCAACCAGACATGAGCTATAAAAACAAAAAATTTTGTATTTTTTTGTTAAATGTTTATCTTCAAAAATAATTTTAAAAAAAACAACAATGACACATAAAACTCAACTATTTAATCATTTTGTAGTTGTGACTTATGCTTAGAGCGGCAGCATGAGGCGTTGTTTTTGTGTCAACCCACAGAAGTATTCAGGGTATGGGGCCAAAAGCAGTGATTTTTGTTCCAGCTGCTACATGGCACTATTCACCATGTGTAAGCATAGGGACCTTACACCGGATAGCTGCCAGCACTGCTTCCTGTTTGGTGACACTGAATACCATGTGTAAGCACATTTAGCTTACGTCGTCTACCAGCACTTACCAAAAATCTAGGTGGCACTGATAGCCATGTGTAAGCACCCCTAGCTTTTGTCATCTGCTACCAGCAACTACCAAGAATCTAGCCCAGTATGTGGCGCTGTTTCTCTATGCTACGCACAAAAAAATTGCACTGTCTGTTAGCAATATTAATGCCTGCTTGGTGGTATCTAAGCATAAGTCACAACTACCAATCATTTTTATGTAAAATAACAATTTCTAAAACAGTATATAGATTTTTTTTTTTAAAAAAAGGCACAACTTTTATTACGACTTTCTGGTCACATATAATTGTACAATGAAATTTTTCTTTGTTAACAAAAAATTATGCATAAATAATAATTTATTTTGTCCTTTTTAAAAAAAAAAATTCATTAAGACATTACAAAAAAATTTGTTCAAATAAATTATTTAAAAATAATATTCACTAATAAACTACATTAAATTTTATTTGATAAACATCTTTCTACTTTGAATTTTTGTTTAAATAATAATCTTAAACAACAACAAAAATACTTTTTAAGCATTTTCCTCATTACTGGTTATTTGCAAAAGCAATGTATCAAAAATGACACAACTTGTAATATCATATCAAATTTCTAATACATAGCAATGCAAAATGACTTTCTTATCGAGTAATTGTAAGTAAAGAATTTAAATTTATTCATTTTATTTAATTAACATTTTTATGCAATATTCCCTGCTAAGTTACATCTATGTTATGCTAAAATATTTCATTTCATTTCATTTTCAATCATTTTCTTTTTTTAACATTACAATTACAGATATGTATTTGAGTAACTTTCTTCACTCTATAAACTTCCAAAATCTATGAAGTATGGAGAATCAAGGGTTTCAGAATAATGATGTTCAACTTATATTTGAAATGCAATGAATTTATTAAAGTTTATGGTACAATTCTAAATATTAATGGTAAATTGGGTGAAAATAGTAACAAACTACCCTAAATGATAAGTAATTGTTATCGCTTACTCAAAAACCAGCAATGAACATATTTATATAATTAATGTTCCATATTAAGCTATCTAATGATGTTAATTTTTTGTTTAAATATAAAATTGTTAATAACATAATTATTTCCCTTTATCAAAACTTTAAAAAATCAAATATCAAGTTTGTTAACAAATTGTTTAAATACATATGTATTTATTTATATCATGCACATAAATATGTGTGTGGAGCATGCAAGTATTATAATAATTGAGCATCATTAATTCTTGCTTTGATATTTGAAAAAAAAATACTGATCTGCCAATAATGATATAGATATCTAAGTATTTGATACCTGTAGCTCGCTTGATGAATGAAGATTGCTTATGAAATGCGTACATAGTGAAAAGGATAGTTTGAATTTCTGTGCTGATGAATGGTTGTCATATAGTTAAAATGAGAAATGACCTGATTAAATTTTAAAATTTTGGCCATATTAATATTAATAATCATATTAATGTTTGTAAATGTCATCAACATAGGACAAATGTTACTTAACTTTTATTGACTGTTGAAAGCTAGAAAAAAAAAATCATAATGCTTACAGAGAGCTTTGATTACTTGTGAACACAGGGACTCAACATTAATCAATATAAAAATTAAATAAGCAATAAATATCTATATATTTATAGTATTTGATCCCAAAGGAAATTCAAGTTGAAACAGCTAAATTTCTCTACCATGATCCCACCTGCTTCTGATCTTTGGTAAAAAGTGAAAATTTGTTAAGAAACTACCATTAAGTAATTAATGCTTAATATAATTATATCCTATAGATCTTCTGACCCAATAAAGTTAGCACCAATAATAATTATACCTTTATTGTTTTGGAAATTATCATTTAGTCCAAGACTGACATGAATCCAATATATTTATAAACATTTTCAGTTTGATGACAACTCTGTATTAATCCATATATAGTCTCCTATTTCCCATTGTAAATCATGTCAGAAATTACTAATGAAACAATGTTTTAATCACTTTGTTCCTGGCTAATATAGTAGAGTTCTTATTTCTTCTTTCATCTAACATTTTGGTTCTTCTAACATTCTCATCATAAAAATTCAACCTTACTTATTATTAATTAAAGTGTTAATAACATATAATAGATGCAAACAAATAACATTGTGTCCATAGTTTATTTCCATTCTGAATAAATTAATTTTAAACATATAACAATACTAATTAAAATAAATACACCTGATTGATGTGTTACAGGGTTTATTTTTTTATCTAAGTAAATTTGATATCCTTTTAAACACAAAAATGAAATGTTAATTACTCTAGTTGTTTATGATTTATGGTTTTCCTACAAAAAAAAAAAAAAAATGTACCTTTTAATTAAATAAAAAGAAAAAAAAAGAAAAGTAAAGAGAAACATTTTTTTAACACTTCCTATTCCTATTACTGAGAAAACCATACTGCATTTAATTCAATTCAATTCATTAATATTGCAGCAGCTAAGAAACCCATTTAAAGAAATACACTATTATAATTTAAATATATGCTATACTAATAATTAATCTCTCAATAAAAACATTTACATTTTAAAAAAAATGTCACTACCATTAAAATAGATATAAAAATCTGGTAGGCTATATATTGCTACTAGACATAAAATTTCACATTTATATTTATCAAAGTGAAATAAATATTTATTTCTTGTATGGATATGAAGTAATCATATTACTATCTTTGAAATCAACAATATAAGATTTTCCCATGAACTATTTGGTAGAAAAGTTCTCTTTCTCAAATAACTTTTTGATGACACAGATTTTTTATAAGAATGAAATAAAAACAAATAAACAATCCTCAGCCAATAAATTTTTAAATGTTTTATGAATATAATTTATACATTATTAAAAAATAATTAATAAAATATATAATCATGTTATAAGTTTTATATTCAATATATATATATTAAAATTATTTTATGTGAATACAATTTAATAAAATATGATGTTTGAAAACACAATGGCAACTGGTTTTTTGTTATATTTAAAATAACATATAATTAATAATAATAAAAAGTAAGTTTTTTTGTTACATTTAAAATAACATATAATTAATAATAATAAAAAGTAAGTCATATATAACATGACATTACTTTTATAAGCTCGTATTTACAAAAATGTAATAATTAATGTATTTTTATAATGGTTACTAGTCAGTGGTAATAAATGTTTTTTTTAGCTGGTGATAAAATTGCATTCAGTATGCTTTTCTTTCACTGTTACCTGCAATTTCATTACTTAATCATCTCTCAGTCCTAATAATATCTAATAATTAAGACTGCACTACATATTTATATATTTAAATAGCCAGTTGCTGATGAAATCAAGTAACATGATGTTTGAGCATCAAAGGTACAGTACACAGCACTTTTACTTAACTTGTCATTTCTTTTGATATAATCATAAAAAACTTTTATTCATTGTCCAGTTACTTTTATAGTGGCCAAATGGTTCTAACATAAAAACAAAAAATATATTCAAATTCACAAATACATATAAAAGATAATAATAGACATAAATTAAGACTATTTATTCCAAACAAATAGAATATCCATTTTAATATATATATTACCTAATTGCTTCAAACAGCTTATAATAAATCCACCATTATAAGTTTGAAAGCAACAACATTTCAATGGTTATCAATCCATTTCAATTCAAATTCACAACTTCTCCATATCACTTTATCAAATTATTCTCACTCGTCTATCTCATACATAGGCTTCTTTTAAATTTATTATAATCTCTGGAATCCAGTTTTAAAACTTTAATTGTCCATCTATTCCCAACTCTTCTAGCAATAAGTCCAATCCAGCCCTATTTCATCCCTCTTAATTCTTTCAATGATGTCTATGACATCTGATTATTCTCTCATCCATGTATTTCATTTTCAATTCATCCTTATTGATATTGAAATTGCATCTCCATATTTAAACTATAATATAAAGTTTATATTGCTCTTTTATTAAATATTCTGTTCTTAGACATCATATGCACACATGTGTGCACAAATTAACATTATCATAAACAAATCTGATAAATCAAAACGTCTTCAGAGTTGATGCATTAACATTCAAAATATTAAATAAAAACTGTAAATTTTCATTAATTTTGTTAATTATTGCTATTTCCAAAAATTATAAATTCATTTTACTACATAAAAATACAGAGCTCCTGAAAAACTTACATTCAAAACAGATTTATAAATGTTGTAATGCGCGTGCGTTAATGTAAGATTGTTTTTTATATATGTGTTTAATAACCAATTTTGACCCACATAGTTTGTTTATTTATAAATCGACAAACAAAAACAGCATGCATGCTAGAAGCCTGGAGAGAAAGGTGCTTTAAGAAGATTCTTTCTGTCTTTATAAAGTCATAAAGGTCTAGTAACAAAACACAAAGAGAAAGACATTTATAAGTAAATATAATAGTTAATTTTTTAGTTTTAAATTAATGAATATTTATAACTGCAATTTATTTTATTATTGTTTTAAAAAAGTTAATTAAATCCAGACTTTTTTTATTTTTATAAAAGCAAACATATACTAATTATATGAATATAGACAATTTTCATTATGATGAGCTAATTAATACAGGTGATAAGATAACCATCATAATTAAGAAGAATAAAAAAACAGGCTCTTATAATGAAGGTATATACTAAAATCAATTATAGCTGTATATTTAAATAAATAATAACTTCAATCGAATTACTTTAAATCTATAATTATTTAATGATATCTTTAAAACGTGACTGTTGCTTAATTAGATAAAGTTAAAGCATAGGCTCAAACCCCCATACTAGAATAATATTTCCCCAATGAATAATAAAGACTGTGCATATAACAATAGTACTTTACATTTTATCACCTATGCCATGACTTTCATCCTAATACCTAAACACTCACTAAACAATCTTAAATGGTGAGTTGTGATACCTGCAGAGAGCTATCAGTATAAAAAAAATTCATGACTCCTTGCAATTTTTAGTTTTTAGGATTCATGTGACCCGACTTAATTCATAGGTATAAGCATGCCAACCACCATCTCATAAAATTGTATTAATGGTAAGCAATAACAAATTATAATCAAAGATAATCAAATGTTATCATTTAGATGTACTAATTCTCCTTCCAGACAAACAATTCAACATTTTCATCACAATATTAATTTAAGGTTATAAATTTCTATATTTAAAAAAAAAAACAGTCTTAGTTTTTCATTGTCTTATAATGTATCCAAATACAAGAGTTCAATAAAAAGAACTTATGATATAGCTATGGATAAAATAAAAAGCTCATAATAAATGAACTGTCATCAGCAATCAAGGATATCCTTGGCTTGGAATTGTCTGTATAGTCTAGTACAATGATAAGGTTGAAAATTCTGAAGCTCGAGGTTATAAGGATCATGACTCCACGTCTATCATTCCAGTAATCAAACTTCTTACAAATTCTCAATCAACAAACCATTCTACTATTTTTTAATATCAGCTTATTTATAGTATAATTTGCTTCTGAAAAAAAAAGTACATCATATGTATGCTTCTGAGACAATTTTACATTATAAACTTTTATGACTAAAACAATATTGGTGCTATTAACACCTAACCCGCAAAGCCACTGTTTACTTTTATTATTAAATTTCTCTGCTAAGCACTTTCAAGAGGCATGCTCTCATATTCATAGCTCTGAGAGAAGTAACTCTCTGTAATTATATGCAATTATACAAGGTTAAAGGTCAATTGCTCCATTTCTTCGATATCGAGAAGCATGTCTTTATGACTGATAGTGTTGCAATCCATAGCAATGAAGCAGGCCTCTTTCACTTCTCTTTTCACATTGTGTCTCTCTTTGCAGAACAGGTTGATCTCTTGTGGTTCACACTGGTGTCCTGCCTGTTTCTGATGTAGTGCAAAGATGGAATAGCGCGATGGATCTGACTGTGCCTTGGTGTATGAATATCTGTTGTAGTAATCTGTTTTCCAGTGCTGTCTTAGTTTCACCATGATATAAAGTTCTACAATTTGTGTGAGTGCATGCCATATTGTAAATGGCCTGAGATGTTTGAGCCAGTATTAGTTTATCTTTTTGTGTTGTTAATTAATCTGTTACAACTGGGGTGGGGGGGTCGAAAACTTAACTGGAACAGTCTATTAAAAATTTGCATAAAATTTATTATGTAAACTTGGAATGTATGGTAGCAGCAGTCTATGTGTATTCACATTAAGTATATTATTGGTTGCTTTATTGTAGATGTTTAATCTTCCTGTTGACTTGCCCACATTTGAACCCCATCTTCAGCAAGTCTTCCCTGTATGTTATTAGATTTTTCTTTCTGTCTGCTTCTAATTTACACAGCTGTTGGTTCCTATGGAGAAAAGATGTAAGACCAGCTAATTTATGGCTGGTGGTCATATGGAATTGGGTTGGATATGGCCTCTTATTTCAAATGGCTTCACAATCATTTAATAATAAAAATAAACAGTAGCTTTGGGGTTAGGTGTTAATAGCGCCAATATTGTTTTATTCATATAAGTTTGGCACAAAAAGTTTTCGAAGCAATTTCGTATTATAACTTTTTATCCAAATTCAATTCAATTTTATTTAAAGTGTGACCAAAAGTCAATTATGGAGCACGTGAAGATATTATTTGGGTTTTATTCTAATAAAATATTATTTTTAATATGATTTAAGAAATTAGAAACACCAGTTTTAAGTTTTTTTTATTAGTGATACTAACTTGTGAACAGTAAAGACTACATGCCTATGTATTGTGTGTGGAAAAGCATTCCTTAAACCTCTCATAATTTATAACTCAAAGAATGCAAGACAATTTTCTGATAAAAATAAATGTAAATTCAGAACTTATTGTGTATCTTCCACAATGTGATCACTGATAATTTTATTAACATTGTTTGTTTTTTCACTACATTTTATAACATTGTTTTCACTATTAATATTTTAATTACATAATTTTTTTTTTTTCATAAAATACTTCAAGTAAAATAAAGAAAAATTAAAATACTTGCTCCATAGGTCAAGCAGCTAAATGACATTCCTTCAATTGATTAAGAAAGGTTTTTGTTTACTTTTACTTAATACTAGAATTAATAAATGATTGAAAGATTAAAGTGCTGTGAGTAAATTTGATTATGGTAACAGAAATGTGAGGAGACAAACTTATGGAACTGCAAACAACTATGAATTCTTTATTTTCAACTAGAAATCAATTCAGGAATTATTGGCTCCAGTTTGACACTCTTACAATACTAAACTTCACATAATATTTACCTAAATTCATAACCAATATATGTTGATAATTGTTTTATTTTCTTCACAGTATTTATACCCAATTCTATGAATTTTATAAAAATTTTCATCAATAGTACTGTACCAGCAAAAACTTTTATTAAACATGTGTGACAGATCCTACTAATGATACAGAATATGTTTTCAGTTTGTCAGCTATGTTTGTATTAATATATAAAAGATACAAAAATAAATAAACTTTTTACTAAAATTCACAACATCTCAAGTTTTATACAGTAATTAAAACTTTAATATTTTAGTAATAGTTTAATTTATCACAATCACATTCTACCCACTGATTGGTGCATTTTGCAAGTGAAAGACTAACCAATACAAAAATTAAATAACAAATATGTAAAGATTAATTTGCATAAATGCAATTACAAAACAATAATAAATTTGCCCATGAAACATATGTCTTACATTTCTTAAATATCCACTACATGCATTTTTCAAGTGAAAAAATAAATTAAATTATGATATATACTTTTATAATAAATAAATTATTATTTATTATTGTGTGTTCTAAGTTTATTACTTATTACACTTACTTGCAATCCAATTTCCCATTTAAATGAATATAATAAATATTTGATTAAGAAATAAATATCATAAATAACTTTGCAATGCTTTTGTGATTATATTTGTACAAATAAATACCTTTATTATATATTGTAACATAATTTCTTATTTACTATTTTATTATTGTTTATAATTATAATTTAATTTATTCATTAGTCTTTCATTTGCAAAATATGCTACTCAGCTCTATGGATGATTGCATACTAAACAAGTACCAATATTTTTTTGCATTTATTAATTTCAATTTTTCTAAAACAAAAATATATTTGGCATTTCATATGATGCATAATTTTCAATCTAGTTATGGTTGATTAAAATAAATGGAATTAGTAATAGTTGAAAGGTGCATAAAGACAATATTTCCAACTTTGAATTCCAAACTCATTGATAAAGGCAAAAGCCATATACAGACTTGAAGATGGGAGTTTTAAAATGTAATAGGGCATCTGGTAATCACTATTTACATAAGCTTATAATATGCAGCACATTCTTCATTAGCATATAGTGTTGAATGAGAGAATTGAAAGTTAAAGAAATAAATCTATTCATTTTGTAGATTTTTTAAAATATATTTTTGTAAAGAAAAATATATATATATAACACCAATCTTTCCATTGCATTTACTGTAAATAATGAATAGAAATCATCATGTGTATCATTATTGAAATCATTGTCATCACATATTTTAAAATAAAAGATCATACTTCTAAGCTATTTAAATTACATATTCATTTATGTAAATTTTATACTCCATTTATTATTGCTATTGCTATTTGAAATACAAATTAATAGGGTAAAATGACTTACAATAAAATTCTCTTTTACATTCATCAACCTAGAATTTCTTAATAAACTTCACATCTATACATTTTTTTATTTTTTTATTTGAATGATTAAGCTCGATTTATTAAATAACCCTGAGATAAACAATTAATTGAACAATATATTTAAATTAGGAATGAGAAATAACTAAATTGCTAGCTTATTTTAAAATGCATATTGATTTATATTAAAGTAATTCTTTACCCAAGAGATGTCTGTAACATAAGTATTCAGTCAGATTATTATCATACATCCATAATGCCCTGGGAAATTAATTATTTTTAAAATTTAATGTATTATTAAATTCTGTAATAGTTATTATTATTTATTTTATGTGGAAAATAAACATGCATTCATTAACCAATGCACTGCCACATATGCATTTCTCTCAACCAGTCATATCTTGCACCTATCTGATTGCAACTTGAACTTTGGATTATGACACAGTTATTAACTATACCACTGTATTATAGAACTTTTAAAATGCTATTTAACAGTTTTGTAAGTAATGCTATGTACATAAATTTAATAATTAAACTAATATAGTATAAGTTTAATGCAGAAATCAATATAATCAGGAAACATTCTATATGTAAATTTGGAAATTTATAAACTCCAAAATATTTCAAGTACTTTTATTGGAGCTTACAACTCTCTGAATGATTTATTATCCATGTGTGTGCACATTAATTGTTTCACAATTTGTTGTTCATAATGTCTCATTTTACATTATAATTACCATAAACAGCATAAATGGTGTTAAGAAGAGTAACAAATACAAGTGTTATCTTCAGTAACATTCTAATGTGTGGATTTTTCTCATCTGCATTCAGACATAATAAGATATACATATATAATTGTTAATATTTTCATCACATAAAGCCTTGAAATAATTGTCCCATTTCTAATAATAATAAAACATACAAATTTAGCTTTTTTTAAAAAAAAAAAAAACTTCAATTAAATTCATATCACTAATCAGTATGCTGGTAGACCGAAATTTTCTTTCAAAGACCTAAGCAATCAGAGATAAAATGTAAGAAATTGTCATTTTCAACTTATTTAATTCTATGGTAATATTTTGACTGAAGAACAATGCATCAGCAAAGAGATTCTTTTCTAAAATCAACTTTTATTAAAAGTGACAATTTTCCTTTATTTAAATAGATACTGTTTAAGCAAAAAAAAAAAAAAAGCTTATTTTAAAAAAGGAAAATAAAAATATTTTGTTTAAATTACTCATTTTGAAAATAAGCTTAGTAAGACAAAGTTTTAGTTAGTAAATCACACAATAATGAAATTAAAAATAAATAATCAATTTAAAACAAAATAATAATGATATAAAGAACTCATTAAAATAATATTTAAAGAGCTCATTAAAGATTAAAATATGATTAAGTAATAGAAGAATGGCAAACTGTTCCCAACAAGTGTTACTTATCACTTGCTCAAAGCCTACTCATCTCAACCTACCTTTGGGAAAGAACTTAATATATTTATATAATCACTTTTGTAAATTTGATATATGTAGATTCAAAGTCACATAGTAAAATCCCTAATTCATGCAAAAATTGTGGAATAAAACAATTTATAAAATAATACAGACTGTGAAAAAAAGTGGTTCTGCAATAAGAAGCAACTGAAATTATATTGTGCTCTCCTATATCTCATTCTAGTTCATGCATGTTTACAAATGTGAACACAAATACATTATCTTATATTTTGTGCACCTTTTGTAAATTCATTTTTATCTCTTTTGCAGTCTATTATATAATAACAAGGATTAACACTATGATCACTGTATTGTATGGACCATAATAATCTTTAACGACATTATATTAGTCTTATGATGCAATTTTCTTTGCAAAATTATTAAGAATCTATAGTTCATGTTTTCATTTTTGGTTGACAAATATAATTACAAGATAGGAATAGCTCTAAAACACAAGTACCTATTGCAAAAATTCAGTGTAAAGTTTATTTTATATTATATTAGTAAAGATCAAAAATAAGTTTTTTAGTATTTTTTATTGTTACTAATTTTTTTTTTTTTTTTTGCTTCAAATATATTTTCTTGTTTTTTTTTTATTTTCTTGTTATTGATCATGTACATATACTATTTTTATAATTACTAATTTTTTTTAAGTATTAAAAACTCATTTGGTGGGAAACAAAAAAAAAATAAGATTATGATATAATAACATGGCAAATTACCTATTCAACTAACCTCTCAAACAACTTGTTGCAATTCCATGAACAATTTACAAAAGTAACACATCAACCATTAAAATCAATTTGGAATTTTTTTTAATTGTGTTTAAACAACATTAATATTAAACTCTAATGATTTTATACACGCACCACAATAATTTCTTTATCCTTTATTTTTTTATATCAAATATTCAAACAAAAAAGAATGAAATATTCATTTTGTCAAATGTAACCAATTAATAATTAAATCAATAATTTTGATGAATAACATTGTCAAATGTAAATGTACAATTTAATGCAACTTTAATTGTTTATTGCACAAATCTATTAGCAACCTGTCATATGTACTTACAGAATTTGCCATGATCAAAGTTTGAAATGTATTTTGTACTCAATTCTCTTAAAAAGTCCAGGGTAAATAAATAGGTATGGTAACTAGAATATTTGATGTTTTTTTATAAAATCAAAATTGGCAAATTGACTATTATTTTGCATACTTTATCTGTATATTTTATAGCAAAACTTTGCATTTTAAAGTCACTGTGATTACTTTAGAGATTAACAACTTGTTTATATTGTGTAAAAATCACTCTACTTTTAGTCCATTTTCTCTTAATTTTATTTTATTTTTAAAATTAGATATTTTTAAAAATAAAACACATGACAATACTAAGCAAAATAAAAGCTGACAATTTAAATTCTGAACATAATGGATATTAGCAAATTATCTTTGTTTGTATAAAGATTAATGAGTATTTTATAACTTCTAAGAGGATTATTTTGTTTTCCTACATGCCAATGATGGGATGTCTATCATTCATTTATTATTATTTATTTTATAAAAAAATAAAGTTTGAATGATAAAACCATATTAATTAAAATATGGGATTTTAAATATAATAAAATATTTAACTCAGTTTGGCATTCAAAAGTTTATTGAAATACTTTTTAGCAAATCAACTTCTTAAACTTCGGTTTACATATTTATAACTTTAATTATCTGAGTCTGGAGTAGTATACGGATTGATCAATGAATAATGGATATATTAATAAATATCAAATTCATGTAACATTATCAAACATTTGAGGAAATAAAAAAAAATTTTTTTAATAAATAAAACTTGTTTAATTCCACATCAAGAGAAATTTCAAAAATACATGTTAAAATCAAGCAGTTCCCCAAAAAAATTTTATTAAAAAAAAAACTAGAAAAAAATATAGTATCAAAATATTATGAAAAAAAAAAACTGAATAAAATTTAAAATGTTATAATAATATATATTGCCTGTTTTCTTTTTATTTGTAATATTCTTGTTAATTTAAATTGCATTTATTCCAAAAAATTACCCACCCTTTCCCTCTCTCCCTGAAAACATAACATCAAATTTAAAATCTGTTTTAATATTTACTAGTAGTAATGCAAACTACTTCTCTGATCCATCAATACAAAGATTTGCTTCATGAGAACTTTGTTTTTTCTCTGAGTAATGCAAGTTGTATTTACAATAAAAGATTTTAATTGGAGAGCATTTAAAAAGAAACTGGTTCACTGATCTTATTAAAATTCTCGTAATTTTGCAAAGATGATAAAAAATATATTTCTATTAAAATTTTATAGACTACTGCAGAATTGTATCTTTAAATTTTTCTTATGACAGTTTCTGTATAGACTTTCATTTTTTTTTTTTTTAATAAGCATTCAAATAAATAACCAAATACAAATACACAGGCATTTCATTTTATTTTTGAATATCTTGCAATTCTTTGGTGGGAATATTATAATTTTTTAATACTAGTTTTTTGTTATTATTGTTATTTTCCCCCAAAATATTGTAATGAATTATTTTACAATCTAACAATTTTTCATATTGACATTCTTGTGATTTCATTCATTTTTTAAATGCTTTAATGAAGTTGAAAAATCATTTGTTTGTTTGTTTGTCTGTTTATATGTTAATTCATGAAAGATGCTGTAAAGATATTATCCCTTTCAAATAATTTAAAGTAAAATTATATATATTAAGTGAAATTCCTTTACAATATAGTTTTGCTAAGAATGTTTTAAATATATATATAAAATTTCCAGTCAAAGTAAAAATGTTAAATACTTTTCACTTTAAGAATATTTCATGTTTATAATCATATATATGCCCATATATTATGTACATGTACAGAATATAATATATACATAAAGAGTATATCTTTTAACTTATATCAGAAATATCTAGTGTTAGATATTGAGACATTTATGAGTCTCACAACATAGTAATGTGTATATATGTATAAAGTTAAAAAGAAAAGTAAAAATAAACAGACAAAAAAATTTGTAGATATTTTCTGTATTATACTTGAATAACAGGAATTTTTAAAAAAAGGATTATAAATTAAACATTTAAAGAGGTCCAATTAATATTTTATTAATTCTGATTTTGAAATTAAAACAAGCATATTTTTATGTTACAATATATAAACATTTTGATTAGATTAATTTTTTTTAAATTAAAGTTTGTATAACATATTTTGATAAATATCATACAAAATTGTTTTTGAAAGGATTATGGTAAATTGAAAAAAATCATTAACTTTTTTTCAATCAAGGTAATGGAAACTTACCTTATTAATTAAATTCCACCCCAATTATAAAAAGATTGGGAAAAAAGATTAGGGATAGTTTTAGTTTTTACAGATTATGACAGTTTTATGGTAGTAGAGTTACTATGAAGATATAACAGAAAGCAAGACAGTGGATCCAGCTGCTGCTACTAGTACATCTATGGTAGTTTGAATTCACATGGAAGCAAGATATAGCTTTTATGTAGTTCATAGCCCATATATGTGTATTAGATGGCATACACTGAATGGAGCTCAAATCAGGCCAATAGTTCTTCAGATTATATCTTTCACAAAGATGCCCATAAGCCTGTCTACTATTTTAGAAGGAACCAGCTTACCCAGAGATTCCACCAATTTGTGAAGTTAGTTTATACATATAGTTTTATTTATATGCACAGAAGCACAGATAAAGGTAGTTGAATTTATATATAAAGGAAAGCTAGTGGGTAGAATGTTATATATATTCAGAATAATATTACTTTAAATAATTTCTTAAAAATGACAGTTAAAATTTCTAACTGATAAATTTTAAAGGTAAATGACTTTTGTCAACTAAAAATAAAAAAAAAAACAAATAATAAATGACATTTGTGGCTAGAAGATTATTTGCTCCCAATATTGCTAAAAAAAAAAAAGAGAGAGGAAAACTCTGGGGATCTTTTTTAAAAAAAAATAATCATAATGAGGCTACAAGGACCTGAAATTTAAATAAAACTTCCTTTATTGAAAATGATTTTATTTTGAAATCAAAAAAAAAAAAAGTAAACTCCAAAAATCTTTCTGTGTTGAACAAGAGAACTTGCTGGAATATTTTTAAAGACATTTATAATTAATTAATCAAGAGAAAAGAACTTTCCAAACTGAATCTCATGATATTTTTTTTTAATAAAAAAAACTTTTACCATTAGAAATAATAAATTAATTAATCAATTTGATTCATACTTTTTTATATATGCACATACATGTGCATTTATGTATTATTAAAAATGAATAGAATATTTTATACAGCACATCAGTGCTTACTTATATACATATGTGTCAGGTAAACATCTAAAAATGTCTGTAAATTGTTAAATTAATTATTATATATTATAAAAATTAATTTCATTTATAGGTTTATGACAATTCAAATATGTTCATTTTATATTAGACCAGCAAGTCTGTGTGCAGATATATGCACATTTTATGTAAACCTATTAACATATTGGTATATCACAATATAGCTTATTTCTTTTTATATTGATCAAAATCAGAAGGCTGGATTTATATTTATAGCATACTCAGCAGACCTTAATGTCATTCTAATTGTTATTAATAAACTGATATTTCAAAGTTAAAGTTGTTCCAGAGAATTTAATCAATCCAAGTTTTGTGCATAATGGTATGTTATATAAAAGGGGTTTATATTTAGTGTTATGAACATCCAAATGATGATGCAGATGGAATATCCTTTAAAGTTCATGCATTATATTTCATTTTAATCATTTTAAAAATTTCGTTTATAGTTAGCCAGTATATTAATGGTACTAAGTAGCCAGAGCATTGATGATGATTAGAAAGTTTTAGCATCCCAGCATTATTTTTTAAATTGTTATATTCTTATGGATTAGCACTTAAGTTTGTGCATCCCAATTATTACTTATATAATCTGCCTTAAGTTTGGCAAGGGCTAAAATAATTAGCCTGTTCTACAATAAACCCATTTTAAATTCAGTCACAAGATTGCTGTTGAGTTTTATTGTTGGCCATTCATGATAATTAATGTTTATTCCTTTTGGTTAATGTTGGTGAACTTATAATTATTTATAATTAGATTTTTGTTGATCTCTCGTGTCTCATATTCATTTTATATTTAATTTTATATTTTGTTTATTTGGGGGTGATGATGGTTTTTCATCTCATAATTCACCCCATGATTCTCCATACTGTTACAATACATATATCAATATAAATGTCCAATTTCAAGTCAATTTAAAATATGATATAGTTTTACATTTTTATTTACTGTGCTAATACTAAAAAATTAAAAATAATAAGATTTTTTTTTATATATTAAATACTTTTTATTGACCATGCAGTAAAAAAAAATTCTTTTATTGACCACAATTGGGGTTTTTAGATTTAACCTGAAATAAAAGCATGAAAGGGTGAAGAAATTAATTAAGTCAATCCCTATTTTTTATAACAAGAGGTTGATTTAATTAATTTCTGGATCCCCCATGCTTTTATTTCAAGTTTAACATTATAATCCAAATTGTGGTTGAAGGAACTTTTTTTTTATATTTTTAATGCATGGTCAATAAAAGCATTTAATATATACAAAAATTATTTCTATTGTTAATATAAATAAATCTATTTGTTAAGAATATTCAAGACTAAATAAATAAGACTTATTTAGAAAAATCAAATATAAGCGTTTGTCTATTTACAAAAATGAAGCATTCCTAAGCTTCTTGTTTATGTAGAATTTTATTATACTAAATTTCCCACCCATATACATGTTTATCACTGAGTCATAGTGCAAAATATAAAAATTGTTTTTAATCAATAAAAATTGACACTACAATATAAGTTTTTTGTGCATCATAAAATAAATCAGAATCAAGAGGTATGTTAATTTATACAACTTTTTTTTTTAACTTCATATAAAGTGGAAATTACAAATAACAGTTCCACATTATACAAGTTTGGTTTATAAGTAGAGAGAATTGCTTTGTGAGGTTATATCAATAATTATGCGCTTTTAACGCTTGTTAGAGAAGTTATATTTATTAATAATTTATTTAATGCTTAGTGCTTTCAAAGCTCCATGGCTTCATACTCATAACTGCATGCAATTGATAGTGATGAGGGGGGGTATTCTAATTTATATTAATTAATTAGGTGTTTCGGTATTTTATTTAAATATTGTTTGAATTAGTTTGTCCATCTTTTTGAAATAGTGAAACAGGTGTCTTTTCTATTAATTGATTGTCATTGTGAGGTTATGTAAAATAAAAGAAAAAATAATTAATATTGTTATAAAAAATTTTTAAAAAGCATAAAATGGTATAAAAAGTTATTTTAAAAATGTAAAAACATCATGTTAATATTGGCAGGAAGATACCAGTATATATGAAGTGTGTGAATGAATTTTATCCAAAAAAAAAAACTATATTGTATTAGTATAATAAAACTTTTAAATAAAAAGCTGCATATTGTAAATGAAAAAGTGAAACAATCAATGAAATCTACCAAGAATTAAAAAGCTCTTAAAAATAACGGAATCATCATAAATATTTATTTTAAAAGAGAAATTGTTGGCAAAATGTCTAAATCATAAGAATAAGCTAGATGATTGATGGAATGCAATAGTAAATAATAGTGAAAACTTAAATAAGACGGGGGGGAAAGATATTAGGAATTACAGTTATTCGGATCACTACAAATGACTTTGGATTCAATCCAGCTTAAAAAAATGAACTAATCTGACATTTGTTATTACATTGCGAGTCATATCTAAGTATTTAGAGAAATCGTATAGATAAATTTTGCTTTGGATTACTATATTATTTTTAAAATGCATTTGGTTCTAGAAGTATTTCTTTCTGTAATTAAAGCTTTGTAATGCAATGACATAGACCCAGAATAGTCAAATTCATTAGTAATATTTCTTGAAATGCAAGAGCAATGATTAGACTATATAGAACAAATATTAAGATTAACATTCATAAAAGGTTATGACAGCATGGTTGCACTTTAAAAACTTTTTACACTTAAATTTACAAGAAGCATTTTGGCTGATTAAAATGAAAAAAAAATATTGAGTGAAAAAAATGGAAATTACTGAAGTCAATTGTAGTTTGCATATGATATGGTTTTTGTAAATCAAGTTTCATCTGCAAATATTGTGTGTTGCATGAAACAAATAAAAAAAAAAATAGTAAAAACTAATATTCAAAGAATTTTCAAAAATGGAAGCAATAAAAAATAATGAGACATATATAAAATAATATGGATAAAATTAATCACAAAATTAAATGAATGGTTTTAAAATAAATTGTTTTTTTTTTTTTCAAATATGACCACATATGGAAGAGGCTTGTTAATACAGAGCTATATTTTACAATGCCTACTTAAGGATGTGAAACTTGAAAACTTTATGAAAAGAAGACTTCTAATATGATTAACAAAAAAAGCAGACTGAATCCAAAATACATGAGTGAAAAAAGAAATATTACTGATATTAAAAAAACTAGAGGCTTTACAAAATAAAACTAAGCAGATTACATTACTCAATGATATAAGAGCATCATGAAATAAAACTAAGCAGATCACATTACTCAATGATATAATAGCAGGACAACTAAAGCCCTGAACCAAATCTCATGAGATTTTAAAAGATCTATAATGAAGCGGTCATATATATATATATACTGTAATGGAACCAGAGACAAACCGAGAAAGAGGGAGCGTATCTTACTACCGTCGGACACAGGGTTATCAGGTAGGATGCTGGTGATATCGCAACAGAATGTTTAGTCCAATATCACATTTACCTTCAACATGCTAGCCCAATATTCACTGAAGAAATTTAGATGTAATTTAGACTAGTTCATCTTCATCACATCTTCCCTTTCAGGCTCCATTAGATTCTAGTATTCAAACCCAGGGAGAATTTGCAATTAGCTCTCTTCAGGGACGAACTTACTTAATTTTCAAACGACTGTGCCTTTTACTACTAAAATGTTCTACACATCTTTTTATATATGAAGAATGGTCTGTAGGTATGAATAATTAATATATATATGTATTTAATATAATTATTTAGTGATAGGTGGAGATTATAGACTAAACTATTTATTTAATAGTGTAAATGCATGGTATTGATGATCAATTTACTTATTTGTATAAATACATGATAATAATGATGATAATGACCAAGTAGATTATTAGTGTAAATGCATAATACTGATGATAATGATCAAATAGTTTAGTGTAAATGCATAATACTGATGATGGCCAAGCAGATTATTAGTGTAAATGCATAATGCTGATGATGGTCGGGTAAAGATCAAATTGATATCATAATTATTTGACATTTATTAAACAAGAAACAAGAAATAATGCAATAGAGTAATATTTGCAATTATAACATTGAGGTAGCAAGGATGGCGTCCTATCATTTTAAGAATACAATAAATTTCCCTTTCCAAATCCCATGATAGGGATAAGCAGTCTTTAGTTACAAATTAATAAACAAAAAAGCAAAAAACTAATTCAAACTAATATATACAGTAAATTGAAATTAGAGGTTTCAAATAATAAAAATATAGCAGTAGAAAAATAAATTAATAATATATTAATTCTGAATCTATCTTGCTAATAATATTGACTATAATCATATTTTAGTTATTGGATTATGCTATCTTTTCTGATTATTGAATGAATGACCTTTCGGATACGTAAGTTAAATTGCCACTAGTCAAAAAGAATAAACCATTCGTTCACAGTGATTAATCATACATACAAAAGACACAAACAAAAAGAAAAAAAATCATTACTAGGTTTTAGTAATACTGTTAATAAAAAAAAATAAAACTCTGTTTGTTCTAAACTTTGTAGTTAATGTAGAATAAGTTAAGATCTTACTTGAGGTCACTTTGGTAGAGCAGTATCGAATTTCAGGAAGAATCTGTGAATTTTCAACTTTATTAACAATTTTACAATTATTTTGCTTATTTTGATTCCTTCCCTTCCCCCCTTCATACAGCTATATATTTTAGATAGATGCTCCCATTTCTGAAGTGTCAGTGATCAAATTTGAAAAACGAAATTCAATACAAAAAAAAAAAAATCACAAGCCATAAAATTACAAATAGTATAATAAATAAATAAAAATTCTATGAATCAAAAAAAAAAAATCTTGAGGAAAACCCGCATTATCTATATTTAATAGTCTATACCTCCAGATGCAATGTAGTTGTCCATTGGCTTTTGTGGATCCACATTAAATTGGTCTTGAGCACTGTCCAGTTGTTTAGTTTCAAACACACAGCAACAAATCCACTGCAGATTGATATCCATCAACACTTAGAGATAATTTGCACCGACATATTTATAATGGCATAGAAGTTGGCGTCGGTCATCTACAGTATATTCTTTTACTCAGTACACATTGCAGAATTCCCTTTTATAATTATAGTTAGTTATTCAATGACATTTAAGTATTGAAAAAAATGATGTGAGAACTTGATCGAACTCCAATAGTTTTAAATTTATTTTTCTTCACTTTCTTAAAAATCTATTCCAGCTCTAAAAATATGTGTAAACTATTAATACATTTTTACCATTTATACATTTCAATTTGTTACTGAAGCAAATAGCTGAAACTATTTTTTTTTTTATTCTGATAATGGTTTCCTTTTTTTATTAGCGTTAAATATCAGAATCCATTTTAATATATTTTCTTTTTTTTTTAAATATATATATTACTAACTGTTCAGAGACTTATCCAATTGTTTTTAAGCCAAAAACCTCTCATGCTGGGTCATCTCGATTTTTAATAACTCATTTGTTACAAATCTATGTGTTTATTAAAATATTTTTCACTTCTTGCATTGTTTTCCGTCTCTCAAACTCAATCACCTAGCAACTATTTTGACATTGGGTCATTATTCTTTTATTTTAATCTTCATTTATGTCCATCTCACTAGTCAGCTAATTATTAATTTAATTATTAGTGAGATTAGGTTGTGAAATATGTATAAATTTTACTGCTTTAGAGATGCAGAAATTAAAAATACATCTCTCATGAAATAAAAATAAAATAAACATAGTTTAAGGTGACATTTGTGTTTGTTTGGCGTATATATATATATATGTGCGTGTGTATATGTAAGCTTGATTATTTGACTATCAATTAACCAGATTGAAAATATTGGAAAAATTACAACAGGTGTGTTGATTAGTTGTAAGTCACATATGTGCTTCATGTATATATCGTTGCCATAAAGTTAAAATACTAAGGCATTTTAAAAATTAAAAAAATGTATAAAAGAAATTTAATTTTATTATGAAATTTAATGTTATAGTAAGGGGGGGGGGGCGTTCAAGTCAGCAAAGAAAATTTAAGTAATTAATTAAAATCAACTGATGATCAAAAAATATGTGAATAAAAATCTAATTTTGGAATTTATATTTTAGTGTATCATTGTCATTATAGTAAAAGGTGATAAGGAATATGTAATTATTGGAGGGGAGGGATTAGATAAAACCAAAGGTATTCAATTTCATTAAGAAAATGCAATTATAAAATTTTAAAATTAAACTAGATCAAGATTGCGATCAGTAAGATTTTTTTTAGATAATAGGAAAACGAATTTTCTCTAAATTTTAAAAATTAATCAATTTGGAAAACATCCAGATGCCTTTATTTTGAGGGATATATATGAGAGAAGAAAGAGTTTTAATTCTTATAAAGTTCTTGTAATGTTTTTATAAAGGTTTTTAAAGCTGTTATAGATTATGTCATGCCATAGTCAGTGAGTAAAATTCATCAGTTTCTCTGACCATTTCCAAAGGAGCAGGAGTATGGAGTCCCCATGGTACTTATAGAATGAGATGTTGTTAAGTCCTTGACTACAATTGACAACCCAAGTTTCTGACATACTATATCATCACCATCAAAAGGAAGCCCCCCCCCCAGTATATAATGCTATTGGGTGATCAGACAGCCAATTCTACTGTGTTAAAATCCTTCATGAAGGTCTTAAAATAGTGATTTATTTTCACTTTATAAATTTCAATTTACCAGGTAAATGATAAAAATCTCTTTAATATTCTGCTTTCTTTACTTAAACAATTTATTAATCCTTTTAAAATGTTTTCCTTAGTATTATATAAAAAAAATTTATTGTATTGTCAAAATGTTTTCTTATTGTATTATAATTCACGCTTAATTAATTGTACATATTAAGGAAGATCAACTATTGTAATATAATCATCCTTCTTAAATCTGCTAGACTTATTTAAAAATCAGATGAAGATAAAATTAGTAAATATATTACAGTGAATAAAATATTTAGTAATCTCTTAATTTGGTCAAATCAAGACATTTAAATCCCTCTTCTCATTGATTCTAATTTGTTGGGTTTTTTTTTTTAATTTTTATTTGCAATTTTAAACTTGTCTATTTAAAATCAGTTCATTCAAAAATGACATTTAGCCATTAATGCAATTACAATGGTTTATATAAAACTTTCAAATTTAAATTTAAAATAGAGTGTTCAGAAGTTAAAAGTAAACTTTATTTTGTTTTGGGAAGGGACAAGTATATATGTATACTCTGTACAGATGATTTATAAACAATTTTCAGTTTAAAATAAAAGTTAATGCTCAAAATTAAAAGTTAAAACATTGTTTCTGTTTTAAAAAGGGACAAATATATATATATGCATATTGCAGATACATTATTTTAATTCTATAAAACTTGCAATATAATTAATAAAATATATATGTATACTGTAGATATGCTATTTTCAATTCTATAAAACTATGATAAAAATAATAAAATAAATATGATAGTTTACTCTATAAAACTTGTAATACCATTTAATATTCATATATTATAATCATTAAACTGTCGAATTGATATTTCCTTCCATAGGCAAGACCTATAGGGTAGATCTCTAATTAAGCAGGGAATAATTTTATTGGCAGAGTTTTTATATATATCATAACTGGGTGGGCCCTGATTTAGTCTCATATAATAGATGACCACATATTATAAACTTATGACATGACGATTTAAGTTTTATTTTATATAGATTTAAATTTAAGTCCAAATATTTATTATTTATATAACTTTAGTGTTACTGGGTTGCCCAATTTCATGTTTTATTTAATTGTTTCTTCAGCAGGTGCATATCCCTGATTCGGAAAATTTAATTTCACAGCTTCCGTTTGTTTAAGTTGCATGCAGATGTGGGAACATTTCTTCATTTTTAAGACCTGGATGATCTTTTTACCAGTGCAATGGATCATTCCTGACTGTTAAAGAGAATTATTAAGGGTTATATGAAGATGCTCATTCCTTCATTCCATGACCCATTTATTCTATAAAATTTGGATCTAACTTTTCAAAAGTGAATACATTCTCACTTTTGCCTTCTTGCTAGATTTGTTTATTATGTTTGCAACTCAGTACCACCTTCCTTATTCTTGTGAATAGCCAAATCTGATATTTCAGCATTTAGGGGTCATGATTATGAAAGCTATACGATCATCTATTTTAACCATATTTTATAAGTTAATTAAACTTACCCTGCTTCATTTATTATTATGTACCTGTTTAAGGGACATCTGCCCCAAAGATCAAATGTGTATATCATCTGAGGTCCCTTATCTATATATATATATATATGTGTGTTATACATTGAAGCTTTTGATGTATGTAATCACTAATTAATGTAATTTCCACTACCTCCAAAAAGTCTAGCAACAATTAAGTGATAGTTATTTCTTTGTGGTGGTATAGGTTACTCTAGTAGTGATTTGGCTGTTGTTTGCTCATCCCCACCATTACTATATCATGAGATAGATTGATGAGAAAAGAAAATGTGCCATGAAATATTGAGATGTGGATAATAATTGAAAATGATGATAATAAATGCATAAATTGTTTCATTAAAATGAAATTGTATTATAAGAATCTGAAAAATAATGACAAATTATCTCAGATAAAGATCAAGTGTCATCACTTGGTGATCCTACTGCCAAGTTACTCTATCAAGCCTCTAGCCAGAATTTAATTTCGTTTCTTATAAGAAAAAAAAAAGTGATTTTTTTTTTAATGTATTGTTGAATTTTATATTCAATTAATGTTTAGCCCTGCATACTTTAGCACAGTAGCAGTCTGATAGACCTGAATGCTTGTGCTAAAATTAGAATGACAGATTGGGATTTACAAAAAACATGGATTGTGGCTCCATTTATGATTTTTAATGCTTGGAATTTCTTATGAACTCCCAAGCATCTTATCTTCTATGATTAATGGTAATACCAAACTCTCCACACAGTAATGCTACTTTAACTGTCTTGCTGAGCTGACTTGTTCCACAAGATAATTTTTTTTTTTTTAATATCAGGAAAAAATTTTGTCACTGCAAAATTTTTTTGCTTACCATGTGGAGGTGAAAAGAAAACTGGAGTGAAGAGTGAGATTTAATTGAATTTGGGAAGATCAGGAATAATATTGATAAAGTTTGGAAATTATTTTGTTATGCCATTTTAAATGTAATGGAGAACAAATAAATGTTGTGTGTGTGTATTTTAAGAATGCTTTAAAACTAAATGGTACTTAAGATCAATTTGTCTTTTAGTAGACTTGCCACTAAAAAATTTTTAATTTAAGAAAATCATTTGTTTGACAAACGAGACGTTTTGAGGCATAAGGTTAGCAAACATGTGTTTATCGATGGCCATTCAAAAAAAAAAGTTTTTCTCCTTTTGTATAAAGAGGTTTAAAGAGTAGTAGAGTAAAAATAAAGTTAAATATAGAGTAGGAGACTTGGAAAAATAAGGAACATGGATTGCATTTCTATCTTACAATGTCATAAAGAAATTAGGCATGCAGTGGTAAAATGTGATATATGTGATAAGGTTTATCATTTGAAATGCTTAAATAAGACTAGGAAGGATGTAACAGGTGTATAGTTATGTAGACCATGTGTAAATGTGATAAAAGAGTTAAAAAAAGGTTTCTATGAGTAGATAGTTTAAAGAGAAAGTCAGGAGAAAAGGAGCAAAATCTAGTTGAAGAAGATAGAATAGAGTATGTTTTTATTGAAGTGTCAAAAGATATGGATGACAAAATAAGTAGTGCAATGGAGATAGTTAGGCAAAAAATAAATAAAATAAAGGAAGAGATAAAGGATATAAAAGCAAAATTAAAATCATTAGAGATTGAAAGAAATTAATGAATAGGAATGATAAGAAAGATGTAGATAAGGAAGTCCAGAAGGTAGAAGAGAATGTTATGGATGAAATAAGGAAAGTAAACTATGAGACAGTACTGATAAGAGATTCGCTAATTAGAGGATGTGGAGATGTAATTGCAGAGAAAAATTGAAACAGATATGTGAAAATATTTTACCTAGAGCTAGAATTAGGGATCTTACAGATAAAGTAAAGAAACAAGGGAGTAAACATGTTTATATTATGGTAGGGACAAATAATTTGTCCAAGCCATCGGAGAGAGTAATGGATGACTACATAGAATTGATTAGTAACTTGAGTAAGATTAAAGAAAAGTTAGGAATACTTGGATTATTACAAAAATTCGACAATAGATATATGTTAAATAGGGCATGTTCTATAAATGAGATTGAAAATTTATGCAAGAGAAACAATGTTATGTTTGTGGATGTGTGGGATTTTTTTATTAGTAAGAGAGAGTTATACAGTAAAGATGGAATGCACTTAGCAAAACAAAAAAGTTAAGTATTGGGAAGTTTGATTTATAAAGAATATTATAGTTTGGGAAACTTATAAAGGGGAGATAGGATTTGAAATTGCAATATTACCAAAAAAAAAGAATGGATGGGATGTAAAATATAAACAAAGGATAGCTGATTTGGATATAAATGGTAGATGTGGAGAGAAATGAGTCTGCAAAATTAGTAGTAAACAAGTTACTTACAAATGTTATGGAGAAAAAAAAGAGTCAAAAGAATTTATAAAAGACTAGTTAGGAAAAAAGAAATTGTTAAAATTGAATATTTAAATATGCAAGGTGGTAGAAGACTAAAAAAGTAGCTAGAATTAAACAAAGCAGTTAAAAATAAAGAACATAAGGTATTAGCAGTAGTGGAAACACATTTAGGAGAACCTATACTGGAAGAGTTGGTAAGGCAGATTATAGGGTGGTGGTATAGAGTTATGTCAAACAAATATTTATACATTGTTAAATGTGAAGAACTTTTGTGGTTTAAGATAAGATTAGAAAGACAAGAATGGATGGTAGCTATAATGCAAATAGCCACAGGAGATAGTCAAACTATAATAGAGTGGAACAGTAGCATAAATGAATGCCTAATTAAGGATATATAGAGTTTCAAAAAGAAAGGGGGAGGGGGTAATGGTTATAGGGGATATGAATGGACATATTGAAGAAATTGATGATGTAAATAACAAGAATAGACAGCTTTTGAAGAATTTTTGTCAGAAAGTGAATTTGAACAATGGAAAATTATAAATATTTATAAGGGACAATGCACATAATCTAGAAATAATATATTTCATACAATAGATTATGTATTACTTGAGTAAGAGGGAATTACTAAAGTACAGAAAATTAAAGTGTTGAAGAAAGAGTACATAATTAATGATTATAATTTCTTTATAATAGAAATGGTTAGTAATGTGATAGAAAATAGTAATAAAAGTAAAAAGGGGTAGTGAAAAATGTGGATAAGAATAGGGTAGAAGAATATAAAATAAAAGTAGAAGAAATCATGGAAGAGTATGTTGAGAATAAATATAAGGACTAGTGTGATAAAGTAGACAAAGTGGAAATAGGATTTTAGATGAGAATATTCAGAAAAATAAAATAGAAAAGTGACAATTAGTAAAAGTGTAAAAGAGAAGGGAAAACCATGCAAAGAATTACTAAAAACAAAGAGAGTGAAAAAGATGTTAATATTAAATGGAAAAAGTATTTTTTTAAAAAAAAAATTGATTAAAATAGAGAATTACAGAGAGAATTAAATTAAATAGTAAATTGTTGAGAGATATTAATAAAAGTGGAAGAGATGTGAGTAAAAAAAATGTGAAATATATTAAAAGAAGAAATGTAGGGGAGAGAGAAATAGTATTATTGGATGATGAGGTAATACTAGAAAAGAATTAGACAATCTTAAATAAGTATGTTATGGACATAAAAAAGATGCTAGATGTGAAGGACAGAGTGATAAAATATATGAAAGCCTGTAGTAATAGAAATATTAGGTTTATAGAAAATGAATTAAATGAGGCAGAGAAGAAAGTGAAAAGTCAAAAGGCAAGAGGTTTAGTTGGATGGGCAGCAGAAATGGTGATGAATTTAGAAACTAAGGCAAAATTAAACTTATTATCGTGTTTTAATAAATATAGCACAGAAGAGAGAATTTCCAGATAACTGGAATAATACAAGAGTAAGACTACTATTTAAATAATAGGTAAGGTTCATAGAACATTAAACAATTATAGACTGATAGTGGTTACATCAGTGTTATAAAATTTTTTTGCATATGTGGTGGCTGAAACGGTCGCAAAATGGAAGAAAATAATATAGTGGGGGGAAATGCAAGGAGATTGTCGATCACATAGGCATATAGGAGATAGTTTATTTGTAATTACACAACTTATAGATATGTGTAGGAATACTGGTAGACAGTTATATATGGTTTTTATACAGAGAAGACATATGGTAGACTAAATAGGAATAGATTATGGTTAAGTTTAGTAAATTTTGGAAAGAATGGAACTTTAATCGATCTTATTAAGAGGATTTCTGAAGGTTTGTGATGATGGTATATTATTAGATGTGATATGCTGGATTATTTCCATCATCTAAGAGTGAATATTGAATGTATAGAAAATTTTAAACTTTATTTAAACTTTCCAAACACAAACAACTTGTTAGTAATAACACACAAATAGACAACATAGATTAGTAATTACATATTTCAAGTAGTATTATGTATCAATTAGGAGGTATAGAATCAATTAAATTTAAAAATGGAGTCAAACTAAGGCAAGGATGACCTATGTCACCGATTATGTCTTTGTTATATTTGAGAGAACCGAAGAGAGAAATAGAAAGACTAGTAAGAGGGATAGAGATACCATTAATAGGTGGCAAGAGAGTATATACATTATTGTGTTTTTTATTGTAGATATTTTTTTGTTCACAGAAAATAGTGAAAATAAGGAAATTATGTTCAAGACATGCACAAGGGTGGCTAAATCAATGGGGATTAAATTTAGTGAAGAAAAATCAAAAGTAATTACTGGGGAAAGAAAAGAAAAAGAATTTTTATTAGGGGATATAAAGTTAAATGTGGTGAATAGATATAACTAATTGGGAATAGTCCTAAGTAATCAGAGAAATTTCTTGGATAAATTGGGAGAAAAAAATGATAACGGAAGCAAATAAAAGGGGCTGATAAAGAAATTAAATGTTTTCATATAATATGATGTAGCTAGAATTGTATGGAAGAGAAAGCAGTAGCAGGGTTAACTTTATGGGAATGATTCCTTATGTGTTAGTAAAGAGGTATTAGATTACTTGGAAAAAGTACAAAGAGAAGTAGGAAGACATGTATTAGATGCAGATATGTGGACAGCAAAAGAGGCAATTCCAATTCAAGGAGAAATGGGATGGTCAAGTTTTTATATGAAGGATGCAAAAAGCAAAATGAAAATGTTCAGTAGATTGCAATTTATGGATAAAAGAATAGCCAAAATAGTATTTAATTGGTTATGAGTAAAAGATTTATGTCAGTATACTTATATAAAAGGTGGAATGATTGTGTTAGAATTGTTGAGTATTATAGTGGCAAGAAATGGAATAGAAGAATAGATGCATTAATAAAAAAAATAAGGAGCTGGAGAACTAGTATGAAGAATAATAATAAAAAGTTTTAAATATATATATAGAAGTGAGCAAAATATTGGGTGTGAGTTAATTATGATAATAGCAAGGAAAGTAGTTTACTGTTTAAGGCTTGAACAGGGTCTTTAGCAAAAAAGGGAATATATACATAAATGAAGAAATACAGGTGATTTAGTCTCCAAGTTATGTAAGAAAAGCATAGAAAATATTATGCATCTGTTAATTGAATGTAAATGCCTGCAAGTAGAAAAGGTACAAATAATAAGGCTGTGAAAGAATAAATATAACCAAAGTGATTCTACAGGAAGTGAGTTCTTGGTTTTTATGCTGGGTTTGGGAAAAGATAATGGGAATTTAGATCTAAAGGCCATAGAATTGACAAAGATTTTGTTGTGGAAATGAGAAGAAGCAGGATAGAGAGAAATATGGGGAAAACTTAGGATGGGGAATGAAAAGAGAAAGTAAGATAACTAACAGGTTTCTCTGGGCATGGTGGCTGAAAGATTCCAGACTCCAAAAAAAGGGGCCACAGTTCATCACATCACATACTCATTAATAGCATGTATACACATATGAAATGGTGATAATGTGATCTTTTGATGGAACTTCTAAGATTATTTACATATTAACTTTTATATTTAACAACAATAAAATATGAACAAGTTTTTCAACTCATATACATAAAAAGAAGTAACAATCTGACATTTAATTTATATTGAAAAGATAGATAAGAGGATTTTCTTTTAAAAAGAGTTTTTAATAAATGATAAACTGCTTTTTTTTTTTAAATGACTATTGTATTTTTTTTTTTTTGTCATGTAAAACTGTATTATAAATTTAAGACAAATAATTTTAGATAGAACAATCGTTTTGTTTGATTTCATCAACTTCTCAATTAGAAATCATAATACTCTTGATAATTTAAAAGTTTACTGAAAAGAGTTAGAAATAAAGTCAATTTCTCAACAACAACAACAACAAAAAAAAATTTTTCATGTCTTTTAATTTTTAAGATCTACGTTTAACTTCAATATAATTAATTTTTATTACCCATTAAAGATGTTTTATCAGCAATATACCTTTACTATATCATGTATAGTTTTTCAATATATTGTTGTAATCCTATTAGGCACTCACTATCTTTGCAAAAGACCATTATCACTAAACATGTAATTATTTGTAATTTCAGTATCTGATATGAAAAATAAATCACAAAGTGACCACCAAGTAATTCCTTAAGATTAAACATTCAATTATCTTTAGACATAAAAAAAAAAGATGTAAACAAAGACTGTGAGATAAACATATTGGAAATCATCCGTCATAGTCTTGATACTTGTAATAAATATATTATGTAAAACATCATGCTAATGGATGTCAAATTATCCTATGTACATCCATACTTAAAATCTAATTGGTGGATTGTGACAGTCACTTTACATCCATGATTATGTATATAACTTTGTTTTTACTAACTCAAAAAAAACTATATCTCGTTTGTATATAGTTTAATATTATTAAAATGTTCATAAATGAGACTAATGGTTCCAAAGATATAATACTGTACTCGTCATTAAAAAAATAAAAAATATTAGTTGCTATAGAAACAAATAACTCTCCTATAAACCACTAATTCTTCCCAAAAGTTACCAGGTTAGATATTAAATATGCAGACATTAAGAGCGTATAAAAATATTTTCAAAGCATTTTTGTTTTAAATGTACCAAATAGATATCCCTCCTCCGTTCTTTATTACCACATTTCCTTGAATAGAGAAACATTGTAAATATCAAAATAAAACTTATTCTACAGCCAAGATAGAAAATATAGCACTTGTAAAAAATCGCTTGAATTTCTACCTTCTTCCTTCACTAAAAAATTATTTTAACACCTGTTATAAAGCTTCAATGCTTAACCAGGCTTTGCACCTCTGTTTACATAAATCAAAGTGTTAATTAAATTAAACCAAGGTCTCATAAATATAAAATACTATCATATTAAAAGATATTTATTTAATCAATAAATAAATAAAAATATTATTACTAGCTACTCTTACCTGCCAACATCATTTTGGAGGATCTAAACTCAAAAATTGTTCTAGCTGGCAGGTAACTTAAACCAAATGACTCATTTACCTGCTAGCTATACGCAATTGTCTTAACAAATCAGAAGGTTTTTTTAATCCATATAGCCTCTCTAAGTATTAGAAATTAATAACACTTTTATGCAAAGCTACAATATCATATCAGCAAAATTTTTTTTTTAAAAAAAACACTGACGAAAAAAGTATTCCTTTGTTTATAATATGGCAATACTAAGACACTCTTTCAAGTGAATGTAAGCAAAGCAGAAATCAACTCCTCTACAAAAAAAAAAAATAGCTGGAGGCTAAAATTTATAAAAATAAAAGTTACCTTTTTTTTTTAACATAAAAGTTAATCCAGTAAAAAAGAAAGAGACCTTGAGAAATCCTGACTCTCAACAGTATAAATTATTAAAGATTGTTCTTTAAATATTTTATATTAATAAAAACAAAAATTGATACTTAAAAAATGCTCTAATTATATTACATATAAACAAGATAAAAACAATGCAGTTCTTGAAAAACAGAAGTCTGTGTGCGCATGTATGTAGGTACACTAAGTAAATTACTGTACAATTTCTGCTCTCAAATTACATACACAATGACAAAATAAGTTTTTACATCAATATTTTATATATGTGCACAATATACATACTTAAGAACTCTTTATATTGCCTTAATATCATAAATTGAATTCATTATATTGTTTCTGTAACATTCTTGCTTATTTGTATAAAATCTATTTAAATAAATCTAATAGTTTATTACCCGATAATTAAGTAGTAAGAAGGTTGAGCACTGGAAATGACAGCTGGAGATTCGAACTAACATGTATCTTAATCTCCAAAATCATTGAACATAGGGTGCACACAATCTAATTATTACTGCATTTCATCTTCAAATTTACATGCTTGCAGCATATTTTATTGCCCTGAACATTTGCCTCAGAAGCTGACTTTTTAAAATGGAAAAAAATATCATTTGGATTTGTGCTTAAGAACTCAGAACACACTTCACCTTCCAATTGACCATGAAAAAATAAATATTTATTTTATTGAAATATTTATTAAGTGCAACACAACAAAATAAATTAGATTAATGGATATATATTCATATTAAAATGTATGATATAGCTCTAAAATTTAGATGCTAGAATTGTATTAAGAGGGTTGGTGACAAGCAATGGAAAACATGATATAGCTCTAAAATTTAGATGCTAGAATTGTATTAAGACGGTTGGTGACAAGCAATGGAAAACTATCTCTGACAATAATCAAATGCAAGCACTTGGTCATAATATTCTGTTAGGATTCTGTTTACAGAAATAAAAATTTAACAGACATACTTGGTAATTTAGAAGTGTGATTTTTCTACCTGACTAAAAAAATAAAAAAACCAATATTGTATATAATATCTAAACTTTCTATATACAATCTTTATTGTTATCCAAAAGGCACCTTCAAATAATAGCATTTAACAAGTCCTAATATTTTGTAAATCTAGAGGGTTCTTGTTATACATGTATAGCTGTGACAAATTTCCATCATACATGAAGTGCAAAGCATTCAAAACACATGATGTCCAAATCACCACAAACACAGTAGTCACATTTCATGTGCCTTATCGTGTCAATACGTTATTTTCACTTGTTAAAAAAAGTTCATGGACTGCATCATTGGCTAGCAAAAAACATGCATTAAAATAATAATTCCAATACACATAAAAAATTGACTTTTAAAAATGGTACAAAATGACCATATAAACCCCCATTTCCTTGTTATTTTCCTTGATTCACCTATATCAGGCATGTCAAACTGGCGGCCCCAGGGCCGCATGCGGCCCTCAAAAGGATTTTTCATGGCCCTCGTCTAAGATGCTATGTAATAAAATGAAAACAGAACGATATGTTGCAAACAATAAATTAATTTTTTTTAAAAAGCTCTTATATTTAATTACATGAACTAAAATATATACAGTAATTGTTGTCTACATACATAGCTAATTTATAATTCTCGGTTACACGCATAGCTTATGCCTTTATGATGATGAAGCATTTGAGATATGTGAATACCAAAGCTGGCAACGTTAATAATGTGCTGCTGTGCTTCCGAGAACATAAATACATTAGTCAGCTATTCGCGCCACCAACGTAGCAATCCTATCTGCAGATATTGTTTTTTTCTTTGAATTGTAACAAAAGGCAGTTGCGCTAGTTTCTTTATCCGGATTGGTGTGTTAAAAATTTACGGGTTGTTTCCTTTTATAACTCATTCAAAAAATATAAGTAAACTGCTATATCCAAGAGTTTATATCTTTCTGAAACTAGTCAGACAGCATAAGAAATAACGAGCATGCATTTTGTTATATAATATTTTAATTATAATCAAACATGAGAAACAATAATATTTTACATATAAGTTAGTAACGATTACATTTCAGTTTGGAAAACACTAAAAGTTCTACAATTTTACCAGTGTATGTTCGGCCTTGGGAAACTTTAGTGGCTTCGACCATTTCTAACCTACGGCCTTATGCACAGCTTTCTTCTTTGTCACATCTCTATCTTAATTGCTCCGTGCTGGGAAGTCAGGACTGAGAGAGAGAGAAAAAACGTAATCCGTACCTTTTATAGCTACCTCCATTTATCGAGCATAATTCCAGGAGCGAGAATCGATAGCAGCGCTCTCTTTACATTTAAATACTAGAGTAGCGTTAAGTTTTTACGAAGCGTATTTTGCATAAACGTAGTTGCAATTTTTTAAATTTTAAAAATTTAAATCTAAAGCTCTATTTTTATTACAGAAAATGCCACTTCCAACGCTAAATAAAAAACGAAAGATTGATGACGAGGGAAGAAAATTTCAAGAAAGGTGGGAACTGAATTATTTTTGTGTGGAAGTGAACAATAAGATTACGTGCTTAATTTGCAAAGAAACTATTAGTGTTGCTAAAGAATACAATATTAAGCGACATTATAGCACTAATCACGAAAAACAATTTTCGTGTTTTGAAGCTAAAATAAGAGAAGAAAAATTAAAAACAATGAAGAATTCATTAAGTGGCCAGCAAGGAGTGCTTACAAAATTTATAAAAAGTAATGAATCAGTAACAAGAGCTAGTTATGAAATAAGCTATTTATTAGCAAAACATTCAAAAGCATTCACCGATGGTTCTTTAATCAAGGAATGTATAATAAAAGCTGCCGAATTTGTCTGTCCAGAAAAAGTACAAGCGTTTCGAGACATCTCATTATCAAGAAATACGGTGGCAGATAGAATTACTGAAATGGCAGATGACATCACTTCGCAATTACAGAAAATATCTACCAAAATCCAGTTCTTTTCAATTGCTATTGATGAAAGTACGGATATAAGAGATGTTGCACAAATTGCTGTTTTTTTTCGTGGTTGCGATAATAACATGAGGATCACCGAAGAATTGTTGGAATTCATCCCTCTTCACGGAACAACAACTGGTGAAGATATTTTTGATGCCGTATGGAGCATTTTAGAAAAACTTAACTTGCCTGTTGACAAGCTTGTTTCTGTTAAAACTGATGGTGCTAAATCGATGACAGGTGAAACTAAAGGTTTTGCGTCACGACTAGCAAGGAAATTACAAGACGAATATCCAGATAAACCGAAAATCAAAGCTTTTCATTGCCTCATTTACCAACAAGTTCTCTGTTTAAAATTATTAAAAATGGATCAAGTACTTAAAACAGTTACAAAGATAGTCAACTTTATTCGATCAAGAGCACTTAACCATCGCCAATTTACTTCGTTCCTTAAAGATTTAGAATCAGAATTCGAAGATCTTCCTTATTACACAGAAGTTCGTTGGTTGTCCTGCCACAATGTCTTAAAGAGCTTCTATCTGATTTTGGAGGAAATAATATTATTTTTTGAAATGAAAGATGAAAACAACGAAAATATATCAATTATAAAAGATCCATTGTGGGTACAAGACCTAGCATTTTTAATAGATATTACAGGCCATCTGAATAATCTTAATATTACATTGCAAGGCAAAGATCAATTGATAACGAATATGTATGATGCAGTTGCAAGCTTTGTACAAAAACTGAATTTGTTTAAAAATCATTTGCAAAAGAACGTTTTGACGTATTTTCCTACATGTGAGCAGTTAAAAGCACAAAATCAAAGTTGCTCGTTTTCACATCACTCTGCAAAAATTGAAAAAATAAAAGACGAATTCGATAAACGTTTTGATGATTTCAAGGAGTTCGAAGAAATTTTTTCTCTTTTCACGGGACCATTTGCCTTTGAAGTCAATTGATCCGACTTCGATACAACTGGAATTAATTGATTTCCAGAATGATTCGATTTTAAAAACCAAATATCGAGAAGTAGGAACTCCGAAAATTTATTCCTATTTAGGTGAAAGATACCCGGAAATTAAAAAATTTGCTGCACAAATTTTAAGCTTTTTTTGGAAGTACATACTTATGTGAGAAATTATTTTCATGCATGAAATTAAATAAAACAGCTTACAGATCAAGATTAACTGATAAACATCTATCTGCCATAATGAAAATTGCTTGTTCTCAGTCTTTGAATCCAGATATTGAAAAACTAGTAAGAGGAAAACGCTGGCAAGTTTCCAGTAAAAACAATAAATTGTAGTTTTATAAATATGTAATCAGATAAAATAAATGTTTAAATAAAAGCAATACTATATCAATTGTATATTATTGAAGTGAATTCACTAAACTACATAATATGCTTTAATTACCCTATCTATATTCCTGCATTTTCACTTTCAAAATACAATTTTAAGAAAATTTGTGTGATGTGGCCCGCGAGAATCTTACCAGTAGCATAAAGTGGCCCATTGTTTGAATGAGTTTGACATGCCTGACCTATATTATATTTTAAATAATAAAAGTCACAAATCACTCTTTTCTTTCTTGTTTTATTCTCATTTTTATCATAATATCACTGATTCATTTAAGCTCCATCCCTGCATTTTAGCATAATGGAAGGGTGGTTGACTTGAAAAATAACAATTCCTGGACCTAAATTCAACCTGTCATTTCAGAACTTCTCACAATTTTTTGAATGCCAAACAATTTGAATACTAAGGTCCTCAAGATCTTAAAATATCTTTTTATTAGGATTCGAGGAAAATTGTTTTTTGTATACAATCAATCCTCCTATAACGCAGTATTATTTAAGTTTATGGTGGGAATTTATTTGAGTTATGGCAGGATTCTAACTTTTAACGGGACATCAGGAAGTGAAACTAGTATAGTATAAATAGGCCCAAATTAAGTAAATACAATTTTTTAATTACACAAAAAATTTGACCCCTCCTAAAATAATAATTTGATTTAAATTTAAATACTCTGCTTTTGAAAAAATTATCATAAATAAATTTTGCTGTTTTCCTGAAACGGATTTATCTCCAGAGGGTTTTTTCTAAATTATATTTTGATTGGAGTCAGGTAAAAATGAATTTTCTTTGTTAACATCTTAACAACATTATCATAATATATATATATATTAAGTAAGCATTGTTTGCAAGACTAAAAACTTTTAACCTATTTTACAAAAAAAGTCGAACATAAATTTACAATAAGAAAAAATTTCATAGTCAATTTACATTTTATGTCTCATGTATGAAGTTGTTAAACAACCTTTTCGAATATTTTTTGATTGGAATTTATCAATAGAAAAAAAAAAAAGAACATGATAATAAAGTTTAAGAATACTTATAAAAATGACATTGATGTAATTTTGAAGATGAATTTGACCATTTTTTAATATTTCTAAAAGAAAACTAGGACACCATAAAAACCACACCATTCTTCCCATAATTGACATTTGTTTGGATGGCTCCAGGTATGGCTGTGAGACGTATTTCTCTGAGGGACAAGTTTTAGTTGTCTCTAGCTTGAGAACATTTTCTTGGTGCTTGTTAATATATTTTTCAATCTATTTCCGATCTGCTTCCAAGCTTTTTCCAATCTGATTTAACAAATACAAACTCCATAATTTATGTTTTTTTTATGAACAGGATTCACATCTAGTGGTTTATTTTTAGATACATTTAACACATCTAATTTCTGTCCTTTTATTGTCATTACCTTTTTAATTAATGAAAAAATTATGGTTCAATTAGTGTAATAGATTGACTCCAGTATTATATTTAATTACTAATACTTTTAATATCACGAGTTTCAACAATAAGAGTTAATTGCAAAAATCTATAATTTTTTACTTCCCCCAACCCACATCTTTCCAAGAATTACAATTAAAAAAAACTTTTAATGAAAACAAATTTCAAGATCTAATTTTACCTTGAGTTATAATGAATTTAAACAAATAAATAAAATAAAAAATCAGGTAGTCCTGATTTCTTCAAGATATTACTTAAAAAGATTTCAAAAATTATTATTTTAAAATAACCCGATAACTATGCAGTTTTATTAAAAATAAAATATATATACCCATAGTGATATGAGATGGCAAAAAAATATCTCAATATTTATTCTTTCATATCTTCATGTAAATAATATAGAAGGTTAACAAAATGAAATGCATGTCAATAGTTTTTAATGTCAAGTTTGAAATCACTAAAAATTAGTTAAAACAACATTCTTATTTCAAGACGAATAAAAAAAATACAAAATTACTACATTTATTAATAAATATATACAGTTTAATTGTTTCACATTAACAATCATTCCAAAATGAATATGGCTATTTTGACTCAAAAAAGACAAAAATAATATACTAGAAATAAGTCTTGCAATATCCATATAAACCATAATTGTTAATTGTGCATTCAGTTATAAACTAATTATAACATTTAATCTTTATCTATTTTCCAATAGTAAAGTAAAACATAATCTTACACCAGCCTGCTTCAGAAGACATGCCATTCTAGAACTTATCTAGTGTACCAGTCAGAATTGTAAGATTCGGAATCTAGCAAAAGTACTTTAAATCCATTCATGCCCAAGATACACAGGTCAGGAGCAATCATGGATTTTGCCCTGTTTATCCTTCTCTAAACTATAACACTATGAACATTTCTGATGATAGATGAAATTTTTTGATTCCAGTCCCAAAGACATAGCGGAGAAATGAGATCTATGGGAAAATATTGGTGCTGCATGACTTCGAACCCCTAACAGGATGTGCCAGCTTCTAATTATACTACTATTTCACTAACAATCATTAATAAATGTAAAAGACTGGCTTAAGATCAATGGAATCTGAATAATATATAACGCAATCCAATTAACGATGTGTATGCACAAAACATGAGACAAAACACTTAAATAAATGGTTATGAAATGTTAATAATTTATATATAGTAATTTGTTAGAAATTGAGTAAACAAATAATGATTAAATAATTTAATAAATACAAAGGTGTCTATTAATTAATAGCATCTGGATTTCGTGTAATTAGTGGTAGTAATTTGCATATTCTAATAATTATATATTAGACAATAGATTAATAATTAAAGAATATGCAAATATAAGTTACATAGATGAGTAAGTCAATAAATAATCAAGACGATGTGACTTAATATGCTAATGGAAAGAGATATCAAATTTACAATGATTTTATAGTTTGAAAGCTATGATTTATTCAATAAAATAACTGACCTTAATGAATACAGATAATTTGATTTACATAATTCCATTTATTACAGTCTTTTAAATATTCATTAAAACATAATATAAATTACAAAGTTTACTTCACCAATCATTTAAAAAAACGGTTATTTGCGTATTTTATTACATCAGTCTGCTTTGACAGAATTTACTGAAAGTTATTACTTAATGTATCTAGAGATCATTTAATGAGAGGGCGGATAGCTTAAATAAGCTTTAAAATGACCTTTCTAACTTATAAAACATATAAAAGGAAAGAATAGGATGGTTTACAAAATCACAGCATTACGACTTATAGATTAATAACGGGCAATATAAAAAAAATATTAATTAATAATTGTGATGCTGACATACATGATAACACCAGAAAAATTAAGTCTGTTTAGGATGAGAAGCTTCATCAAATTTATGAATGTGAGAAACTTGCCTGCACTTGTGACAAGATGGTGTCTGAAGAAATGGTTGGTAGGGATATCATGGTTCAGATTTCCTGATGTTATCCCATGCTGAGCCTAACTACAACCTGACAGTATCTTGGAGTCGGTGCTTCCAAACTCCATTTTGGGATATGCAATAAGAAATGATCCGGGACCTCCGAGTATTAGTTTGACAAAGCAAGATATACAAATTTTGTAACATTATCAAGGGTAAGCAACACTAATAAAAATCAGGTCGATAATGACACTGATATCTCATAAATTAATAAAAATTAGCATAATGACATGACAAAAATTAACCTACCCTAATAGTGAAACCCAGCAAATACATTTAGAGAATAAACCTATAGATCCGTGCATTATTTTTTACAAAGAAAAAGAAGAAGTCATTAATTTACTAGTTATAATAATTGGCACTACATCACCGATTATTAAATAGACAGAGAGTTACATTATATTTTAAATAAATCACAAATTACATAAATGGAGGTTTTAAGAGTTCCTATTAGTGGCAGAGACAGGATTATCTTCTGAAACTCAACGACTTAATGGCCATACGGGTTGATATGCATATGAAAAAATAAACATGGGAAAACACATTGGCAATGCAAATTTTGAAAAAATAATGGCTAGCATCTCTGTAGAGTTAAATTAACATTTAATTAGGACAGTCTTTAAGTGGTGATGACATAGGGGCATAGCGGTATGGAGATGATCTTGAAAAGATCGGGAAAGCAAATTTTTTCCCTCTACTCAGAAGTAATAGTTAAAATTTTGAGTGACGTAGATTCGTTCTGCAACACCTTCTGAAATAAAAGCAAAGAGTACTGAGCTGAGAATTTTGGCTGTATTTATACACCAACAAAACTTTCTAGAAACTTCGATTACCAGGCCACTTGAGAGGCCCAGATGTGCATTAACTGGCCTGACTGCACTTATCCTTTATTAACATTTTCATTTTAAAGATGACAACAACATAAGTTCTAGAGAGCATTGTTGAATTTATTTCGAGTTTGGAAGTAAATTCAAAAGATATATTTTTTATTAATGTTAGGATTTTTTAAATAAATCTACTTTATTAACGACATTTTTAAATTAAACAAGGTATGTTCTTTTGTTTATGAATCTAAGTTATGTTAATTACTATCTAGAATTTTCTCTGGTATTACAACAGCTTAATAAAATACACGAATTATAAATAATAAAAAAATATAAAATATTTAATAAAATATAAATATAATTTACAATACACACACATACACGACTATTTACGATAGTGGAAATTTAAATATTTCTGAATTAAACTAATATTCTTTAATCAAAATAATGTTTAACTAACAAAAGAGGGGGTGGTAATCATGTGTATATGTGTACTTGCACTCCCTAGTGATTAACAAGTATATAAATGGGTTTGAACCTTTGCTTGAAGGCTTCTCAGATCACCAGACAGTGAAACAAAATATGTATAACAGATTTTATTGCTTCACTACAAGCATCAAAAAATATAATGACTGGATATTATTTACCAGACCAGTGTGAATAAAATCACCCTCACATAAGATCTTTTTATCTGATAACCCAATTATTATTTAAAATAGTACATTTTTTCCCTTACTTAACATTTCAGAAGAAGAATGTTATTTCAATATAAAATGCACTACCCAAACACTTAGTTAATAAAATATTATCATGAAATTTAGATTCTTTAGTATTTGCCAACCGATGACGTATTACCCTGAAGCCATAAAAGTCTGATCTTCAGATCTTTAAGATAACGTCTCCAAGTGATTTGCGGACAAATGCAATCGCTAAAATTTGTCCACAAATCATGTGGACCCGGCACATTAAAGATCGCAAGATCAGACTGATATGGCTTCAGGGTAATATGTCATCGGTTGGAAAAAATAAAAAATAAAAGTACATGCGTGCATCAAAATAATTTAGAAATTAAAAGTAATTAATTAAATGTAAGTTTGATAATTTAGAAATTAAAAGTAACTAAGTGTAAATTTTATAATTGTACAATTTTTTTTTTGTAAATTTAAAATAAATAGACAAATAAAGAGCATTATTAATGGCGACCTAGACAATAACTTCTTAAAACGTACTCTATATTACCAATTTTTATAACAAAAAAAAAAAATACTTGCGTTAAAAATTATCCTATCTTTACAACATTTCCAATGGTATTTAACTCTATTATTCATGTTAAAAATATAGAAAACAAACAATTTGAAAATGTGTGTCATTTTTTGACTGAAAATTAGAAAAGTCAGCACATAGCGCTGTAATGGTAAGAGGGGGGGCTTTTTGTTTTTGACAGGCCGAAGGCACGTCCAATATTATGCTCAATTATAAAATACAAAACCACCAACAACGCTGACATTGTATTACTCTCATAGCTGTAATTTTTATAATTGCGGATGAATTTTAAAAAAAAAAATTTTCTGTATAATATAATTCAGAAATTAAAAATAAAATTAATTAATTGTACTTTTTATAATTGCAGAAGAATTTACAAAATAATATACATCAAAATGACATTATTTATTAGAAACAAAAATGAAAATTACTTACAAATAGCGTCCACTGTGGTGTACTATAAATAACATAACTTCCCAAAGCTCTCTCCGATTTTTAAATCTCGTGAATCAAAAAAATACAAAAATTGGATTAATCATGTCAGTGTCTTGGTTGACATGACAACGTTGTCATATTATCATCGACAATGTTTGCCTGAAGGAAAATCGGTAAGAATAAAACTTCATCGGTTGAATTAATACTATTTATTATCGATTTATTTAACGTTAAAAATAAAACACAGTTTGATATTCAGATTATTATATTTGATTACCAAAAGTGATAGATTGAACTTCAATCCAGGAATTTTCAGCTGTAGAGACCATCATTCTGTCACTGCACTAAGCCACATAGGGTGGGATTTTTCATCATATATATTTTGCTTTTCACAGTCTCGTCCCTCTTTTCAGCTAATGCTTCGAAGTTTATTTTCATCTATTGTAATATTTTCATAATAGAAGATATCAAATTGGTATTTGCAACAGTGATTAATGGATTCTGAAATTCAAGGCCCATGAATTCTGGTACTCAAACATCTTTTGAACTATCAAGCAATAAACTATTTTATGGTGATAAAAATTATTTTTATATAGAATGGTCTTTTATTTTCAATGGGGGTGGGGTGAGAACACAGATATATTCTGTGAAATATTTTCCCTCTCTATAAACAGTCAGCTTTGCAAATAAATAATTGAAAAGTTTTCTTTTTTAAAAAAGAAAAATGTTTTTGGTTGAGTGAAAAAATCAATAGAAATAGAAGAAGGTGTGATGTGATGGCTTTTATTTTAAAAGTGATTAAAAACAGTGACACTTTTTTTATTTACTGCTAAATAGTGATTACACTTTATTTTCAGTGCTTTTATATTATCTTGCCTTGTCTGTATATACACATTTTCTGTTTCTTCCATTGTATGTCTACATTTTTTAAATTTTGCTCTAGCTGAGATTTTTTTTTTTAGTATTAGTCATTTTTTGTTTTTAATGAAAAAAGTTTGATAAGATAAAAGATTTCATAAATAGATGTTATTTTTGTTCTGGAGTTCCTGCATCACATCTGCATTGTTGTCTTAATGGTCTTTTTCACGTGGCTCAATAATAATTAGCCTGAGAACAGTTTGTCAATTCCATTTTGCCAATAATATAAAAGTATTATAATCATAATTTAGAGAATAAAATAGTAGTATATTAAAGTAATCACATTAAATGCTTTTTTTTTAGTTTTAATTATTTTTCATTTTTAATATAAAAAAAAAAGTTTAATAAAAGATTTAATAAATAAATTCTTTTTGTTCTGGAGTTTCTGCATCATGTCTACACTGTTGTCTTAATTGGTCTTATTATTAAATTATAATTTTTGTCAATTTTTTTTTTAAATTCTTATTTAAAAAGTAAAGAATGAAATAATATGTAAAAAAAAAATATTTTTTTTTTTAAATAATGCTTTTTATTTAAACAGTACTAGCCAACTAAAAAATAGAAAAAAAACTCAATTTTGGTTAATTTGCCATCCTTGGAAAATATCAGCTAGCTTAAGACTTGTTATAAAACAATTGGAAATTGCAGGAATTTTGTCATTTCACAAAAACCTTTGAAGCCTTTTTAATTTTTATGATTTATTTGAATCTCAAATGACTTTTTGAAATGATAATATTCCTGCAATTTCCAATTGTTTTATAACAAGTTTAGATTCTTAAGATCTCTGATATTTTCCAAGATACTTTTTAGTCAGCTAGTACTGTTTACATAAAAGCATTATTTAAAAACTCTTTTTTACATATCTTATTTTTTAATAATTTATTACAATTTAAAATACCCATGTAATATTTTCAAAAGAAAGATAAAACCTGTACTGCACCTTGAGAAAAAGTATAAATTATCAAAATTATGATTTTCTATATTAAATAATTTGAAGAAGACATGAAAAAATACCCTATTCTTTAAATGTACATTCAAACACTATCATAATTTTATGCATGCACACAATTATTTATTTTAAATATTGTGGAACGATTATGTATTTTAAATATTGTGGGAAAGCTCAAGTACTACTATCAAATGTTATCACCCACTTCACTCAATGTTTCTTTATTTTTAATAACTCATAATGATTTTTTTTTGTACACGAAATGATATTGACATAAATATATGTAGAATTATATTTGAAAAAGTTTTTTTAAAGTAGCTTTAACTTGTATCCTTCTTGAAATATTTTTGAGTATATAATTACTTTGAGAAAGCTGTTGCTTATCTAATTAAAAATAATAATAAGCACTTGAATAACCTGGTAACAGCATTTCAGTTTTTATATATTTTTTCTTTACTCTCAGTATAAAAATAGCTTAGACATCTTCACAAAAAGTTTTTGATATATATACTATATAGAAATTCAATTACCTTTCATACATAGATTGTGCACTATTTATTTATTCATTGAGAATCTAAAAAGTTAAGATTATCTAATATAAATCATTACAAAATTATTTTATTCAAATCTATCTAATTTAAATCTTTTATTTCTTGGCAAAATGTTTGAGCTATATATAGAATTAAAATGATTAAAGATTAAAGATCAAAATATCTTTAATTTTTTAAATGCATGATAGTCTTTTTTAATAATCACTCACTTCTTTCTACTCACATGAACTATCTAACATTCCTAAATGTGCAATTAATGCTCTTGCATTTTCAACATATAATTATAAAAAAAAAATATCCTAACAGTTCTGATATGCAATTTCAATCCAACAAACAATCCACAGCTATATGTTTGAAATGTAAGTGACAGTTGTAGTTTCTAGAAATATAGGAATAATGAATATGAGGGCAAAGAAATGAATAATTAATAAAACAGAAAGATTAAATCTAAAATTTAAAAAAATCTGGTAATTTCTGATCCAATAAATACAGACTATTAATTATTTATTAAGGGGAAGATTTATAAGTATTTGCTAAAAATAGGACATTAATATGATAGATTTGAGAGATGTATTTCAAATAAATACAAAGCAATGGTATATGATATTTGGAGAGTTATGTTTGGCTCAGCCTAATTGGGGAAATGTTATTGAGATAAACTGCATGTATCAAGAGCCCATATTGCATTAATTAGAATTTCTAAAAATGTGTGGGTATTTGTTTATATAGATATTTGAAGCTGCAGGTTATAAAATTTAATCAATCTGTAGATCAAACTTGATTTTTTTTTTTAATTCAGTGATCTCTCCTCCCTCAAAAATGAGAAGTTGAGAAAGATAAAATAAATATTTGCAATTAAAATTATTTCCATTAGCTAAGCATCTTTTATACGTTTTTTTTTAAAAAAAAAATGTTTTTCATTCCTATGATTTATTTATTTTTTTTTTAACCGCTGCAAACATTTATTAAATCAAATGACTAAAGCGTTTTTCATGTTAAAGACAAGATAGCACTAGTTACCTTGAGGAAAATCACTGTCTAAGAGTGGCTGGTAATGGAGGAAAAAATACATAGCTGTGATGTGATTAATTTGACAGAAGCCAGATCAGGACAAAGATCGCTATCAAGGTAAGCCACCAATCAAAACTGCTCGAAATTATTAAACACATAAGACAGCTTGGACTTCATATCAATTCACCAAAAACTGTATTTATGATAATTTATTACATTTTTCATTACTGATGAGTTCTTAATTAAAATTTAAATAAATAATAATTCTATATATAACAGGATAAAATACTGGTCAAACCAGAAATATAGTGCATACATTTATTTAAAAGAAATCATCTATAATTAAATTAATTAAATAAAGACTGGTTAATTAATGAAACTATCTGGGACAAAAAAAAACAAAAAAACACTATATATCATAGACATAATAAATTATTAGTAATTAGATATTATATAAAAAATATTCAAGAAATAAAATAATCTCTTTAACTGAATGGCATTAAAATAGAGATGTATGCACACTAAGTAAGTATTCAGTTTTACAAAATTTTTACAATCTAAACATTTAAACAAATTTTAAATGTGAGAATTGTTTATTAGAAAAATGTTGGTACTCATTTAGATTATAGGGCCAAAAAAAGCAAGAATACTTATTTTAGTACTATAAGCCTGCAAAAGTTCCACCCAAGTGAGAAATAGAAAAGGATGAATAACCTTTGTGCATAAATTTGATGGAATTTGTAAAATATAAATAAATTATTAAATTACATGTTACACAAAGTCAATTCCAAAGAATACTACCATTTTATATGCATATAATTTTGATTATTAAACACTCAAATCACATATTTGCACCAAAAAGAAAGGGTAAAATAATCTAATTTTAATCTCATAACTCACAATATTTCTAAGCATATTATTCATATTACAAAATACAGATCTAACTACAGTCGATTCTACTCATATGTCCCTCTATGATTTAATAAATAAAAAAATTGTAACAATTTATCATTTATTCAAAACAAATATTTTGAAGTTAATAATTAATACATGTATACTTTTAAAATAAAATGCCAATATCCTTTTATATATAATCAAATAAAAATTCTGTTCAATTTTCAATGATTCATAGACCTTAGTTGAAAACCCAAATTTAGGGCTGCAATCCATTTTTGGTTTGACATGTTTTGCCCTATTCCTCTTAACTCATTATTCAGCCACTATGTAGCAAATTCTATTTGTATAATTACAGCAATTTTATAAATGTGAAAAACATAGTACTGGAGTTGAGATAGTAAGTAACTTACAGAAAAATTTTAATTATTGTTTCCTTATAAATATTTAGGAATTGAGGACAATAATAGAAACACCTGTGACATCTCTTTTTTTGCATCAAAAACCATTTACATTCTATATGAATATATATGAATATAGTATAGAACAATATATGGTTTGAACAATAACTACAAAAATATTAAGCTATTCCTCATAAAAAGAAAAAAAAAAGCATTAAATTTAATGAAAGATAGTGAAAATCATCAATCTCTCATTCATTCTATTTGACCCACAGATATTCAATAATATTTAAATAATAATTAAAATATATGATCAGGGAAATATGCAATATCATCCTCATAGCCCTCAATTTAATATATGATTAGAAGAATTGTACAAATTGGAAATTTTGGAAGATAATATTGTGCCTGGAAACAATATGAGCACAAAGAGATAAATTAGGTTCCTCAAAATTTCTTCGATAGCTTACAGTTATGAAGTGTTTACACAGAATGATAAGTGAATTAAATGAATACAAAAATTAATTATTTATTATTAAATGTCACATAGTCAATTACTCGTGGTGATCATGTAAATACCATTCTGCCTACTCTTAAAAATGTCAATAAAATATGAAAAGAGTTTGAGGGCTTTTCCCCAAACAATGAAATGGCAGTGAGTAACATCAACATCATATCACACTACCACATTTATATTAATAATAAGGTATTAAGAAAAAATGGTTTTTAAAAAAAAGAGCAAAATGGATGATAAAAATATAAAAACTATTAAAGAATGGAGAGTGAAACTCTACAAATTCCAACCAATATAAAATAGATAGTCAACAAATGAAAAAGATTACAACTAGAAATGGGTATATTGTAACCTAAATCACTTTTACTGCCGGGCAATGAAAATATTATATTAAAAAATTGGGTAAAGGTTTACTATAATGGTCTATGGGTGTTTGCCCTCTATTGTTTAAAATTTAAACTAAATTGTTTGAGAATCTTACATGTATGTTATTATATTACAAATAAATTAAAATTTAATCAAATGTAAAAGATAATAATAAAAACATTTACCTTTTTAAACATAATTATGTCCTATACACACTAGGAAGTTGGAGAAAAAAGCGGTATTGCTGTATCTACTCCGGAGGGCAAATTCATGCAGATACAATGAAACAAAGCTCTGCTAGTGCCAGATTGAAATTTCAGCTTGCGCTTTGTTCTCATCCATGTTTTCAATATTCTGGGTGTGTATGTCTTGGTCTTCGGGATGCACAAAGTTGTCCTGATGAACGACAACCGAATGCATATACAGACCATTGTTGAGACTGCTGATGTTATTGTACGCAGCCTAGCCATCTGAAATAATGTGTGTAACTGGTAAAATTAATCGATGTATCAGGCCCTCCAGTGTATCAGCCGTCTTGTCTGCAACTTCTGTCAAGAAGCACTTTCTTGATGCTCTCTATACCACCAGAATAGCAGCAACACTCAAAATTTCACCATCAGGTACTAAGCATGTAGCAGACATTTTTTCCAACTATAAAACTGTACACATGTGCGTGTAATTTGCGCCGTTGAACACATAGGGTGTCTTCTTTTTTTGCAACATGTGCTATAAATATAGTTATTTTAAATTCTTAAGTTGTAGACAGTTTAAATTCTTAACTTTCAAACAAATTAAAAGTAATTCTTTTAATTAATGACGTGTAATTAATCCAACATTCAAGAGGTTTTTTTTATTATTATTATCTTTTACATTTGATTAAATTTTAATTTATTTGTAATATAATAACATACACGTAAGATTCTCAAACAATTTAGTTTAAATTTTAAACAATAGAGGGCAAACACCCATAGACCATAGTAAACCTTTACCAAAAAATTACTATTGTTCAAGAGACTCTTTTCTGGAACACAGGCTATACTCAGTGGGGTTACAATAATTTTAAGATGATACTACAGAGACTAACAATAAGTTGGAGGGAAAATAAAAACAATATTGCAAATAATCATAGCATAATAAATGATTTGGAATAAATGGTAGAGCAAGGAAAATTTCTATTCTTGCAAAATATTCATCAGACTCAACTTACCATAAATGATATTCTCTGAGTAAAATAAATCTGTACTTAAAGTAATTTTTAATAAATCTTCTTTTCTAATATTTCAAGAATATGGTAATACTTTTATCATCAATTCTGAATAGCATGATTTGAAATATTTGATTTATGTAAAACTACCACAAAATGTACTTTTCTTATAGCATAGGGAATAAATAAGGAAGACTTGTCTTATACTACCAATATTTGATATTAGGACATAAAGAACTGGATAAATATCTATAAAAATAACAAGAATAAATAACCTTAGGGGTCCTATTGTGTCTTTTGTGAATTGTATTATCATGTAATGTTGCCTATTAAATAAATAAATGGATAAATGAATGAGTGAATGGCATCCTGGCCAACTATAGGAGGCAAACACTTCAACTGTTTTCTACTATTAAATAACAATACTCATTAAAATTACATAAAAGAATATTTATTCTAATATCTAATTGCCTAATTAAAATATTTTAAATTTAGAATAGTCGTAGCCTTTTACCCAGAATATCACTTGAGATTATAGAAAGACACGGGTATTTTTTATGTCTTCCTATTCTCCCACAGACAATCTTCATAAATAATTAAATGTAATTAGACTTGGCTGCAGAAAGGAGTTTGCTATTAACTGAAAGGAGACCCTTTGATTCCTCTTGGAGGCCTTAAAGGAACCGAGCAGGGCAAATTCCTAATGTCCACTCCATACGTTCTTGTCGTTGCAGCTGTTATTACTACGTGATTATTCATATAGTATATGAACATGGATGGGCTGCTCACCAACACGCATTAGCCAGCGTGGTGAGTTTATTGGCTTTTTACCTCTGAGTTTAAGATCAAGAAACACCATGGTCTTTCTTCTCAGTGCCTGATAAGGCAGAATGAATGTTTGTGTAAATGATAAATATTTTTCCAATACATATATACAATTATGACAGACAAAAATAAAGCATGGCCCTTATTCCCAGGAGGCTGTAAAGTCACCAACCAAGGCAGCGGTTGGTTGCCGAAGGCGGAGGGTGCTAAGAATCCCCTGATTGCGGACCCAGGCTGCCATTTGATGACGACTTTTTATTTAGGTACTTACAACTGCAGATCACTTTCAAGTGAAGGAAGATTGCAAGAATTAGAAGAAGAACTCTCTTATATTAAATGGGACATTATTGGACTTTGTGAAGTTAGAAGAAAAGGAGAAGAAACAATTGATTTAAAAAGTGGACATATACTCTATTATAAAGGCACACATATTGGAAATACAAGTGGAGTAGGATTCATTATAAATAAAAAGTGGAAGAACAATATTGTGGAGATTGATGGTGTATCGGACAGAGTGGCAAGATTAGTTATACAATTTAATAGCAGATACCAAATGCAGATAATTCAGGTTTATGCCCCAACAAGTTCTCATAGTGATGAAGTAGTAGAAGATTTTTATATGGATGTACAAAAGGCTTTTGATCAGAGTAAACAACATTTTAAAATTGTTATGGGAGACTTTACTGCTAGAATTGGTAGACAAATGAAAGATGAAATTGCTGTAGGTAATTTTGGTTATGGTAATAGAAATAAGAGAGGACATAGACTTGTGGAGTTTGCAGAAAAAGAAAAACTTTATATTATGAATTCATTTTTTTGAGAAAAATGTTAAAAGGAAATGGACATGGAAGCATCCAAATGAAGGTACAGCAGAACTGGATTATATTTTGACTAACAGAAAATACATATTTCAAGATTGTAATGTTCTTAATAAATTTAACACAGGAAGTGATCATCGATTAGTAAGGTGTAAAACTAGAGAGACAAAAATTATTAAGAAAAACAATATTTACAGTTGATATCCCTAATCTTCAGAAACATTTTAATGAATTTAAATTAGAACTTACAAATAGGTTTCAAGTGTTAGGAGATTTTGAACATGATTCAGATTTGAATGAAATTAATATGAAAATAACTGATACACTTTTAAAAACTGCAACAAACATAGCTGGTAGAAAAAAGCAGCAATTGACTAATAAAATTTCTACTGAGACTAGAGAATTTATGAAGAAAAGAAGGAATATGAAGATATACAAAAATGATGTATTAAAAAGAATTGAATATCTCGAATTTTGTAAAATGGTACGGAAAAGAGTTGAAAATGATATAAGAAAGTATAACTGTGAAATAGCAAGGAAAGCTGTAGAAGAAAATAAAAGTCTCAAAAATGTTAAACAACATTTTGGTATTGGTAGGAAATTTATATCTGCAATAAGAAAAAAAGATGGAATTATTACTAAAAAGAGAGATGACATCATGAAATTGGTAGAAGATTTTTATCAAGAATTATATAGTAATAAAGAACAAGTACCTCCTATATCTATTACATCTTCCGAATTGCCCAGAATTTTAAATGAAGAAGTGAGACATACAATTAAGTGTATGAAGAAAGGAAAGGCTCCAGGAAATGATGGAATTATAATTGATATATTAAAAGAAGCAGGTGAAGAAATAGAAACAATTTTAGCAAAATTATATACCAAATGTCTAAATGATAAAGATGTACCGGAAGATTGGAAGAATGCAGTAATAATATTAATATTTAAAAAAGGTGATAAAGAAGATATTAGAAATTACAGACCTATCAGCCTTTTATCAGTTTTATATAAAATTTTTACCAAGATAATTATAATTACAACTCGTCTACAGAGAACTTTGGATTTCCACCAACCAAGAGAACAAGCTGGATTTAAAAGTGGCTTTAGTACAATAGATCATATCCAGGTATTGAGATAAGTCATAGAAAGGACAAATGAATATGAGTTGTCATTATGTTTTGGACTTGTAGATTATGAAAAGGCATTCGATTCTATACACATTTCTTCAGTGATTAAAGCATTGGATCATCAAGGTATAGATCCAGGATATTGTCATATTTTAAAGAATATTTATAAAAATGCAACAACAACAATTAGATTACATAATGATACTGGAAAAATCAACATTGAGAAAGGTGTAAGACAAGGTGACTCCATATCTCCAAAACTTTTTACAGCAGTGCTGCAAGAAGTATTTTGTGGATTAAAATGGGAAACTAAAGGAGTGAAAGTAAATGGAGATTATTTAAGTCATTTAGACTTCGCAGATGATGTAGTTGTTTTTGCAAATAATGCTTCAGAGCTGCAGGAAATGTTGCAGGAGTTAGCAGATGAAAGTAGAAAAGTAGGACTAAAGATAAATGTTAAAAAGACTAAAGTAATGTTTAATCGATTTGCTCAAAATATGAAAATAAAGATTGATTATGAAGAATTAGAAGAAGTTAACAGTTACAAATACCTTGGTCAGATTATTAATACAGATGGAAACATAATGGAGGAAATTAATCATAGAATTAAACTTGGTTGGAGTGCTTTTGGTAGAAATAACTTGATACTAAAAGGAAATATGCCTATGTGTTTGAAAAGGATGGTTTTTAACAAATGTGTTTTACCAGTTCTTACTTATGGATCTGAGACTTGGACACTTAATAGAAGAGCAATACAGAGACTTCAGACCACTCAAAGGAGTATGGAGAGATGTATGTTGGGAGTAACAAGAAGAGATCGAAAACGCAATGTATGGGTAAGACAACAAACAGGTGTTACTGACCTTATTGAAAAAATTAAAAGATTGAAATGGAGTTGGGCTGGACATACTGCTAGAAGAGATGATAATAGATGGACAATTGAAATTTTAAACTGGATTCCAAGAGATTGTAAAAGACCCAGAAAGAGACCACATGTGAGATGGATGGATGAAATAAGAAAATGTGCAGGGGTGTTGTGGAGAAGAGAAGCTAAAGATCGGAGAAGATGGATTAAACTTGGAGAGACCTTCATCCTGCAGTGAATTGATAATGGTTGATGATGATGATGATGAATTAGACTTTGAAATAAAATAGTCATTCAACATCTAAATACACTTAATTGTGTACAGTCTGAAATAATATAAATAATCTGAACTGTCAAGAAATCTTCATTTCCATATTGTGCAACCTTTTTTCTTAGAAGATAAACATAGTTGAAATATAACCTAATGGAAAATATTATTGTTCGTATCAGCAAATGTTTAACTATCTGTTACCTTGATTTCACTTAGAAATCACAATTATCTGCCTGACTTTATTTTTATTTCTGTGAATATTTGAATATTCTGAATATCATTAACTCAATGAAAATAATAAATATTGTGAACCCAATACAATAGCATATAAAAAATAAAATAACCAGAAACTAGATTTGTTTTTTGTTTTTTTAATAAATAGGTTTATTTACGATTACTAAATTGATAAAACAAAATTCATACAAAGTTTGGAATTATTGCCAAGATAGAGCTGTTTAAAATGTTTTCTTGATTATAAGTACTACAGCAACATATTTTAGCCTTGCGAACAGACTAACCAAGGTTTTGAAACAAATGATTTTTTTAAACAGATCAACTTACTAAAGTTGTGAGTTAACAATAGCTAACTTTTATACATCTTAATTCCACTAGATGATCTCCTAAACAATTTTGGGTCTCATAAAATTAAATGCCGATTTAACAATAATAGCTCAGTAACATAATTTTATTTATGTTACTTATTTTTCAAAATGATAATCATTCTCTTAAAAGTTCTATGGCAATGTTTTTATACATATGTTAAAACAAAACATTGTCAAAGTTATAAATAACTTGTTTTTGAAATACACTATTTGTTTAAAGCAAATAAGTTCTCATTGAAACAAATATTGATGAATCTGAAAAATTAAATCATTAAAATGACTGACAAATCAACTAAACCTAAATAGTTTTCATTCTTACTTGTAAAATAGCAAAACAGCTTTTTAAAAAAAATATTGTGGTGCATATAATTATTCATGAATACATAAATTAATTACTGGAACAAAAAAATGTTTATAAAATAAATATAATAAAATAATAATAATAATAAATATACTCATCCAAAAAATACATATATAAAACAGGTGAAAATTATATTATTATGATGATATAAGCAAGACAAACTGTCATTAATATGTTATCATTTAACTTACAACACTTTTGCATACTATTTTAACTGCTTTTTTGTTAAGAAATTAACATATTAACTTTGCTATGAATTTTTATTTTGTTTTAATTTTAATACATACCTCCCCCTCCCCAGCAATAAAAATTAAATACCATTTGAAGAGTTTTCCTGAAAGTTTGTGATGATGGTATTTTAGTTGTATTTATATATTGGACTATTTTTATCATCTAATATTAAATATTGAATGTCTTTAGAAAAAATTTACATTTATTTAAATTTTCTAATTATAATCCACTATTAGTAATAGCATACAGGTTAGTACATGCACATGTTGAGAGGCATTATTCTCCTCTCTTCTTCAAGTTTGATTCCCACACTAGTACTGTCATTGGTTAGACCAGCATCACCTGAAGAATAGAGGAGAATAATATCTCTTGAAACATTGTGCATATACTAACCTGTGTGCTATTACTAACAGTTGAATGTAATTGGAAAATTTAAATAAAGTCAATTTTTTCTAAAGACATTCAGTACTTAATATTAGATGATAGAAATAGTCCAATATATAAATACAACTGATTAAAGTATTTTTATATAAAATAAAAATGTCTCCAACTTCACTAAAATAAAATTAATAAGTTAAAATAATTTTAAAATATAAACAGATATATATGTATATAATTTGGTATATATATATATAATCCATAATCATAATTGTCAAAGTCATAACTTTATAGTCAGTGATAGTTTGCTAGTATGAATATATAAATAAAATAGAATGTTCGACATGTCAATCACCATTTATTTTTAGCTATTTTTATAAATATTCTTTTTACGAGTATGAATATTAAAAAAAAAAAAAACTTGTAGACAATACAAATCTTAAGATAATGGACATTTCATATTCTACACTGTTGGAATGGAACATAAAATAATAATGTACTTGCTTAACTTTTATTACAAAACCTTTACAACTCAAAGACTTAAGAAAACGTTATGTATTAAAAATGAAAAAAATTGCATGTTTTTTAATACAACTGGACTTTATATTAATAATAGTATTAAAAGTTGGATCTAGTGCTGTAAAAAATATTATCCAAATAAAAAAATTTCAGACCATCACATCTCTAATATTGAATATTTTTCTATATTATTTGTATTATCACATCCACTATGAGTTAACAACTCAATTGAATAACTACCTTATATTTTGTTTTGTTCAAAACATAAAGCTGCTCCTATTAATACATATAAAAAAAATATTAAAACCAAATGTAATATTTAAATGCAACAACTTTAATAAATTCAATTCCAAATTTTCATGAGTTACTATTTTAATTATTATTAACATTTATACTAATTATGATTTTGAATAATGGACCCCCAAGCAAATTAACAGAAGCTGCAAGCTAATAGTAAATTACAGCAGAGCATGCAGTAGTTTTCATTTTAAAAAAAAATACTTTTCACAATATTTTTCATAAAATATATTATTTAAATTAATTCCAATAGTACTGTACAATAAATCCATTCTTTATTCATTCATTTTATGTAAAACTACATGTATTTACTGCTCACTTTATCACAGCAATTCATTTAATATAACTAATTAGAATGCACTAAAGGGTTTTTAGACTAAAGCTTACATTTGTCATTGTTCAAATAGTGACAATGATTATTTTCATTAATATAAATCCTTGATGGCAATTGAAAAAAAAAAAATTATTAGAAAAGACTTAAGCTCCTTAAAGGTATGTTTATTATTGTTATGATAGAATAGTCATCCACCTCATTGCTAATTAAACTTTCTTCTTTCACACCCATCTTTCTGAGCATTGCATAGTTTTCAACTGAATTAGATCAACTCATAAAAACAATTTCAAACAGATTATTTATTCTTTGAATAAAAATTTCTGGCCATCAGTGAAATTATTAAAAATCTTCACAGAAACCACAGTTTAATAGTATCAACATTTTCTTTTTCAAGATCCAACTTTTACATTTGCTTAGTTACAGTAAAAACCAAAACAATCTTTTCTCTGAATTTCCCAAGTATGACTGGAGGTCCTTTATTTATAATATTAAAACTCTTTTCTTACATGAATTCACTAATGACTTAAAGTAATAAAATATATTAATCTTATAAAAACAGCAGTGATTTATAATATCTAAATTGAAATTTAAAAAAATAAATCAAATATTGGTGGGATGATTGTGGTAGAAGAATTGTTGAGTGTTACAGTGTAAAGGAATGAGATAAAAAAAATAGATGCATTAATAAAGAATAGGGAGTTGGAGAGATGAAGAACCAATAAAAGAGTTTAAATATATATAGCAGTAAACAGAATATTGGATGCGAGTTAATGTACAATAATAGCAAGGAAATTAGTTTACTGTTTAAGGCTCGAACAGGATCTTTAGCAACAAAGGAATATACACATAAATGGAAAAATGTGGGTGATTTGGTCTGCAAGTTGTGTAAGAAAGGCATAAAAAATATTAGGCATCTGTTAATTGAATGTAAATGCCTAAAATCAGAAAGGGTAAAAATAATGAAGTTGTGGAAGAATAAATATAAACAAAGTGATTATACAGAAGTGAGTTATTGGTTTTTATGCTGGGTTTGGGAAAAGATGAAAGGGATTTAGATATGAAAGCCATGGAATTGACAAAGATTATTTTGTGGAAATGGGATGTAGTAGGATAGAAAAGAATATGGAAAAACTTAAGGCAGAAAACAGAAAGGAAACTTAAAGTGGCTAACAGGTTTCTCTGGGCATAGTTGCTGAGAGATCCCTGTCTCTGTATAAGAAAAAATTAGTGTATCACATCACATCACAGATATCTTTTCAACTATTTCAAATGATGTAATATTTGACACGAAATTTTCAAACATATATAAGTATTTTAAATAAGATAAAAATAAGTTTTTGAATGATAGCTTTGCCAATGAATTTAAATCAAATTAAAAGTTAATGTTTAACTAAACATTTAATATAATTAAAATATTTAATCCTTCATCATCTAACATTTCATTGCAGTTATTACTTTAAAAGAATGTTAATATTTTAATATTTAAATAAAACTTTTCTAGATAATAATTTAGTTTTAAATTATTCTATTTTAAAAATTTTGTTCCATTTTTTTTTAAACTGACAATCCAGCAATATGAAAACAATAATCTATTTAAGTTATGCTACATGGTTCATTAAATGTATTAACCTTAGGAAGTTTACAATACTTATAGCTTATTAAAATGTCAGATTTCATTAACATAGAACTTTATATTTTTACAATATCCAAATTGTATGTTATCCAAATACATGAGTTATAGTAAGAAAATTACAAATATTACTTGCTAAGTATATAATGGGGAATATATATATATATTAATGTTAATAAAATAAAAATTATATACGTTGTTTTTTTTTTTAATTTAAAAGGAAAAAAAAATTTTTTTAAAGGAATGAATTAAAAAATACAATTTCCTGTTTTCACAAAGATCTAAAAACTTTGCAATGAATAAAAATCATCAGTATGGCCTACAGACTCTACATGAATTTTGGACCCGATATATCCACATTGTAGTGTATTGTAGAAGAAGTAGTCTGTGTTGCAACATGCCAGATTCTTCTAGAGGGGCATTGATTTCATACTATATCTATCCCAGCTGATAAGTTAGCATTATTGGGTCATTCTTTGCACTGGCAGGGGTGGGCAATGCCAACTAAATAGTACGTATCTGCTCATTTTATAACCTGCTAGTGCGGAGAATGGCTCTTGCATACTTTTTCCAGACCAACGCCAGCAATGGATGAGCCAACATTAACAAAGTGTTTTTATTATGCATCTGTATAATTTTATAATGTCAATAAATATATTTTTTAAAATAAATACACAAACTTTTCCTCTTTCATTATGTAATTTTTTTTTCAATTCTAAAATAGATTTAGAAAAACCATCATTGTCATTAATGCTTTCTTGTAAAAGTATAACGTATAATTTACTGGTAATGGCTTTATTACCTGAATACAGCAGAATTTAACTGAGATTCCTATGCAAGTAAATAGCTTTCTGTTACTTATGCATTATAGATTTTGATTACAGGCCAAGAAAATAATTTTATTAAGGCAAATTCAACATCTGCCCCCCCCCCCATCTGGATAATGTTTATATGTTTACAGGCACATGCTGTTTTTATTTGTGTAACTCTTTAAAATAGTACTATACTGCAAACAAATCTAAATCCTTTCTGCAAATTTTTTTATCTTCCCATTTTCATTTTTTAATTCCTTGAGACATTTGCTACCTTAAAATAATATTAACAGTAATGGTCACTCAAAATGGCAAACTGAAGTTAATAAATAATTGTTGTGGAAGTAATCTCACATTAATAAGAATAATTTTTTCTGCAAGATTATAAACATTTTTTTTGCATTAATCACTACTTCAAATAAAAATAAAAAATTAACATTTTAAACATATTGGATTGCATTATTTCTATGATGTTATGATAGAACCACTACATTATATCAAAAATTAATAGTTAAAAAAAATTAAGATGCTTAACAAAATATTTTGAATTCATTTGGAAAATTGGAAAAATTAAAAAAAAAATCATTATTGAATCAATAATATTTTAAAATATTGTAAAACTCAAGAAATTCATATTTTATTATATTAATGAATTTTAAAGATTTTGATATGCTGTAGTTACAAAGTAAACACAGCATAAAACTGAACTTATGAAAGTAGATAAACCATAGATTCAGTTCTATTAGGAGTATTACCCTCTTTCACTAATGATGATATCGCATCATATATAATAAATGAAATACTTGCTTTTAAAGCCAGTGCACAACTTATGTGTCAACTCAGATTAAATTCAGATTTTCCCCTCTAGAAAATAACATGAGACAGTAGTTTGTCATGCTGCTGTACAAATACTTGTAAAAACAAAAAATCAAGGTTCATCTACTGAAACTTAAATCCCATGTCATAAAAGGGCAAATAGATATGATAATTTTTATGCATGAGGCCTTACAATTGAATTTAAGATTAGAATGAATATTGCTCTCAGAAAATTTTATTAAGACAATAAACAAAAAAAAAAAATGGTTTTTCACGAAATCACAGTGTTCTAAATTTATATAATAAAAATAATGTTGAAGTAAAAGAAAATAGTACAATAGGATAAAAGATTAACAGACGTTAATATTCATTTAGAAATACAATAATTTGCAAAATCACTGGGAAAATGCAAAAAGATTTAGACCAACACTGTTTAATCAGAAGCAGAAATTACCATAAATAGAATAGTTGAACATTAGAGAAGGATTAAAATAGTTGCCAAAAAATCTGAACTGAAAGTTGTGGCAACTAAAATTAAAATTACATGTATTCAATAGCATTAAGCTGTTGCACATGCGCTTTGCAGATTTTAACTATAAGTCATTTATAGTTAAAATCTGCAAAGCGCATGTGCAACAGCTTAATGCTGTTTAGCTATTACAGTTTATAAAACTTCGCGCTATATAAAATAATTGATTTATGTATTCAATAGAAAAATATTAATTTAATAATATTAGAAAATTACCAAATTATAATAATTTAATTTTTTCAACTCAACTACAACCAGAAGTCAGACCAACCTCTCAGACCATAGATACATTAAAAACATATACTTTGTCAAGCAATTCATATAACACGTAACATTTCATTTCAACTTCATATACACATTATTTCTAGAGAAACCCTAACATTAATTTTATATACATATATTATCAATTACAATTCTATCGCAGATTACCGAAACATATAATCAAAGACATGTAAAAAGAATAAATGATCCCCAAGATGCGCAATTCATGCTGAACCAGACTCATCAGTTGACTCAGATCACAATCTCTTACACATATCTTCATCATTTGTTCAGTATATATCTAACTCTTTAATCCCAATGTGCCCCATTAGTGTTCCTTTTCAGAAGTTTAGATTCCAACTGAGTTTACATGGAATTGGTAAATTATACAGTTATGGGTCTCAGACCATTCATTAAGCCATTTTATTACATTTAAAAGATGTATTTTTTTTTCTACAATAAATTTGAATTTTTTATGATTTTTATTTTTTCTTTTTAGATTTACTGATCGTAATTTTTTTTTACCACTGAAATGGCTTCTCTTACTGCTTGTTTTAGCTCTGATATGGATATGAAATTGCAGATGCATGTGTTTGTGAGCTGTTTTTTTCTAGAAGCTCATTTCAGTGACAATTCAGATTTGGAAGCTGTAATGTCAAAAAAAAAAAAGAGGATTGGAGTTATTTTATCTGCAAGAACAATCATGGTAACGACATCTAGGGTCTTTTTCATGACAGGACTCAAATTTGAAATTGGACAATAACGTTTATGTGTCATGGGGGACCAGAAATCAGTGAGTATTCAATTAATTTTATTAATTTTTTTGTTACTTATTTTTTTATATAATTACATATGTGTAGAAAAAATAAATATGCTATAGAATTTTAGGCAATTTACATTTCAATGATATAAAAACATACATCCAGGCTCAATCATATACCTACCTATTTAGTGCAATAGGCAAGATATATTATGATTTAATTTTATATGATCCTTCAATTATTGCATGATTACAGTAACATTGTACTCATTTGTTACAATTTTGTAATAATCTCTTGATCACAGACTTTCAAGCACCCTCAGCTATCACTTCTCATACATCAGGTGACCCATATGAACACCTCCCACACACAAACATAATTAGTGCTCATAATAAAAAAAATTATTTTGATGTTTATTGATTTATTTTCACTTTATCTTAAGAGAAATTTTTGTTTGATATTTATTTTTTGAATACACTTTATTTATTTGAAAAGAATACATATTTAAGGTGGCCCCCCTTCCCCAGTAATATAATTAATTATATTTTTAAATACATTACAGTTTACTAAAGCTCTATTTGTATATCTCATACACTGTTCTTACTGTTATTTTTTCCCCACTAAAAAAACCAAACACATTTCTAACAGAAGGACAAACAAACATTTCTAGCAGATATCCTGATATGGAAGGACAGGATTTGAGTCAGCTAGTAAAAATAAAAATTACCAATCACATTGTTTTTGTAATTTTTACAATAAAAAATTACCTCAGGAGTCATATTTTTTTGTTTTTTTTTTCATATGTCATAGCATCGGCCGGGATGCGAACCCACAACCATCTGCAACCAACTACTTGCTTGCATGGCGGTTTTTTTTTTTCAACATTTTATGACAAATGTGATGAAGCTATGAAATTGCCATTTTAACATTTAACTTACAAAATTTAGAATTTGTGAACCAATGTAAAAATAAACATGTTTAAAAGTGTTAAAAATCTCTTTTTTTTTCTTACATTTTTTTTTTTTTTGAGGTAATGACTATTTTATCAGCTTTATTACATTCTTTCATATTTGCTCTTTCTAACAATGTATATATTTTTATATTTAATGTATTCAATCAGATGATATGTTATAAATTATATTTGTTGTAATTTTTGTTTTTTTAAATTCAAAATGTCACCAGGTATGTAGCAAATTATTATAGTTTAATTGACAGGTTTAAAATTTTCTGCAGTATAACATTCATATATACACCACTCTAATGGAAATATATTAATAACTGCACTAATAATTTATCAACTTTGACATTATCACTAGCACAAGTAAGTTTTTCTTTAATTCTTATTTAATGGATAATGTATCTGCAGGGCCATAGAGGTATTAACACCTGATTTCCCTACCCATGTAGACAGTGTTAGTTAATAAGTTGTGAACCAATGTAAAAATAAACATGTTTAAAAGTGTTAAAAATCTCTTTTTTTTTTCTTACATTTTTTTTTTTTTTTTTTGAGGTAATGACTATTTTATCAGCTTTATTACATTCTTTCATATTTGCTCTTTCTAACAATGTATATATTTTTATATTTAATGTATTCAATCAGATGATATGTTATAAATTATATTTGTTGTAATTTTTGTTTTTTTAAATTCAAAATGTCACCAGGTATGTAGCAAATTATTATAGTTTAATTGACAGGTTTAAAATTTTCTGCAGTATAACATTCATATATACACCACTCTAATGGAAATATATTAATAACTGCACTAATAATTTATCAACTTTGACATTATCACTAGCACAAGTAAGTTTTTCTTTAATTCTTATTTAATGGATAATGTATCTGCAGGGCCATAGAGGTATTAACACCTGATTTCCCTACCCATGTAGACAGTGTTAGTTAATAAGTTTCACACTTTTCACACAAGATAGGAACAGTATTCACTTCTATCTAAATATATACTAAACAAATAGGAGATTGTGATCTGGACCAACTGATGAATACTGGTTCAGGACAAGAAGCGCATCTTGGGATCAGTTATCCTTTTCACATGTCTTTGATTATCTGTTTTGATAATTTGCAACAGAATTGTAATTAACAAAAAAAATTTAAGGTTAGGATTTCTCTGGAAACAATGTGTATATTAAGTTGAAATGTCATATGTGCTATATGAATCATTTGGTCTGAGAGATTAATCTGAATTCTGGGCTGACATATGGTTGCGACTGGGTTGCAAACATGATATAACTCATTGGAGGTTTCAGTTTATGTTCTGTTACATGTAATCTAAATTATTTGATTATATGTTTTGATAATTTGCAACAGAATTGTAATTAACAAAAAAAATTTAAGGTTAGGATTTCTCTGGAAACAATGTGTATATTAAGTTGAAATGTTATATGTGCTATATGAATCATTTGGTCTGAGAGATTAATCTGAATTCTGGGCTGACATATGGTTGCGACTGGGTTGCAAACATGATAAAACTCATTGGAAGTTTCAGTTTATGTTCCGTTACATGTAATCTGAATTATTTACTTATTTATATAATTTAATATATAAGTATCAAACTTCCAGCACTCACACCTTAGATAATATTCCCATTTTATAAAAATATATTTATAATCATTATTAATTATTTATTTGACCATTTTACTCATGTGCTTCAAGAATGTGTCATGAAATAAAAATTTTAAATATATCTATAGAAAAGTATACAAATTGCAAACATTGGTAATTAGCCTCACACTAACAAACCTATAAAATAAGACTGTCTTATATGACATTGTAATGAAAACATAACAGACTTGAAAAAAAAAAAAGAAATACGAACACATAACATTATTAACAATTTTAGTGTATCTTTTTGAGCAGTCCCAAATGACTAATTTGATGACTATTTTTCATATTTGTAATAAAAAATAAAACATATTCTCATTTAATTTTTAACCTATTTGACAAATTTTCTTACAAGAATAATTTAAATAAAAGTAATCTCAAAAATAATATATCAAATTTGCAAATAAACAAAAAGATCACATAAATAACCAAACCATTTAATTTTAATCTTTATATTTGAAAAAATGTATTTTAACCAAAATTATTCCCAATTAAATCTTTGAATAAGACAAAGTTATATAAAGAATATTTTCAATTAACAAAAAATATTCTTTGCATTATTAAAATTCCATTTATAATTACAAAAAAAAAAAAAACAAGAATAATATTCTGGAGTGGGTGTTTCTTGTTTGACATATGTACTTATTATTAATAAACTTTTAATTAATAAATTAAGCGGATCGTTCAATAGTAAAATATTAAATTACTATAGTTTTTTTCAATTTTTTTGACAGAGAGGTGAAGATGATCAGGTAAACCTTTGCTATATATATACACGTTTGGTTTGTGATAAATAGTGACATTGTACTTACCTTGTAACGTAAATTATTCTCCACAAAAATATAGAGAGAGCACCGCTGTCAATTATGGTTTTGAGGATATATGCCCGATAAGATGGGTATAGTATAAAACTGGTGGTGGAGATTTATCGTTCTCAACTACCAAGATATTTACCAGTGCAAGGCCTAAAGAAAAATATGAATTCCATAGCAGAGACAGCCATAGATAAATAGCTGCTGTGGCAAGGAAAATAAGTACTGGTAAATAGAGAACATTGTTTATATTAGTATGTAAATAAACTAAATGAAATCTGGTGTGTTTTATTTTATATTATAATTGTATGTCTATGTTGTTGAAAGTAGTTATTAAAATATATAGAATAATAAATGAGAGTAAATTGTATTTATTGCTATCTTACTGGTTAAACTTAAGAAAACCTTAAGACATAGCAGAGTGGTGCAGTCATACAGGATTAGAAGCCCAAGATTAAAGTGAGACACTCGTAAAAAATGTTACAAATAAAAACAACTTGGCAACCATAAACGCTATAATGTGCGAGTTCAACGTAAATAATGTCGACTCATGGAAGAGTTATATTGAACAAGCAGAATATTATATGATCATAAATAAAATTGAGGATGATAGATATAAGATTTCCACACTAATATATTTAGCGGGAAAAGACACAATCCAATTAGCAAACAGGATTACCGACCCAAAGCATGGCGAAGATTTCACGTATCAGGAATTTATACAAAAGTTGTACGAATACTTTCTACCAAAACAGTCTAAATGGATAGCATGCCTTAGGCTAAAAAACAGAATGCAATCACCGTAAGAGAGATACATGGATTATAATCTTGCTATGCGAAAACTCACCAAGGAATGTGAATATGGTCCAAAGATAAACGACACATTGTTGGAACAGTTCTTGTATGAAATGACGGATGCAAACTTCAGAAAGGTCTTACTGAGTGACCCAGAATTAACATACAAAAAAGCGATAGATAAATGTTTTGCACAAGATCACCAGAAAAGATCGCTTTCAGTAAAGAAAAGAAAAAAATTTGACTCTATGACTTTTGGCAGACACAGCAAACAACAAATTTGTACTTGCTGTGGAAAATCTGGTCATACAAAAAGTAGTTGTAGGCACAAGGATAAAATATGTAGAAAATGTAACAAGAGAAGACATTTAGTTGCCATGTGTTATTATAAAGACGGTGAGGAATAGAGAAATAATGTAGACCCCAAACCATGGGTAGGAGTAGAATATAAAAAATCAACCATCAAGCCTGTATCAAAAGACGACAATAAAACATCACATTCTTCTGGATTTGTAGATCTGTGGAAAAGCAATCACAATGGAAGGGAATAGTGGAGCTGGATTGTCATTGATATCACTTAAGGATGGGACAGAGATCACTCGAGGCAGTAAATATAAGTTAAAGCTACGTAAGGCTGATACAATTAATTGTAACAGATATAAATGAAAAAAAAGTTGATATCCGAGGAAAATTAACTGTGCCGGTAACACAACTCCAGACATAAATCTTTGACACTGTATATAGTTAATAAAGATATTAATCCATCATTGGGCAGAAACTGGTTTGCCCCACTGGGAATACACATAAATATACTAAAGACTGTCCATATAGAAAAATATAAAAAAAATATCCGGAACTGTTTACATCAGGCCCAGCAGAATTTAGAACAAGACCAGTAGACATAGAATTAGTACCAGAAGCCAAAGCCATTGTTTGTAAGCCCAGAAAAGTACCATTCATGATGAGGAAGAGGGTGGAAAAGGCAGTAATAGATTTAGTATCAAAAGGATTATTAACACCCACTGAAGAATCATCCTGGGCAACTCCCGTTGTAACCATAGTAAAACCAGATGGGAGTATAAGATTATGTGAGGATTATAAAGTTACGGTCAACAAATATATAAACAAAGGTGCATACCCAGTCACAAGTGTAAAGGAAGTACTGGCATCATTATAGAAGGCCAAGTATTTGGCAAAAATTGATCTAAGAGCAGCTTTCCACCAGATCCCAGTAACAAAAGGTACTTCCGAATTACTTACACTGATCATGCATAAGGGGTTATACGCAAGTAATAAATTGCCATATGGGCAACCATTGCTCCGAATGTGTTCCAGGTTAAAATGGACATGCTATTCAGATCTATGGATGGAGTGATACCTTATTTAGATGACATTTTAATTATGGTGCAACTGAGGCAGAACTCAAGAAACACTAGATCAGGTTTGCTCAGGATTGTCTCAGGCCAAAGCAAAGCTTAATGTTAATAAATATATTTAGTCAGCATGATAAATCAAGTTCCTGGGACACAATAAATGAAAACGGTCGAAAACCTGACCCCGAAAAAGTAAAGACTATAAAAAATGCTAAAAAACCCAAAAACGTCCAAGAATTGCAGGCATTTTTAGGACTTTTAAACTTAAGGAAAGTCAAACTTGCTGTCACCACTATACATGTTAAAAAAGAAACAGCGATATATCTGGACTGCTGCACAGGAGAATGCTTTTAGAACTGCAAAAGACTTATTAATGTTAGAAGCACTACTGGTACATAACCGAAGTGACTGGGCAGTGAACATCATGACTGATGCATCTGAGTATGGTATAGAAGCATTCATATTGCACCCATGCTATGAAGGGGAGCGTCCAATAGCATTCGCGTCAAGAGTATTGACAGCTGCAGAAAAAAATTATAGCCAGATAGACAAGAAGGTATTGGCAGTGATTTTTTGCAGTAAAAAAAATTCCACCAATATGTGCAGTATGGCCATAACTTCACCATCTATACAGATGATCACCCCTTAACAGGGATTTTTGGTGGTGAAAAAAGACCTATAGAACCCCCAAGTCAATGTATGGTGCGATGGACAAACTTGATGTCACAATACAACTATAAGCTAATTTACAAACCTGGGAAAACAATTGCACATGCAGATGCTTTTGACACCACAGAAAAAGTATTCAAAACTAAAGAGATAACTACATTGACACATTACAGTCAAAGGAGATAAATAGCATGACTATAAAGGAATGGACAAGAAAAAATGATAGTTATGTACAGCTCATAAAGTGGATCAAAAATGGCTGGCCAAAGAAATGCCCTAGTGAATTGAACACAGCTATCTGGATAGCTAGGGATAAACTTTCTGTGTGCGATGGATGCATCTTAAATAATGACAGTGTTAGTACCTGTGGAAGGTAGGTCTAAAGTCCTAAACCGACTTCATCAAGGACACCCAGGAATGGTATGGATGAAGGCCCCCACATGGTCATATGTATGGTGGCCAAACTTAAATGAAATAGAGACCCAGGTAAAATATTGCAGCAACTGTCAACAAATGGCCAGATTACCACCAAAGAATTTATGAAACATGTGAACAACCTAAGTCCCCATGAACACACATTCATCTGAATCACACTTGCTATGGGATGGACACCTGATACTATTAGTGATTCTCGATGGACAGAGTATCGAATAGTTAAGGACACTAGTGCGAACTGTACCATCCGAGTGTTAAATAAACTATTTGCCACACATCGTTATCCAGAAACTATTGTGACAGACAACGGTTCAGGTTTCGCTTCAAGAAAATTTATGATTTTCTAAACAAGGGAGAGATTAAACATCTTCTTACACTCCCGTACCATCCTGAAAGCAATGGGATAGTAGAACAAGGAGTGCAGCACTTAAAAAAAAACACATTAAAAAACTTCAAAACAAAAGCATAGCAGAAGCCCTGATACAGGCTATGTATGCTCAACACTTCACTCCAAACACTGCAACTGGTAAAACTCCGGCGGAGCTATCGAGGACCCATTTGACAAAGCTACTACCTGGAAACACTAGAAATAATAACAAACTGGTAAAGTTTTTACCACGCAATTGTGTATGGGTGTTGGATGTTCTAAAGCACAAATGGAGCCCAGGAGTTGTAAAACAGTCATTGCACAGACAAATTTGTCTAATTGACCCAGGAGTTGTAAAACAGTCATTGCACAGACAAATTTGTCTAATTGACTTAGAAAGTGGAAAAGTTTTAAGAAAACACATAAACCACCTTCGCCATCATGGGGAGGGTTGTGAAACAAAGAAAGATGAAGTTATATGGTCGGAAATGAATCACATCATAAAGGGACCAACTAAAGAAGAAAATAGGAAAAAAGATGAGCCAGAACCGACTGAAGTGGAAGTGACAGAGCAAGAACAACTAGACTGACCAAGAGTGCAAAAGGAAAATAGAAACAATAGCCCTAAAATTTCCCGAATACGGAGACCACTGGTTAAATTTAAGGACTATGTAGTAAACTAAAGTAATATGTATTACTAGAGTGAGGAAAGGACTGCCATATATATATACATTTGCTTTGTGATAAATAGTGACATTGTACTTACCTTGTAATGTAAATTCTTCTCCACAAAAATAAAAAGAAAGCACTGCTGTCAATTATGGTTTCCAGGATATATGCCCAATAAAATGCGAATAGTATAAAACTGGTGGCGGAGATTTATCGCTCTCAGTTCCTATGTTACCAGTGTAAGGCCTAAAGGAAAATATGAATTCCGTAGCAGAGAAAGCCGTAGATAAAATGACTGCTGTGGCAAGGCATAAAAATAAGGATTGATAAATAGCGAACATTGTTTATATTACTATGTAAATAAACTAAATGAAATCTTGTGTGTTTTATTTTATATTATAATTGTATGTCCATGTTGTTGAAAGTAGTTATTAAAATATATAGAATTATAAACGAGAGAAAATTTGTATTTATTGCTATCTTACTGGTTAAATTTAAGAAAACCCTAAGACAAAGCACACTAACTTTTGTATTTATTATCTAAAATACAGAATTGACAGGGCACCTATTTTTCTTGATCAGAAACCCAGAAGCTAAAGAGAATTATGAGATTGCATAGTGACCATAATATTAGAAAGGTATTTGATAAGGTTAACATGAGCCCTTGAAAAGAAACAATAGAAAGCACTCCCAGTGAAACCAATCATTTATTTCATGACCAAGAAGGCTTAATTGACACTAAACATGTAGGTAATAGCTCACAAAAACAGAAAGTCCTGTTTATGGAATGAAAACAAAAAATTGACATAATCGCAAAAATAAAATCCAAAGCCGATTCGATTGAATCGATTGTAACCCGTAAAAATCTGAAAATAATAGTGAAGGCTCCACCAAACTTTATAAATCTGAATCCACAAATGAAAATCAAAAATTAAACACTCAAAAACAAAGTAAAACACCCAAAACAATATTTTTCCCAAGTAAAAAATCTAGAAATTAGTTACGGTGCAGAAAATTCTAGCAATTCTAAAACTCATATGGCGCTTCACTGGAGGTGCCCATTTTCTTCCACACCAAAACTTTTTTAAGCCAAAAGACCGGAAGAGAATTAATACTACAGGTTCACATGGGAAATATAGATAAAGATACAAAGCTACAACCTCTTTCTGTCAAATTTACATTGTCACAACAAAGTAGACAAAAAATATAGACTCGTTTTCCAATATGTTAAAACGTGATTGCGTTCACACCCAAGCACTAATTGAAAATCAATCACTAGAAACTCAAATCGTACAAACACCTCATTTACTGGAATATCCCAGTCTTAAACCCAACTCCAACACAAAATATTACAACTCTAATAAAATGTCAAACCATAATACAATTTGCAACAGCCAATTACAAATCACATCAAGTCCAACAATTCAAACAAGCAGTCAATCACATGTGATAGCACATGACAAAAACAAAATTAAAACTACAAATATTACAAGTGAATCTACCGCACAAGCAAACATCCTCGATTTGTGGAAGATGAATATTCCTTATCTAACAATAATGAACATAGATCTAAAGCATTTCTTCACAACTCACAAACAACGATGAATAATTATCACAAGATAAGCCAGGAATTCAATTCCAGGACACCACCACTTTTGTGCAATATCTTCTTACACTACCATAGTAATCTTATTTTAATCTTAACTACTTCCAAGAATTACTGCAATTTGTTTACATTCCCTATAGACAACTTTTTTGAGCTCCTCAAAAGCCAACAATTAAGTGATTCAATAAAAAGACTAATAGAGTTTCACAATATATTACAAAAAGAACAATTCAAAAGAAATCAACTTTACCTCAAAAATAGATATCTCATAAAAATAGTCATGAACAAACCTAGAATTATTCATGGATTAGCATGAAATTGCTACCTAAACTTTAATCAAAATGACCTTCAACGACTTCTAGCTAAATTTGGAAATATTACACCTTTCAAATACATAACGAAAAAGAAAGCAGACATTGAACTGCTCTCAAACAGCACAGCTTTCTTAAACCAAGATTACTCTCCACTGGACATTCCTTCCACACTAAAGGAAGCACAATGCCCAATCTTCATCTTGATTCATGGTGAGCAGCTGCAGTGTTCCTCTGTAGAGAATGTACTCACCTGATAAAGGCATATCCAAAAAAAACATGTGCACCCTGTAATTTAAAGACCTCTAGAAATCATAAATGTCCACAAAACGCTTTAAACCTTCAATTCCTATCAACTCAACAGATAACTAACACAAGCCAAAATGAATAAAATCCAAGTCAATGAAGACAGTATGGAAATCTCATAAACATTAACAGAAGCCATAACCCAAGAGAAAACAAAAGAAGGCAGTGTGAACAGTATTACTTTGCAACATACACCCACAACTTCAGAACAAGATTCAATAACTGGATCTAAACTTGAAATACTAGAAACACAGACATCATAATTAAGCAACAAATACCAAAACAATCATTATCTTTACAAACTATTGTGAAAGATCAAACAATGCCAAATAAAATAAAAAAACCATAAGACTCAGCTGAATCTCAGCAGGATGAAACAACCAACTCAACTGCAGATTCTGACCTTGAAACCTACTACTCTCAAATCTCTTCACACACAAAGCTTGTAACAATAGAAGTAAGAAAGAAAAGAAGAAAAAGAAATGATTCTCAGAACAGCTCAACAGAGAGTCAATCTACAGATACACTAACTACAAAATTTCAAAAAGAAATATAATCAACTCAAATACAAATTCTCAAAATAAAGCTCTAGACCAAGGCTAAACAAAAAACAATAGCATCAAATTGGGACATTCTGACTCAAACAGCACAAGTTCTTGAGGATCAACTAATTTTAATTGATGATGAGTACACAGAAGAATAAAGCAATCTCCACACCTATACATAATCAAACAATGCAGCTAAAAATGTCAGGAATTAACGTGAGGGGGATCAAATCAATAGATCGGGTACATGCCATCAAAAACTGGTAGAACAAATCAAGCTTACATATATTATGTTTTTCCAAGACCAATCTACATTTTCAGTCTAATATTTCAGTCTAATATTAAAATACAGCAATTAATGCAACAAGGTTATTTCGACTATCTACCTGTGAATACTGCTTTGTCTGGAGTGGCATTTTTAATCAATAAAAATCTTGAACATCAGCAACTAAGAACTCTGCACATTAGCAAAGAACTCCTATTTATTAACATCACCATTAATAATAACCCCATAAATATAATTTACCTTTATCTCAAGAATGATACCAACCTAATTCATGCAGTGATTAATAAAATCAATGCCCTGCTTTCATCCAAGAAATATTGGAAGTAAAAACTTAATACCATGAAAAACAAAAAGCTCTAGCTCAATACATTGCTACAAAGAGATCCAAAATCTTTTTGGCAAATAATCATAACTGGACTAGAAGCTATATTCGATGGGCATTTGTATCAGCTGCAAGACCAACACCGTCGATGATTATTATTAACAGCAAATGCTACAGTGGACCAGAAATGTTAGATAGAATTCACTCTCACTTCAAAACAAAGCTGCTAAACAACATTTTTCAAAAAGGAAACATATGGTATTATACCATAAACAATCAAAAGCACAACAAAAATGAAAGCCAAATATTGCAAAAACTACAGGCATTTTCCAAAAGTACTCATCCGGCCTTCACGCAACCCCTAAATTTGTCTATTACACCTTAGTCACTACACTATTCCCATAGTCAAGAGGATGATTGATATGCTGGCCGAAGACTTTCAGAACATGCCAGAATTGTACTTAGTGGCACTGGTCCCTTTTCTTAAAAAACAAGAAAATCCATCCAGTCTCAACAATTTACAACCCATTTCCATGATACCGCTGGTGATTAAGATAATTGAATTCCTAATCAAGGATCAGATTCAACCCCAACTCTACTCTCATAATTCACCTTTTTCAATTTGCCCGAAAGAAATATTCCACCATTGACACGTTTCAATGCTTTCTTTTGCTAAATGAACATGTCACACAAACCAAATAGTCAAGGCCACTGGTTGTACAACTTTCTCAGCATTTGACTTGGTAATACCATTTCTACTGTTTCAAATGATGTGGGAGTATCAGGTGCCTGATTTCAGAACATGCCAGAATTGTACCCAGTGGCACTGGTCCCTTTTCTTAAAAAACAAGAAAATCCATCCAGTCTCAACAATTTACGACCCATTTCCATGATACCGCTGGTGATTAAGACAATTGAATTCCTAATCAAGGACCAGATTCAACCCCAACTCTACTCTCATAATTCACCTTTTTCAATTTGCCCGAAAGAAATATTCCACCATTGACATGTTTCAGTGCTTTCTTTTGCTAAATGAACATGTCACACAAACCAAATAGTCAAGGCCACTGGTTGTACAACTTTCTCAGCATTTGACTTGGTAATACCATTTCTACTGTTTCAAATGGTGTGGGAGTATCAGGTGCCTGATTTCAGAACATGCCAGAATTGTACCCAGTGGCACTGGTCCCTTTTCTTAAAAAACAAGAAAATCCATCCAGTCTCAACAATTTACAACCCATTTCCATGATACCGCTGCTGATTAAGACAATTGAATTCATAATCAAAGACCAGATTCAATCCCAACTCTACTCTCATAATTCACCTTTTCAATTTGCCCGAAAGAAATATTCCACCAATACCATTTGTACTGTTCCAAATGGTGTGGAAGTATCAGGTGTCCGATGTGTACATCAGAATAATAGCAAACCTTTTACTAAATCATTCCATATTTACTTCTATGGATGGAAGGTTGTCCACAGATTTTAGACCTCACATCTCGATTTCATAGGGCTCCTTATAACTTATGTCAACCCCATGCTCAAGGACATTGAAAATAGCTTGCCAGGCATTTAGGTTCCTTCCATCAAAAAACAAATCAACCATATCTCCTACATGAATGATATTACCATTTTTCTTCTCAGCAAAGTTTACCTTGCAACATTTTTCACAATTATTGACAAGCATGCCAAAAAATTAAACTTCCAAATTAACCATACTAAATCTTCCATCTGGAAAATTAAAACAGGAACAACAATCCCATCCAGATTTGCAGCCAAGCAACAGCTCTTCCTAGGATTCCCCATGGCAAAAACAATCATGACTAGAGAAATTCAAAATTCATCTTTACAAAAAACCAATAAAACAATCAACATTCTCCAGTATCTCACTTTCAATTCCTGGTAAAATCACACTCCTTAATATACTAGTGTTTTCATCAATTACTATCTACCAATCATCAAGGCTACTAAAATCTTCAGTAAACAGATAGGCTCATTATGCATTAAGCTATTGTGGAAAAGGAAGGTTGTTGCCATAAACTTGGCAAACGCTCAAATGCCTAGAGAATTGAATGGCCTTAGACTACACTCAGTTGCTTCGTAATACCTGCTGCAAATCACTAAACCTGCTACACTATTCACTAGAATTGGACTATGCAAATTTAATCCAAGGATTTCAACCTATTGACATCCCACCTTCCCGTGATAAGGGATGTTTGGCATCCGGACACACATCAACTGCTGTATAAACTTAACTCCGAACATCTTCAATGAAAAAAATCCTACTGGGAAATGTATAAGCTAAAGAAAGATTGCCCCTCAGCACTCCATAATGCTCTTGTATTAAACAACAAATTAGTGGTCAAAAAAGCCCAAATACCAGTTCTGGAACCCAAATTTATTGATTTTCTTCTGTAATTAAATCTCTCATTATTACCCACTAAACCCTTCATCATGACGAAAAGAGGGATTTAACAAAATTAGCTCTCAATGTCAACTCTGTCAGAGAGAAGAGAAAACAATTCAACCCATTTTCCTGGAATGTCCATCTCTCAGCATTCTTAAGTCTTTCATTGATGAAAACGTAAAATGCTATTCTACTGCCACATTCTTAGTCCAGCAAGTAATATAAATGATCAAATTAGTGTCTCGGCTCATCAACACAATATCAAAATGAGCTCAGTCACATATGACATCTTTTCCCAGATTTATCTAAAGACTATCAATTAGCAGATTGACACCCCATCTATCTCCATGACAAAAGTTAACTTTTAATCATGAACTGAATAAATAGCTCAACTTATATAATGGACAAATCTCAAGAAGCTTAGACTTGGACTGATGGATTGGGAGTCTCTGATCTAGCAACCAGCCCACTCAGCTTTCTGCTTCATATCCTAATTTAAAAACATACTCATAAATTTTTAACGTGTCTTTTAGTGCTCAAAGAGGAATAAAAAATTGGTCAACTAAGACAAAGTGATGGACTAGAATGCTACTGAAGTGCTGATTCAAAAACATTGAGACTTGAATGTTGTACGCGATTTCTCCAGTCTCATCACTTCTCATATATCTATTAACATCACTTGGTATTCATGTTATCTTTTTTTATAAAGTTGTATCAATTGTTTTAATAAATCAATATTTTTAAAAAATAATAACAATAATAACTGTTTCTTTAAGCACAATTGGGGTTTTTTAAATTAACTCGAAATAAAAGCATGGGAAGGGGGTCAAAAATATTGTATCTTTAAGCACAATTGCGGTTTTTTAATTTAACTTGAAATAAAAGCATAGGAGGGGACTCATGCTTTTCTTTCAAATAAAATTTAAAAACCACAATTGTGCTTAAAATAACTTTTTTTTTACAGTGAACAATCAATAAACGCATTTAATATACAAAAAATTTTATCTCTATTATTTTTTTTAAGTTTTTAGTATTAGCACAATAAATAAAAATGTCAAACTATCCCTAACCCTAACCACTAAACTTTAAATTGACTGGACACTTATAATTGATATATATATTGTGCCATTACAATTTGGTCACTAGCCAAATTTATAGTAATGTGCATGTAGAAAAGGTAAACCAAAAATCATCATCACAATTTTATATAACCATAAAGGAAGTTGTAGGGCATCCAAGTTTAAACCCTACAAGGTCCAGTTCTAAAAGCTTTAAACAAAGAAAGAATGGGTCAACAATTACATGCTTTACTTGTTTGTGTGTTGATAGAAAGGTAATACACACATTTAAACTATTTAATATTTAAATTTTCTGTTAAAAAGCAAAGTTATAATGCATACATATAGGCAATGTATGTGTAAATTATTTAATTGTTTTATATTTCAAATATTCAACATTTTAACTTTCTTTAAAACTAAGCTATGCTTGATCAATTCTAATATTTTATTCTATGCTTTTATTTTGCTTTTCTTTAATTATAAGTGGGATTTAAAAGTTACAGATTTAATTAAATAATTGGGTTATAATTACTAAGCTAGCAATTATAGTATTTAAGGTTAGTTTATGAATGATTTGAAAGAATGCAGGATGTGTGTACATTACATACAAAATTTTACATTTCCTAAATATTGAAAGAAAAGGAAGTATTAAATCTGTTAAATTATTTTTTTTGTACAATTTTTTTTTTGTTAAAAGAGGAAATCTGTTTAATCAGATATCGATCTTTGTAGTAAATTTTTTGTAAATGATTGTCACTTTGGAGCTGTTAAAAAGAAAAAAAAAAAAACAAAAGAAAGGAAATAAGAATTGAGTCTATTTTTTTTTTAAAACAAAAGTGTCTGGAAAAAGGATTAAACTTTTCAGTTAAAAAATACTTTGGTTGAAAATAAATTAGAGATCTAATTAAAACAAATTTGTCCAAAAATAGCAAGTGATGCTATCTCTGATTGGTTAAGGTAGCTAAAAATTGGATATAAAAAGCTGTCTGGGATTATTATTGTGATTGATTCAGATTATTAAACTATCAAATTTGAATGTTGAAAATATAAGAAATGGCGGGCTAGAAAAATTATATGTATATTCCATTTACTGACCATCTGGAGGAAGCTGCACATCACATAGGAAAGAAAAGATGTGTCTAAAATAATATTCTACACCTTTCAACTGACCAGATAAATAAGATGTTTTTAATAGAAGGAAGAAAGCATTCACCTGCATTCAAAGAAGATGAATTAATCTACTGATAAATATTAATCATCAAGTCCAATTAATTGTTACAACAACTGATTTTAAACTCAAGAAAATTTACAAATGGGAAAACAACTGCTGTATTTCATCCACATGCTTGACAGGAAGAGAAGAAAAATTAATATAATGATTTCCAAATTGTCCACTAAAGCAAATAACCTCAATAGAGTCATCATCATCAAATAGTTATACACCTCAAGAAAGAGATTGTTCCCACATAGTAGCTGCAGAAATATAGACAAGTTTGAACCCTTGGAAATTCGCCACAAATAAAAAGATCGGTAATATGACTTTTTATATCTATTTTCTTTATGATATCAGTCTTAATAAACATTTTAGCAATAAAGTGGTATATTTTTATTTAAAGAACTTTTAAAGACTATTCAGATCAATTAAAAACAAGAATGTCTTACTAAAAATAACTTTGAGCTTCATAAATTATCTTGAATGTATCAAAATTATATGTTTATTAATTTTACAGTTATGAAATATGAATATGTAAAACAATTTTTTTTTTATGGTATTATGATTTTAGTTTTAACTAATATGTTATTATTATTTTGGGTTTTAAATAATATTTTGTTATCATGGGATAAAACACGCACATACATAATGATATTTTATATGTGTATAATTGCGATTGAATGAGGAGTAACAAGTAGTGTTAGAATATTAGATTAGTTTGTTCATTAAGTATAGCATTTCAGAGGTAGAAGAGAGGGGGGAGATAATGATTTAAAACTCTTTTCTAAAACTAGCTCTTTCAATTTTACTAACATTTTTTTTTTACATTCTATTTACATGTTGGATTTTAAAGTATGTGTGCCAATGAGCAGATAATATTTTTTTTTAATACTTTTCTCATGGAGTGAAAATCATGGTCAATGTGACGTCCAACTTAATACAAAATACATTTGAAGGGAAAGGGGGAAGAACTTAAAATTAATCTGAGGATTGTAATATAATCAATTATTATTATTATTCATGTCAATTTTCATATTTATCTAGAAATTTTTCTGTATATGTTAGAAATGTAGTAATAAATATTAGTTTGTTTTATTAAACGAGGCGTATATATTTCATTAAGTGTAGTCTTGGTTAAGTGTGATTATTCATCATCATCAATGGTTGAATATTGGTTATTTAAGATATAATTAAGTATGCTAAAATTAAGCAATAATTATGCATTTCTTTATAAAATTTAGTTTTATGTTTAGGCTTAGTCCTAGAGCTGTAGTTGAAACCCTTGTCATTATTGTTATTATTATCATCATCATCATCGTCATCAACGTTTTAATTAAGGAGCTGTTTAACTGTTTAAAGGCCATAAATAAATATTGATTTTATAATATTTAGTGATCTCTTAGTATTATTATAACCACATCCCATCATCTATTTCATGCAAGGATGAGTGAATTGCCATCCTAAATTAGTTATATATAATCTGAGCTAGTGAACTTATAAAATATTGAAACACATTTGTTATGTTAAGATCTGAGAAATGATTTATGTCTAGTATACTCCACTTTGGTTTATAGAGGTTTTACTTTTACCTAAATATTAGTGCATATAGTGATATGGCTCAAAAAGCAAAATCTTCCATTTTATTATAAATAAAGTACCAAGAAGGGATTCAAACCCGGTACATGTAAAAGGTTATCAGATATAACCGTGTCTAGATTCAGATAATCTAGTGGCGCCCTGCTAGACCATATTCACTTAGTATTTGTTTAAACATGCACTTAACATCAAACCAAGGAATGAAAGTGGATAAGATCTACTGCCTGTATACCTGAGTTATATATTTTATTGAATTACACGTGATTTCCCTATACGTGATTACTATAATACATTGCTATAATAATTTGCTTATAATAATTCTTGATAGTGTTATATATTATGAACCTTTACTTAGTTATTTCTATTTGAACTCATTTAATTAGGTTACAATATATATCATTAGATATATCTGCTTTAAGTTAAACTGTATATCCCTTATATATATATATATTCTATTTAGTATGTGTACATAATAATATATGTGTAAATAAGTGGTTAAAAATATGAAATATTTTTTTTAGTGACAAGGGTTTAATTTTTTTTTTTGATCGAAAATTTTTTATTTTTTTAAAAAAAAATGCTTATCAAAACAATATTGTAAATGAACATCACTTAACACATATAATTTTACTTTAAATCAATTTCATACATAAAATGCATATATATAACTAGATATTTCTAAAGTAAGTTAATGTAGTCTATGTAATATAATGAGCCAGCTAATAACTCTAAACAAGCTTTTTCACTAAATGCTGCAAAAGAATGCAATTAAAATCTCTATCTACAATTATCTTGCAGTATTTATTAAAAAAGTTTGTTCAGAGCTATTAGCACGATTGTTACAACACATTTGTAAATACAAGCTAATTAAGTCATGTGATGTATGACTTGGTTTCCTTAGTATATTCTATGTACATATATTCTGTATGTGTACATAATTATACATATATATATATATAAGAAATCAGTAACTTTTCTATATCATAAACAACTTTTTTATCTTTTATTTAAATCATAAATAAAACCGATAGTGAGCATTATTTAAAAAATTCTTCCCAGTCTTCTATCCACCTATTTAAAAAATGGTAGGGTTCAGTGGTGTGTACTGTGGCTACTAGGTAACACTGCAGTACCATCAAGAAGTCTGCAAGTGATAATTTATATCGAAAAACAGCCGAAATCGATGGAAAATTAAAATGCCTAAGGCAAGACATCAAAAGTAAGTAAAAACCCAAGCAAAAAAATTTAGGCTAAGGCAAGACATCAAAACTAAAAAACCAAGTGAAATAATACGTAAAATTGAAAAAAGTACAAACACACACAAAGTGTTGAGATGGCTCAAAAATAAAATACAAATTATTAAAAAAAAAAATGCTATAAAATTCGAAAATAAATCAAACAACAAAACTACCCCTCCCCCCAATGAAGAATTTCTATCCAAAAATAACTGAAATGGACAAATTAAAATGCCTACATCGAACAAATCCTTCTAAAATACAAATTACAAAAAAAAAAACCAAGAAAATGCTATAAAATTTGAAAATAAGTCAAACGCAAAACTACTCCTCCCCCAATGAAGAATTTATATTTAAAAATAGCTGAAATGGACAAATTAAAACAGAATTTCATCAATATTTAGATTTCAACATTTGCAAATATGGATATGGGATCAGATTCCAAAACAGCGATTTATATAAACTAAAAATAACATTACATGAGAGCTTCTAATTATCTGCCAAAAATTTATCAATAATTAAAAAATATGAAGCAATAAGAACATTACACAAAAAATAATATTACCAATTTCCTTCCAGGCATTTATAGTAGGCACTTGGATGTTTGCAGCACAGTGTTTATTTGGTGGTTTAAAAAATAGTACAAAGATGGCAGAAATAAACAGCAGACTTCAGCAAACAATTATTGTTCCACAAAAAATAGGCAAACAGAAGGTTCAAATGTTTAGGCTTTCGATACAAATTATTTAGAGAAACATTCAAATTTTGAAGCTTATTGAAGAAAAGTTATTTAGAGAAGCTTTTTTTTTCAAACAGATTGCAGGACACTTAAATAATAACCACATTTTTAAAGAACAGATTTTAACAGACTTAAATAGTGGCAGCAGATTAAATAATGGTGGTTATTTGGTTTTAAAAAAATACAACAAAGATGGCACAAATTAACAGCAGATTACAATTAGCAAGCAATTATAGTTCCACAAAAAATAGGCAAAAAGGTTCAAATTTTTATCATTTTGAGTAAAAAAAGATTACAGAAAAGATGCTACTGATATTTTAGTGCAGGATTTTGAACTGTTGCCTGAAAGTTTGTGCATGTTTAATGTTGTATTCATCTGCGTTAAAAAAAAATCCATATTAACTCTCAAAAAACAAAAATAATCCCAACAACTTCTATTTCTAGCAGTACAAAATAAATAATATGTCATAATAAAACTAAGCAGTTATTTCAAAAGGCTAGTTCAGTTCCATTTTGATTACATTTGTCGGCTTTGGAAATTACATTTTTGATGTGAAAAGTCTATTATGACACATTTCATTTTGAAAGTACAAACTGTGACATGTAATATATTACGGTATAATGATATTTCTCTTTTTAAATCTTTAATTGGTATATGTGTATGGATTTAATTCAATAATTTCCTAAGAATCTCATATAGCATACATATATAATGAAATGTTTACATGACTATTTACCATTTTCTAACTTTTGCATGTAGGTTAAATGTAAATTTAAAAAATAAATTTTGAGGAATTTAGAGTAAAAATAAGTACAACCTTTGCAGTGCCATTTTCCATGCACTTGAGAATCGCCTTTGTTGAGCTAAGTTAAGTTTAACAAAAGAAAGCTAAATTTTATAATTTTAAAGAAGAGTTATAAAAGCTAATGGATTTTTAATTAACTTTATTTTTTGATACCTAATGGATTTTTATGCTGCAAATAACCTTTTTCTATTGTTAAACTTCTTATCTCAACAAAGGCAATTCATGTGAATGGAAAATGGTGCTGCAAAGATTGCATTTATTTTCACTCTAAATACCCTAAATTTATTTTTAAAATTAACATTAAACCTATACACAAATGAGAAACTGGTAAATAGTCATGTAAACATTTCATTATATAAGTATGTTATATGAGATTCTTAGGAAAATAGTGAATTAAATCTATACACTTATAACAATTAAAGATTTAAAAAGAGAAATATAATCGCACCATAATATAATACGTCACAGTTAGTACTTTCAAAATGAAATGTGATGTAATACTTTTCACATGAAAAATGTAATTTCCAAAGCTGACAAACTTAATCAAAATGTAACTGAACTAGTCTTTTGAAATACCTGCTTAATTTTATTGATGTATTATTTATTTTGACCTGCTAAAAATAGAAGTTGTTATGATTATTTTTATTTTTTGACAAGATTAATGTGGATTTTTTTTTATGAAGATGAATACAACATTAAACATGCACAAACTTTCAGGCAACATTTCAAAATCTCGCACTAAAATATCAGTAGCATCTTTTCTGTAATCTTTTTTTACTCAAAATGATAAAAATTTGAACCTTCTTTTTGCCTATTTTTTGTGGAACTGTAATTGTTTGCTAATTGTAATCTGCTGTTAATTTGTGCCATCTTTGTTGTATTTTTTTAAACCAAATAACCAAGGTTATTTAATCTGCTGTCACTATTTAAGTCTGTTAAAATCTGTTCTCTAAAAATGTGCAGTTATTATTTAAGGGTCCTGCAATCTATTTTAAAAAAAAGCTTCTCTAAATAATTTTGCTCCAATAAGCTCCAAAATTTGAATGTTTCTCTAAAAAAATTTGCATTGAAAGCCTAAAAATTTGAACCTTTTTTTTGTCCATGTTTTGGGGAACTATGATTGTTTGCTCAAGCCTGCTGTTCATTTCTGCCATCTTTGTCCTATTTTTTAAACCACCAAATAACCACTGTGTGTTGCAATCTGTTCTCTGAATCAAAATAATGTTCTTTTTAATGGATTTTATGCTGCAAACATCCAAGTGCCTACTACAAATGCCTGGAAGGAAATTGGTTATATTATTTTTTGTGTAATGTTCCTATTGCTATATATTTTTTAATTATTGATGAATTTAAATGATATGCCATAATTTCAAAGCAGAGAATTATATTGATAAATTTTTGAAAGACAATTAGAAGCTCTCGCGTAATATTATTTTTAGTTTATATAAATCGCTGCTTTGGAATCTGATCGCAGATGCATATTTGCAAATGTTGAAATCTAAATATTGATGAAATTCTGTTTTGTAACTCCCGCCATTGTTAATTTTTATGTCCTTTATCATTAAACTTTTTCTGTTTCGAATTTCATAAGGTTTTCTTGTTTGTTTGTTTTTTGTAATTTGTATTTTACTTATTTTTGAGCCATTTCAACATTTTGTGTGTGTGTGTGTGTACTTTTTAAAATTTACATATTACTTCACTTGATTTTTTACTTACTTTTGATGTCTTGCCTTAGCCATTTTAATATTAATTTTCCATCGATTTCAGCCACTTTGGATATAAATTTATCACTTGCAGGCATCTTGGTGGTAATGCAGCATTGCCTAGTGGCCACAGTACGCGTCACCGAACACTAATTAAAAAATTAATGTGTCCTTTCATTTTCATACACATTTTAATGAAATGTACAAAATTTTGCAAGTCATACTGAACTTAAGTCTGTCAAATACTAACTTTAAAATGTTAAAAAATATTAAATTGAAAGGAAAAATCTTTACCCTCTTCGTTTTTATGCCTGCATAATGCAGGCATGAATTTTCTAATTATAAGCATCCGGTTTCAGCTTAATATTGAAACAGTTAGATATGTCTATCCTACTGTTTCATCTACTATATGCTATAGTAGTACTTTTATTTATATATCTATATATCCAAATCCTCGTATATCAGACTAATTTTAAGATTAATAATCATAAGTATGTATGTGTGCGTATATTATAGCATACAATGTGGAAAGCGTATGTATATAAATAATAAATCAACTCATATGTGCACATATATATTACTATTTACTAAATAAAGGTAAATCTTGATGTATGTGTAACCAAGATATATGTAGAGAAGAATAGTGCGACAGGTTTAAACATTATAAGTTTTCTTTATGTAATTAGTTTTATAAATATAATATTGTTAAATAATTTTATAAATAATATTTGAAATTATATTTCTGCATATATAGTTAAATTCTGTTTATGTGTTACACATATATAATAATGCGATGCTAGATTGCATAAAGCTACTAAATTTCAGATTTGTTTTTCTAAAGGAATAATAAAATTGATTCATCTCACTATATTTTGACCTACTTATAAAGTTAAAAATAAAAATAGATTTTAAAGTGAGGTGAAAAAATTAATTTGACCAAAGCTGATAAACAAGTCAATAACAGCAGGCGTCACTGAGTCGTCAAAATATAGTAAACTAATTAGGAAGATGGATCTGAAATTTAAGAAATAATTAATAACTATAAAGAAAAACATGTGATTTTGGTTTTCACTTTATTACAGATAGTTAATAAAGAAAACACATGTGACTAAAGTAAAAAGATGGGGGAGATGAAAGAGTATAAAAACTATTGCAGCCATTTTGTAAAAGTTGGACTATTATTAAGTTTAAGATTAAACAGATTGCTAAAATTGTTAATAATGAAAATGATTGGCTAAGTACTGAAAGACTGGCTCTCCAGAGCCCGAAGAGGGAGTCTACAGGATGCCAAAACAGGATGACCAATGCCCGATACAAGTAACAGCACACTCAACATCAACAGTGAATAACCATGCCTAAGAAAGATGCCTGAGAAAAGAACTTAAAGCGGTAACATTTCTGCAATTTTAAAATGAACTTTAAACTAAATCTCATAACCTATTAAAGCTAGCTCAAATTATTATAAATGGCCAATATAATTTAAAGTAATGTATTTCAAACCTTTGAATATTAATTCTTAAAGTAAAATATAAATTTTGTATTGTTATTTGGTATCGTAAATATTGCCTGATTTAAAATGATTCAAAATAATTTAACCTAATGTATTTCAAACTATCAAATACTAATTCATAAACTAAAATGTAACTTCTGTAATATTATTTGGTATCGCAAATATTACCTGATTTAACTGATTTGATATAATTTAAAATGATATAATTTAATCTGATTTAAGGAGAGTTAAAATAATTTATCTCCATTTGATTTGATATTTAATATATCTTAATTTCATTTCTTTCCACTAAGTAAAGATAGCCAAATCTTAGATTTCACATCCGTGAAATCTTAAGTATAATTTTATGTTTTTAGTTAAGTCTATGCCGATATTATTTTCAATTATTTATTTATATGTTTACGCTATATTGATTCAGAATGGAGTTTACTCACATTTAAGTTAACTAGTGAAAAATGATTAGAGGTTCTCGCATAGGGATAATTTTGCGTATTAGCGCACAAACGAAACTCCCTTCTGAAACTAATAAATAAAGCTTAGTTTAGGTGTATAATTAAGTGATTACAAATGATTAAAAATGGGTTTGTGTTAGATGGTTAATATTTAGCTGAAGTGACTAAATGCAGCATAGAATTAGAATTTAATCCTATAATTATCCCAAAATATGCTGTAGTCCTCCTTATATATCTATATATGCCTATAAATTAGATTCATTAGATTTCTTTAATAGCATAATTATAAATGCTAATTTATGAACTGATTTACGGTAGTTCTATAGAAAGAAACTAATGTTTTGCGTCTCGATTTTATATTAATGTAGTCAGCAGGGCGAAAGTGTTCTTAAGAAGCTCACGCCGCATTTACCTATTGCTGTATATTATTTCTTGAATGGGCTTCTGGTTTTGATGACCATCCCATATCTTTAGTTCGGACAGCTCTCATTCCACAATCAGTTTGATTTTAAGGATCATCCCATTACCTCCGTTTAAGACTGAATCAGATGCATCCACATATCCTGATATAGCTCTTTGATCACCTGGACTAAAAGGGTCTCTTTCACTTTCATAGCAATGGGTTTGACAGAAAAAGGAACCAGTTACATGGTAACAAATCCTATAAGCAAGGGCATATTCGAAACGCACAGACTCAGATGGTATGTTATATATACGCCTTGGTATTGCGGACCCAGGCTGCCAATTGATGACGACTTTTTATTTAGGTACTTACAACTGCAGATCACTTTCAAGTGAAGGAAGATTGCAAAAATTAGAAGAAGAACTGTCTTATATTAAATGGGACATTATTGAACTTTGTGAAGTTAGAAGAAAAGGAGAAGAAACAATTGATTTAAAAAGTGGACATATACTCTATTATAAAGGCACACATATTGGAAATACAAGTGGAGTAGGATTCATTATAAATAAAAAGTGGAAGAACAATATTGTGGAGATTGATGGTGTATCGGACTTAATAGCAGATACCAAATGCAGATAATTCAGGTTTATGCCCCAACAAGTTCTCATAGTGATGAAGTAGTAGAAGATTTTTATATGGATGTACAAAAGGCTTTTGATCAGAGTAAACAACATTTTAAAATTGTTATGGGAGACTTTAATGCTAGAATTGGTAGACAAATGAAAGATGAAATTGCTGTAGGTAATTTTGGTTATGGTAATAGAAATGAGAGAGGACATAGACTTGTGGAGTTTGCAGAAAAAGAAAAACTTTATATTATGAATTCATTTTTTGAGAAAAATGTTAAAAGGAAATGGACATGGAAGCATCCAAATGAAGGTATAGCAGAATTGGATTATATTTTGACTAACAGAAAATACATATTTCAAGATTGTAATGTTCTTAATAAATTTGACACAGGAAGTGATCATCGATTAGTAAGGTGTAAGTTACGTGTTAATGTAAAACTAGAGAGACAAAAATTATTAAGAAAAACAATATTTACAGTTGATATTCCTAATCTTCAGAAACATTCTAATGAATTTAAATTAGAACTTACAAATAGGTTTCAAGTGTTAGGAGATTTTGAACATGATACAGATTTGAATGAAATTAATATGAAAATAACTGATACACTTTTAAAAACTGCAACAAACATAGCTGGTAGAAAAAAGCAGCAATTGACTAATAAAATTTCTACTGAGACTAGAGAATTTATGAAGAAAAGAAGGAATATGAAGATATACAAAAATGATGTATTAAAAAGAATTGAATATCTCGAATTTTGTAAAATGGTACGGAAAAGAGTTGAAAATGATATAAGAAAGTATAACTGTGAAATAGCAAGGAAAGCTGTAGAAGAAAATAAAAGTCTCAAAAATGTTAAACAACATTTTGGTATTGGTAGGAAATTTATATCTGCAATAAGAAAAAAAGATGGAATTATTACTAAAAAGAGAGATGACATCATGAAATTGGTAGAAGATTTTTATCAAGAATTATATAGTAATAAAGAACAAGTACCTCCTATATCTATTACATCTTCCGAATTGCCCAGAATTTTAAATGAAGAAGTGAGACATGCAATTAAGTGTATGAAGAAAGGAAAGGCTCCAGGAAATGATGGAATTATAATTGATATATTAAAAGAAGCTGGTGAAGAAATAGAAACAATTTTAGCAAAGTTATATACCAAATGTCTAAATGATAAAGATGTACCAGAAGATTGGAAGAATGCAGTAATAATATTAATATTTAAAAAAGGTGATAAAGAAGATATTAAAAATTACAGACCTATCAGCCTTTTATCAGTTTTATATAAAATTTTTACCAAGATAATTACAACTCGTCTACAGAGAACTTTGGATTTCCACCAACCAAGAGAACAAGCTGGATTTAAAAGTGGTTTTAGTACAATAGATCATATCCAGGTATTGAGAGAAGTCATAGAAAGGACAAACGAATATGAGTTGTCATTATGATTTGGATTTGTAGATTATGAAAAGGCATTCGATTCTATACACATTTCTTCAGTGATTAAAGCATTGAATCATCAAGGTATAGATCCAGGATATTGTCATATTTTAAAGAATATTTATAAAAATGCAACAGCAACAATTAGATTACATAATGATACTGGAAAAATCAACATTGAGAAAGGTGTAAGACAGGGTGACTCCATATCTCCAAAACTCTTTACAGCAGTGCTGCAAGAAGTATTTTGTGGATTAAAATGGAAAACTAAAGGAGTGAAAGTAAATGGAGAGTATTTAAGTCATTTAGATTTCGCAGATGATGTAGTTGTTTTTGCAAATAATGCTTCAGAGCTGCAAGAAATGTTGCAGGAGTTAGCAGATGAAAGTAGAAGAGTAGGACTAAAGATAAATGTTAAAAAGACTAATGTAATGTTTAATCGATTTGCTCAAAATATGAAAATAAAGATTGATTATGAAGAATTAGAAGAAGTTAACAGTTACAAATACCTTGGTCAGATTATTAATACAGATGGAAACATAAGGGAGGAAATTAATCATAGAATTAACCTTGGTTGGAGTGCTTTTGGTAGAAATAACTTGATACTAAAAGGAAATATGCCTATGTGTTTGAAAAGGATGGTTTTTAACAAATGTGTTTTACCAGTTCTTACCTATGAATCTGAGACTTGGACACTTAATAGAAGAGCAATACAGAGACTTCAGACCACTCAAAGGAGTATGGAGAGGTGTATGTTGGGAGTAACAAGAAGAGATCGAAAACGCAATGTATGGGTAAGACAACAAACAGATGTTACTGACCTTATTGAAAAAATTAAAAGATTGAAATGGAGTTGGGCTGGACATATTAATAGAAGAGATGATAATAGATGGACAATTGAAATTTTAAACTGGATTCCAAGAGATTGTAAAAGACCCAGAAAGAGACCACATGTGAGATGGATGGATGAAATAAGAAAATGTGCAGGGGTGTTGTGGAGAAGAGAAGCTAAAGATCGGAGAAGATGGATTAAACTTGGAGAGACCTTCATCCTGCAGTGGATTGATAATGGTTGATGATGATGATTTCTGAAGTCTTATCACCCCACCATCAGTTCATCCCTCCATAATAATGGTTGATGATGATGATTGAAACTGAATCTGGTTTTGTAACCTTATGATCTATATAGAGAATTGTGTATCGATCAAATAAATTATTAATTATAATTGATGATGATCACTTCTGCAGATTAACTAAAGCAAATCTAAGCATCAAAACACCATAAATAGGGCATAGCTAATCATGAGCTAAACTTGAAATAAATCTATATTATTGTAATAATAGAGCTCATAAAATGTAATTTAAACAAAATGTAGCTTTATTTAATCACCTCCTGTGAGTGAGATCAAATCTTAAATCTGTAAATTTAAGCAAAATGTAACTTTATAAATCCTCATCACCTGCAGGAGAGATAAAATCTTAAATCTGTAAATGTAAACAAATGTAGCTTTATTTAATCATCATCACCTGCTTGTGAGGCCCAATACTAAAATATGTAAATTCAAACCGTCTGTAACTTATTCTATCATCATCACCTGCGAGTGAAACAAATTTATGTCATTCAAATGTTTTATTTTATTTTACTTTATTACTTAGATTTGGCTTTTATTAAATTTGTTTAAAATATAACTCTGCTTAGTGTATAAATTTGCTCATTATTCATTAGTTAATTATTAACTAGTAATTAGTTATTGTTTGAATATTTATGAATCACAGTCTAAATTTAATGATGTCTGTTAGTCGAGTCATACCTATATAGCTATACTTTGGTCATGCCAATTTATATCACAGTCTCGTGTCACCGATATGCTACTGCCAACACACGAATTAAGAAAATACTAGTGTAGCCTCATATGTCATCCGTAAGGTAGTAAATCTTTGAGTGTTGGTAAATTAACTGAGATGAAATTGGATTCGGGTCTCAACAACCTCACTTTGATTGCTCTTGGTATGATTTGCTAAAACTTTGGATTTTGTTGCACGAATGTACAATATGACCGTTACAATATTAATGGAAATCTACGCAGTCTACGCATGCACTTTTTACACCTTCATTTCCATATTTCTTTGTAGTTTCAGAAAAGGTAAGTTTTATTTTCTAGGACAAAAAGTAAAAATTTTATGATAATTTTTATGATCAAGTAAATTGAATTTTTTTCTCCTTCTCGGTTTTTTCATTGTTAACAGAACAATATTCACTCTAAAAATTACATCGGAAAAAATACAACTTTACACCAATGAGCTTTATGGAATGAATGTTATTGGGAGCCAATGGTAAATATTTATTTTTATATATTTTTTAATTATTATTTGAATTTATTTTTGATAAAAAATATATGAAAAAATTATTATTAAAACTAACATATATGCTAATCAAAAAATAGCTCGTGATTGCGTAAATTCATATTGTGAATTATCAGCATTTTTTGGTATGATGTCAGCTTGGGTCCAGTATTTGAATTAGGTAATGTGAGACAAGGATAAACATATTTTACAAATATTATGACCCAATTGAGATTTTTCTATAATGTCTTGTCTGTATTTTAATAATAATAAAAATACACAAATGCTAAAAGTAAAGATTTTGACAGTATATAAACTTAGGCTCATTATATACTACTGCAATTAATAATTTGTAAAGAGCATACTCATTACGTAAGTAATATATATATATATTAAGGCTATAACCTTAAGACTATGTGCCTAAAATGCGACAGTAGGGACCTCTACAAATCTAAACACAACATTAATGACTAATCTTGCATTCAGATTTGTAGAGGTCCCTACTGTCGCATTTTAGGCATATAGTCTAAAAAATCATTAATCTTGTGTTTAGATCTGTAGAGGTCCCTACTGTGCATTTTAGGCACATAGTCTTAAGATTATAGCGTTAATATATATTACACTACTGCAATGTAAATTTCAAAGCTGCATATCAAATGCAAAGAGAGGTGGCAGTTGATGAAACTATTACTAAATTTATGGTCATAGTAGCATGAAGCAATACTACATTGCACTGACTCTAAACTACTAACTTATATATCTCAAGCTTAACTTTAATGAATTTAGTACTTCATTCACTTTTCATTTTATTATTTTATTTTGAATATAGTGACTATTTTAGTAGTAATTTTTAATAAATTACAAACATTATTGAAATTCTTCATTATAATATTCAAATTATATTAATTATTGAATCAATATTAACTACTTGTTATAAGGGATGTTATTAGGGAACATATTCATTGCAAACCCCTATATGGAAATACATTTTGAAGGGCTCAAAATGAAAGGTATTAATGTCTTTATTCACAAAGTATTCAAGTGATGGATTACTTTAGGTAAATGTTATTATATACCAATTTTTTAAAAATTTTATAATGAATCCATGTAACCTACTAACAAAAATATAATTTTAAGTTGTAAACATGATAATTTTGAATTTATGAAATAATATGAAAATAATTATTAGAAATATTAACTTTTATTCCTTTTTTTTTTTATATTGACTATATTTTTCCCAGCTTAATTACATTCTTTGGTGTTTTATGTTTCAAACAATATATGTTATGACATTTTTAAATAATACAAACCCAAGTCATGATAAAATTTGTGGCTTAACATAACTTTTTAAATATTCAATATGGCTGCTTCATCAGCAAAAAGATTTTACTGCCCTCTTGTGAAGGTATTTAAAACAAATGAGAGTATTAAAAAAAATTTTAACTGTAATACATGAAATTATTAGTTTCTCACCCTCTGTTCAATATTTAAGAAACTAGGCAACCTACTCAAAAGATGAATGTCACATGGATTATCCTGGTATTAATTAGTTATGTGCCAGATTTCAAGCATTTCTATTGAGTTTTAAATAATTTAAACCTCAATTGTAAAATTTCATTCTAACTTGAAGAAGTCAAAACTCAATAAGTAAACAAACAAACCGATTTTTCAACTTCAATAAAAGCATTTAAAAACAAATAAGTTTCAAATAAAATCTGAATATAGACATTATGTACTTACTAAGAGACAAATATTTAATTTTACAAAAATAGAAATGAACAAGTAAACAAATTGAGTATAAAATTTTGTTTATTATTTTAAAATTTCTATAAAATCCAAATATGTATAAGCACACTAAATATTTCTTGTAAAAATAATTATACAGCTTGAATTGACTTTCATCAATAAATGCTGACATTCAAGTGCTTTAATTAAATTAAAGTTGACCAAAAGTTTTTAGTGCAACTTTTTCCTATCAAGTGAATGCAAAGCCATTGAAAGAATGCAAAAAATAATCACAACTGAATCATTTTGGACCTGATTGCAGTGCCAATGTGACTTCCGTGGGTTATTGATTAAAAGGTTTATATGCATGCATGTTTTAAAAAAAGGTATGAAGTCATGAAATAAAAGTTGTCTACTCTGTTACAAATAATGTTAATAGCACCTATGTTATTACTTTTACAATGCTTTTTTACAATCTAATATAAAGAATATAGATGATACTAATATATGGATTTGGCAATGCAATAGAAAAGACAAAAGTTGTTATAAATAACTGAGTGATCGATATGTTTATACTCAAAATTTCTCAAAACACTTATTTCAATGTACAATAAACTTGTGATCCAGAGATTATGCATATATCTTTTTTTTTTTTTTTGCAATCCATTATATTCATTAATTTGATTCTGAATTCAGAACCATAGAAATGAGATGCAGAAATATGCATTCATTCCATTTCAAACTATTTTTTTTTTGTCATACATCTTTGACACAATATTTATCCACAACTACTGATAATTTTTTTAAACAGACATTTTTATTTTTTAAAAAAATTGATAATTATTGTCATATATTTCTTTTATTCTTATAATTCACAGACGCAGTAACTGTGTCTTCTAGTTTTTAACAAGATTTATTCAATTTATTTGCAACTTTCTATTAAAAGTCTTAACATTTTAAAGGGAGATTTTCAACTACCAATCATAAATCTTAACACTTTCAAATAAATATCAATTAGCATTTTTTTTTTGCTTTTTATAATGAATTCATTTTTTAAAAAATCTAATGTCTATATGTAATTAATATTAAATCCAATTTTTTTAAAGTTATATATATCATCATCATCAACAACCATTATCAATCCATTACAGGATGAAGGTCTCTCCAAGTTCAATCCATCTCCGATCCTTAGCTTCTCTTTTCTACATCATCTCTGCACACTTTCTTATTTCATCCATCCATATCACAAGTGGTCTCTTTCTGGGTCTTTTACAATCTCTTGGAATTCAATTTAAGATTTCAATTGTCCATCTATTATCATCTCTTCTAGCAATATGTGCATCCCAACTTCATTTCTATCTTTTAATTTTTTCAATGAGGTCAGTAACACCTGTTTGTTCTCTTACTCATACATTGCATTTTCGATCTCTTCTTGTTGCTCCCAACATGCATCTCTCCATACTTCTTTGAGTAGTCTGACATCTCTGTATTGCTCTATTAAGTGCCCAAGTCTCAGATCCATAAGTAAGAACTGGTAAAACACATTTATTAAAAACCTTTTTCAAAGACATAGGCATATTTCCTTTTAGTATCAAGTTATTTCTACCAAAAGCATTCCAACCAAGTTTAATTCTATGATTAATTTCATCCATTATGTATATTAATGTGTTAAATATATATATTGTAATTTATATAAAGCAACAATTGTCCAACTACCAGGTAAAATCAACATAATACAATTCTAGCTCTCTGTTCCAGTGTCATTTAACATAAACTTGAATAATAGCATTACCAGATGCAAATAAAATCTCTATCCTTAGTATTTAAATCCTAGTCCTCAGATCAGTTTCTGGTTTTAGCCTTTATCTTTTGGGAAAAATTAAAAATTCTACAATAAAATTACTGAACTGGTTTCAGATCTAAATCTGTTTATACAGGTTGACTTGGGTTCAAATTTCAAGTTTTAGCTTGTCAGATAAAATGCACTTCAAAATGATTGCTGAATTCACATCTGCATTTTTCCAACTTCCAGGCTTCGTTGACAAAGGCAAAAGACAGAAACTAGTCTATCAATGGAAATTTAAATATTAAAAATTGGGACTTTATATAAATATGGTAATCATTGATTGCTAAAGTTTATTACTAGATGGCACTAGAATTGTTTACTTGACATATACTTGTGCATATTTTACAAATGTGGAATGTTTTGAATTATAAATATTTGGTTGTATTCATAGCTGATATTAATTTAAACTTTATTTGAAATATACTTCAATGAATGATTTTTAAATTGATTATTCACTTCTTAATAAATTTACATTTTATCATTCTTATATTTACCTTCTCTAGTCCTTTTCCACAATAATGGATCAAAATTTCATTGTATTTCTTTTTGACAATTCGCTTGAAAATAAGAATTGTGGATTTAAACATAAACAAATATGAATCAATTTAAAATTATCAGTACATTCAATTAAATGAAACTGTCATTTTCCATTCTTGAACATTATTATCCCCTCATTCCCAAAAACAGGGTTATAAAAGAAAATGAATTCATTGTAAAGAAAAAAAAGTTTGGCGTTATTTTCCACCCAATTATCTATCCACTTAAATACGTGTATGAAATAATTAATATAGTTATTTTATATATATAATAATGTGGAAGGAAAGTAAGAATTTTTTTTAAGTAATAAACTTTATTAAACAAACATTTAAATATATACAGAACTGACGTGGATGTGCCCATCAATAAATGTTTAAAAACAGAGGTTCATAATAAACTCAAGTCCTAAATTAGGCAAAATAAATAAAGGTTTTAATTTTAAAAATAAGTTCTAAGCATAGAAAAACTATTTATACTTTTTAAATGTTTATTGATGGGGGAGTGCCTGTCAATTATATAGTACGGAAAGAAATCTGTGTGTGTGTGTGTGAACATATGTAACACACATGAATAAGTTTGCTCTACATTTAAATTAATATTCTGAGAGCTTTAGAAATGAAGCATACATTTTTTTAAAAAACTTCAAATTATGAAATTAGTTATAAATCATTTACAATATATATTGAAGGACATAATAATATAATGGTTACTACTCCCACAAGCCTCTAGATGTTGAGTTTGTTACTCTGATCATTGTACTAAACCACAAAGAATATTACAGATTGAAATAATTAACTACTAATAAATAAATAATAATTAATTTAAATGAAATATCAGTAATTTAATTATTCTGAATAAATTCTGATGAATGTTAGTTAATTAACTAATTAGATATTTATTACGAATTATGAAAAATAAATAATTCATTAAGAATCATTATTTATCAATTCTTAGGCAGAACTTGTAGATTATATTGTTAGTGGACCCCCATCAGTTTTAGCACATTCTTCTGCCTTGAGTATAAGGTGTAAAACTGTCTTCCAGTTTGAAGTTTCACTTTTCTGATTATACAAAAACCTTGAGAAAACATTCTTCAATTTAGAGAATGTTTTCACAGTAGAGTTGAAGTCTTCCTGTCTTAAGGCACTATAGACATACTTGTCTGTCTAAGCAAGATAGCAAAAACTGCTCATGCTAAATTCTACAATAAATCCTTTGATTATTTTACAAGATAAGATAAAATTATCACTAGAATGCATCGTGTCAGTTTCAAGTTTCAGTTTAAAGAACACAGACAAAAGTAAAGCCACAAGCAATTGATAAAGTAAAATATCAAATATACCTAGACTATTTTGTTTATTAAATGAAAGACCTATATTGTATATTCATTACTGTGTGCATATTAATACTATTGTACATACAAATTTGGTCAATCATTAGAATATTTCATCACTATACAGTATTATTATATTTTGCATAAAGATTTAACATTATCTGCATAAGTAGTGAGGGTTCTATATCTAATTCACAAACTCTAAGAAACAATTTCCTCACCCAATTAACTATTATATGGATTGAATGATTCTAAATTTACCTCAATAAATCAACAAACTATGTTGTCTGATCAAAATTGTTCTACAATTATGTTTCAATGTCTAGCATCAATATTTATAGAATTATCAAAACATTCATAAATAACGGTTAACCTAATTATATTTTAGCAAGTCCAAATTATATACATATTCCTTAAGCCACAGTAAATCTTTAATTAGATTAATCAATTTATAAATGTGAATTACCTTACTTTGGTAAAATAAAAAATCTGAACTTCCTTTGAACATTTGTCTTATTTTTGTTAGTGTTTCATTGTTTAGTTTGTTGGGTGTTTTTTATTAATTTTTAAAAATGACTGCTGAAAAATTATCTCATTATTATTACTATTATGTATTATAAGAAATATTATATATGCAAGTTGTATATATTCTAACCTACACATTGTGTGAATAAAGATTTACATAAATATTTGATCAAACCTATACAATCAATAACAAAAACAGACATTTCATTTTAATGTGTAACAAATATAATACAAGAATTCATAAAAAAATGAAAATATTTTATTTTTCAAGTACTCTCCTTCCCCATCACCAATGATGAATTCTGTATCATATCATATTTTCTATTAATATTTAGTCATTTGCCTCATTCAGATTTACTTAAAACTTTTATTCCCAAGCAAGACTAATTGATACTAATGTAGGACCCAATTTACAAGCATATGGTATTTACTATAAAAAGCAAAAGATAAACTAATGGATAAAAAAAGCAAAATGTTCATATTTGCTAATGAATTTGTGGTTTTAATAATATTTTAAATAAAATCAAGAAAATAATATATTTTACAATAAAAATAATTTATTTACCAAACAATATTAATTATTTTACAAAAAAAAAAATGTAACAATGTCAAATAAAATAATTGATAATCTGTAAATATCCACATTTGTTTTTGAATTTATTGCTACAAATTATATTTGGTAAAATGAGAAACATAATATAATTTTGCAATAAAAAATGTTTATGAAATAAAAATGAAAAATATTTAATGCACACTAACAATAAATTCAGGTATTGTAAACTCAAAAATTAATGTAGATACTTGTTAAAAATTTGCATTTCTTTATATGATTTATCATTGAAGCATTTTTTATTAAATAATTTATATTGTTTTGGTAAATAAATAATTTTTAGTGAAATTTTTTTTTTTATTTCATTTAATATACACTTATAAACACAAATTCAGTAATAAATATGAATATTTTATTTTTCATCCATTAGTTTTTCTTCATTCAATGATAAATACTATGTAGATCAATAAAAGTTGGTAGGTCATACACCGTATTACTACTGAATGGCTAGCTACACATTACTTATTAATATTGGAGAGTTAGCTCACTTTATTAAAAAACAATACAAAGAATCCTAGATTGCTTGAAAACCTTTCACCTACCTAAAAAAAAAAAATTTCCAAAGCTGTCAGAGTTTGAACTACTACTGGTAATAGATGTAGCAAACTAATAACCAAATTATATTCTATGCTAAAATACGCAGAAACTATCTTTACATTTTTATATGCATGCACATGAAATTAAAATAAACTGTGAAATATATGAGACATTGAAGACTAAAATAGACAAAAATGTAAAGTATATAAGACATTTAAGACTAAAATACACCAGACATAAACAACAAAAAAGAATTTTATTTATAATTTTAATAAATAATAAAATCTATAAATTGTTGCTTACAAAAGTAGTATATATTTCCTCTATATAAGTAGACTAAAAATAAAAAGAACAAAGCAAATAGATATTTTATTATATATCTAATCATCACCTTTGCCCATCTGTTAATAATGGATTATTTAGAACACATCTTTCTAACCTCCTCTAATTCATTATTCTCAGTCTTCAAATATTCATCATTATCTACTTCCTTAAATCATCTTTTGATTATCACTTCCTTCTTCTTAATACATGCTCAATCTAAATCATTTTTTCACTAACAAAAATAAAAAATATTTTTCATTTCATCTTTCCAATAATTGTCATCATTTTAGTTTTTTTTCCCTCTCCCTCCATTTCTATATCTAAAGCTTTTTTCCCTATTCATCCAAATTTCAACTTTATACAAAAATTCAAACAAAACACTGAACTGGTCTTTTCCATTGTTTATAAATTACATTTTTTTATCTTATTACAAAGGTAATCCTCTTTACCATTGTTTATAAATTACATTTTTTCATCTTATTAAAAAAGTAATCCTCTTTTCCATTCTTTATAAATTACATTTTTTTATCTTATTAAAAAAAGCAATCCTCCTTTGATCACTTTTTACTATTTCTATTATCATTAAAGCAACTTAAAAAGTATTTGAAAAACACTAACCAGCTCCTTCACTTTATATTGCAATTATAGAAAAAGGCAAGCCATTGGCTTATGAATATGAGATTTTTGTCATCAATAATAGCATTATAATATTTAACATCATATTATTATTACCCCCCCCCTCAATGAATACATTGATATTTATATGACCAATCCAGATTAAATTGAGACCTATATATCTAGCTAATAATCACTATTCGGGAGAGGCTTTTACTCAAACCACATGTAGTCAGCATGACAGAAGGATGTATTGCATCACAATTATCTATAATAATAAAAACTTGTATATACAAGAGGACCTAAACTCTATCAAAAAAAATTGATTGGAAAGAACTCATTCATCTTGAAATTAATTGAAAAGAATGAAAAACTTGTTGAGCAGAATGTATGGAGCTTTATTGTTTTTTTTTTTTGTTTTTTTTTTCCATATATCAAATGCATTGACCGGGAAGTAACCCCGGGCCAGCTGCTTAGAAGGCAGCTATGCTAACCACTAGGCCACCAACGCTTGACAAGGAGCTTTGTTGTTTGTTTGTTTTTTTAAAAAATAAAACTCTTAACGACTTCAGTTAATGAAGTTCTAAATACGAGATGACAGATATTTTTTCTCAAAGTAGCAAACAAAAATTGCATTTTCAAGATCCTGAATCTTAAAGTTTCAAGATTAATATATTATGTTGATCCAATTTCTTTTATATGACTCAGAACATATCGAGGCAAAACTCTCCAAAGAGTAGTATCACCCAGTGCAAGCTGGAGTAATCAATGGATGTAAGGAGCTCCTCACTGGTGAAAGCCACAAGCTAGACACTAGTATGAGGATATTGAATTAGTAGACATTCAATAGGAATTTTATACACAAACCTTGCATCCATTGATTACTCTGGTTTGTACTGAATAGCACTACTGTAAGGAGAGTTTTGCCTCTGTTTTAATAGCTTGCATAAGCATAAAAAATGGTGATCATGTGATGTTTGTGGTTATTAAATTATATAAATCACGATATTTATCATTAATATGCCAAAGCAAATGATGGGACCAGCACCGATAGGTGTAAGATATTGCCCTCATTAGTGTTGATGACTACATAATATTACAATCATATTTTTGTTTTTATTGCCATTGTCATAAAATGATCAACTTAGATTAATTTGGAAACTTAATTTCCTAGTTAAATATCCAGATTGATCACATACTGACCAATACTAAATAGCTAAGTTGACTATGACCTAGATGCTTGAAAAAATAAATCCTAGGCTTGTTTACAGCTTTAAAAAACAGTTGAAGATATATCTAGCCTAAACTCCACAAAATACAGGCATGAAAATAGATGTATTAACCATCAATTACAAGACTAATTTCTATATGCTATTATTATACATTTGCATTTACTACCATTTTGATTATTTTTTGTTATTCTTCTGAACAAAGTACTGTAAATTATCATCATCATCAACCATTATCAATCCACTGCAGGATGAAGGTCTCTCCAAGTTTAATCCAACTTCTCCGATCTTTAGCTTCTCTTCTCCACATCACCCCTACACATTTTCTTATTTCATCCATCCATCTTACATGTGGTCTCCTTCTGGGTCTTTTACAATCTCTTGGAATCCAGTTTAAAATTTCAATTGTCCATCTATTATCATCTCTTCTAGCAATATGTCCAGCCCAACTCCACTTCAATCTTTTAATTTTTTCAATGAGGTCAGTAACACCTGTTTGTTCTCTTACCCATACATTGCGTTTTCGATCTCTTCTTGTTACTCCCAACATACATCTCTCCATACTTCTTTGAGTGGTCTGAAGTCTCTGTATTGATCTTCTATTAAGTGTCCAAGTCTCAGATCCATAAGTAAGAACTGGTAAAACACATTTGTTAAAAACCTTTCTTTTCAAACACATAGGCATATTTCCTTTTAATATCAAATTATTTCTACCAAAAGCACTCCAACCAAGTTTAATTCTATGATTAATTTCCTCTATTATGTTTCCATCTGTATTAATAATCTGACCAAGGTATTTGTAACTCTTAACTTCTTCTAATTCATCATAATCAATCTTTATTTTCATATTTTGAGCAAATCGATTAAACATTACTTTAGTCTTTTTAACATTTATCTTTAGTCCTACTTTCCTACTTTCATCTGATAACTCCTGCAACATTTCCTGCAGCTCGGAAGCACTATTTGCAAAAACAACTACATCATCTGCGAAATCTAAATGACTTAAATAATCTCCATTTACTTTCACTCCTTTAGTTTCCCATTTTAATCCACAAAATACTTCTTGCAGCACTGCTGTAAAAAGTTTTGGAGATATGGAGTCACCTTGTCTTACACCTTCTCAATGTTGACTTTCCCAGTATCATTATGTAATCTAATTGTTGCTGTTGCATTTTTTAAAATATAACAATATCCTGGATCTATACCTTGATGATCCAATGCTTTAATCACTGAAGAAATGTTTATAGAATCAAATGCCTTTTCATAATCTACAAATCCAAAACATAATGACAACTCATATTCATTTGTCCTTTCTATAACTTCTCTCAATACTTGAATATGATCTACTGTACTAAAACCACTTTTAAATCCAACTTGTTCTCTTGGTTGGTGAAAATCCAAGGTTCTCTGTAGACGAGTTGTAATTATCTTGGTAAAAATTTTATATAAAACTGATAAAAGGCTGATAGGTCTGTAATTTCTAATATCTTCTTTATCACCTATTTTAAATATTAATATTATTACTGCATTCTTCCAATCATCCGGTACATCTTTATCATTTAGACATTTGGTATATAACTTTGCTAATATTTTTTCTGTTTCTTCACCTGCTTCTTTTAATATATCAATTATAATTCCATCATTACCTGGAGCCTTTCCTTTTTTCATACATTTAATTGCATTTCTCACTTCATTTAAAATTCTGGGCAATTCGGAAGATGTAATAGATATAGGAGGTACTTGTTCTTTATTACTATATAATTCTTGATAAAAATCTTCTACCAATTTCATAATGTCATCCCTCTTTTTAGTAATAATTCCATCTTTTTTCCTTATTGCAGATATAAATTTCCTACCAATACCAAAATGTTGTTTTACATTCTTAAGACTTTTATTTTCTTCTACAGCTTTTCTTGCTAGTTCACAGTTATACTTTCTTATATCATTTTCAACTCTTTTCCGTACCATTTTATAAAATTCGAGATATTCAATTCTTTTTAATGCATCATTCTTGCATATATCTTCATATTCCTTCTTTTCTTCATAAGTTCTCTAGTCTCAGTAGAAATTTTATTAGTAAATTGCTGCTTTTTTCTACCAGCTATCTTTGTTGCAGTTTTTAAAAGTGTATCAGTTATTTTCATATTAATTTCATTCAAATCTGAATCATGTTCAAAATCTACTAATACTTGAAACCGATTTGTAAGTTCTAATTTAAATTCATTAGAATGTTTCTGAAGATTAGGAATATCAACTGTAAATATAGTTTTTCTTAATAATTTTTGTCTCTCTAGTTTTACATTAACATGTATCTTACCCCTTACTAATCGATGATCACTTCCTGTGTTAAATTTATTAAGAACATTACAATCTTGAAATATGTATTTCCTGTTAGTCAAAATATAATCCAATTCTGCTGTACCTTCATTTGGATGCTTCCATGTCCATTTCCTTCTAACATTTTTCTCAAAAAAAGAATTCATAATATAAAGTTTTTCCTTCTCTGCAAACTCCACAAGTCTATGTCCTCTCTCATTTCTATTACCATAACCAAAATTACCTACAACACTTTCATCTTTCATTTGTTTACCAATTCTAGCATTAAAATCTCCCATAACAATTTTAAAATGTTGTTTACTCTGTTCAAAAGCCTTTTGTACATCCATATAAAAATCTTCTACTACTTCATCACTGTGAGAACTTGTTGGGGCATAAACCTGAATTATCTGCATTTGATATCTGCTATTAAGTTATATAACTAATCTTGCCACTCTGTCTGATACACCATCAATCTCCACAATATTGTTCTTCCACTTTTTATTTATAATGAATCCTACTCCACTTGTATTTCCAATATTTGTGCCTTTATAATAGAGCATAAAACCACTTTTTAAATCAATTGTCTCTTTACCTTTTCTTCTAACTTCACACAAAGTCCAATAATATCCCATTTAATATAAGAGAGTTCTTCTTCTAATTCTTGCAATCTTCCTTCACTTGAAAGTGATCTGCAGTTGTAAGTACCTAAATAAAAAGTCGTCATCAAATGGCAGCCTGGGTCCGCCTCCAGGATATTCTTAGCACCCTCCGCCTTCGGCCACCAACCGCTGCCTTGGTTGGTGACTTTACAGCCTCCTGGGATTAAGGGCCATGCTTTATTTTTGTCTGTCATAATTGTATAATTGGGAAAAATCTTTATCATTTACACAAACATTCATTCTGCCTTATCAGGCACTGAGAAGAAAGACCATGATGTTTCTTGATCTTAAACTCAGAGGTAAAAAGCCAATAAACTCACCACGCTGGCTAATGCGTGTTGGTGAGCAGCCCATCCATGTTCATATACTATATGAATAAACATATAGTAATAACAGCTGCAACGACAAGAACGTATGGAGTGGACATTAGGAATTTGCCCTGCTCGGTTCCTTTAAGGCCTCCAAGAGGAATCAAAGGGTCTCCTTTCAGTTAATAGCAAACTCCTTTCTGCAGCCCTGTAAATTATACTACTCTGTAAATATAAATTTTTATTAAACGCCCATTATTATATTAAGTAATACAGCCTTAGTAAATTATTACTACTCTGTAAAATAAAATAAAATCAAAGTCAATAATAATATAAATAACTTCTGGGATATAAAAAAAAAAAAACCTTAGAAGAGTCTATAATGATTAATCTCAAACAATTTTTGATTTAATTGATATAAGAATATTCGGAACAGACTTAAAATCATGATATGTTAAAAACCATATCAAACTAAAAATTATTCTAAGTAATGAGTTATATAATATTCTAAACAAGTTTTAATTGTGTGAAAATTTATAGTATTTTCATAAACAGAAAAAAAAACCCTGCATTAAAATATAAAAACAATGAATTGTGGGAAACACTGATTCCTAATATATGCCATTAAATAGCCTACAAAATATCTTGATAAGAGTGTGGCTTTTTCTATGTGTGTGTTCAAAAATAGTCAATCAAAACTTACTCTGCTAAACTTTCTATTAGAAAAAAATATTGCAGTAAAAACCACCTCAAAAATAAAAAATTCAAAATAATAAATTACAAGTTATAATAAATTTAATACTACAAGACAATAAACAATAAAAGACAAAACTTAGCAATCAAAATTAAAGTAAAATAATATCTTTAAAAAAAAAAAAAACACAGTAAAACTATTTCATAATTGTATATGCTTTCATGTCTGTACATGATAAATATATCAAATAAAACATCGCATGAACTTTCAACATATGAATGAGGAATAGTAAACTATTCTATTCCCTTTATTTCAGAACATACAATAGATGTCTGCTAATGCACATGTTCTCAAATTTTAAATGTTTTTTTTAATTTCCCCATAACAAAGCATCTTCAAAAATAAAGAAATTATAATCCTAAGAGGCAAAAAAAAAAAAATCTCTTCTAGCTTGCATCCTACTGGCAATCAATGGTAAATTACGATCAACAATTGTTTAGACATGCTCATAGAATCGTATTAATCCTGACTACTTTACCAGCCTCAGGCAAAAGAAGACTCCCTCACTAATATAAATAAAATACAGCATTAAATTTTATGAAGGAAGCAGAATATAAATGATCAATCTTAAACATTAAAACTCTTTAACTATATGACATGGTTAACATCATAAATAGCAAAATTTGTTGAAAATCCCAGGATCATGCCCAGTTGTCACTTTCAGTACTAGCGGTTCTTATGACTCTCTAACAATAAAGCTATTTGGTTGTTATTATTATTATAGCAAGATTATTGTGTGATTAGATTAGACATTACCTAATGACAAGAATCAGAAAATAACTTTTACTCAAAAAACTCCCAAAATAGAGAAAATACAAGAATTAGTCAAAAATTATCTAGCTGCAGAATTTATTTTAATCAACTATTAAAAAAGAGAAATATATCACTTTTTGGCACAAAGTTCCTACATTTCAAAAATACTTTGTCCATCTATCAACAAGCTTTCAATATGAGTAGACATGAATCATCATCCATAAAGAACTTTTTTCAGGAGACCAAAGTTCAAGACTATAGAGAGGATGTTCCAACATCTTAAAACAAAGTTATGAAGAATGGTGACAGTGTGAGCATGTGGACATGTATTATCATACAATAAAAACCCTCTTGGATAGCAGTTCTGTGGTTGTCTGAATTTTAGGCTTCAGCTTTTGAACATCTCACTGTAATAAGCCCTGTTGATTGTTGAATCTTTTTTCTCATATTCCAGTGCTAGTCTCCTTGTGAATCCCAGAAAACCATAAGCATCATTTTTGCAGCTAGCAATTGATTTTTAAATCTTTTCTTGTTTGATAGTTGAGGATATTACCGTTGCATATTCTATAATTTACTCTTAGACACATAGTGATGAATCCATGTCTCATCAGTAGTAATGATTCTTTTTAAGAAACTTTCACCTTTCTTAAATTATTGATCCAAATTTTGCTTACAGAAATCCAAACACTTCTGTTTGTGCTCTTCTGCTTCTGCAAGTTGATTTAGTATCCATCTCATACAAATTTTTGAAAACCAATCTGTTATGGAATATTGCACAGGCAGAGCCATAGCTGCCATATAATTCACAATCATTTTGTTTATTCAATAAGATCAGTTCACATGCACACTTAATATTGACATTAGTCATGAACATGGTTCAGAGTCCGATGCCCTCTTCATGACTTATAATTGTGCAACATTCCTATTGGCACCAGGCACAATCTCAAAACACAAAATGCCAATCATAGATGAGGCAATCTCTTATATTGCAAAGAGTTGATAAGACAGTGCAGTCAAAAACCAAAGCTGATATTTTTTGATTAATCCTCTTAAAATAGCAAATTGCATCAAGAATATAGACAATAATCAAGCATCAAAACAATTCAATTTCTACACTAGATCTATTTTTTGACTTATGACCAATAATGCACAATATAATAATATATCATTAACAGCAGATTATCTCAGGAATCCAGGCATAACAATATGAAAAGCCAGAAAATAACTTCCTATTAACTCCCGCACCCTCAATACAAATAAAACAAATGACTATAAACTTTTCAAAATATATAAATACCATTTTCAGGAAGAACACACTTCAAAGAAAGAAAAAAATTATATTTCAAATTTAAATCTTTAAAAACCACACACACATATACATAATTAACTATAGAGGTTAGCTAATTATTTGTCTTGTATTAAATTAGAATTTTTATTAATTAGTAATTTTTATAAATCTAATTCCACAGAACGCTAAGAATAAATATTTTTTTTTGTACGTCAGCCAAACGATAAAAAATAGAATGAATTCTAATTTAATTAGATGTACATCCAATCAGAGTGCTTGGAACATTCGTTATTCAATCGTTATATCAGGGCAAACGAACAACGAATGTTTTAAGCACAATGATTGGAGCTGTCCTAAGTTTGTTTACATATATTTTTACGTGCTTATTTATTCAATTCTGATTAGCAATCCTTTTATTGATCAAAAATAAATATAATCTAAAAACATTTGTAAATAATTTTAATAATTAAAAAAAAAAAAAAGTAACGGTTTAATTCAAATAATCCTCTATCTTCCCGTTTCCAGCGGTGGGATAAAAGTCTAAGTTTCAATATTTGATGTTACAGGAAACTGATGATAAGGAAACAGCAGGAAGAATCAAATGGATTCCTGAGTGACCTACACAGGATGAAAGTTCAAGTTAAAAATGTTTAAAAAATTACAGACAGGACAGAATGCAAGAGAGATGAAACAGCTGAAATGCAGGCTAGTTTAGTGACAGCGAAGACAAAACAAGGCAAAATATTGAAATACATTCTCTTCTGTCATTTTCCTTGTTATTAATCCTTACAATTAATAAATGTCTGAAGTAGGAATGACAGAGTGTTTGAATAATCTTATGGGAATAGATAAACTATCATTATAAATATTAATCTGCATTTTAATATTCTATAAGATAGATATCTTTTAACACCTTAACTTAAAATCAACCATTATCATTGAAGATTAATATCTATTGTTTAAATATATATATATTACTTACCATATACATTATTAAAAGCCTATTAATGTAGTAGTGGGTCATTAACTTGATATACCCATAATTTCAATTTAAATCTCAGTGAACTTTGATATTTTTATTTCTAATAAGGAGCCTGTAGGGCCAGTTAGCAATACAAAATTGATCAGTAAAGTGATATTTGCTATTTTTAATATAATAAGTAGGATAATTAAGACCAGTCAAAGGAATAAATAATGTACTTATCAAAGAAGCTAAAAATATTTTAACAAAATTTAACTTTCATATACAAAGACACCCCATGTGGAACACAGCTTAAATTCTATAAATAACTGCATGAAAGTGTAAACAATAAAAGAAAAATATAGTTTATATAACCTTTTTATATACAAAAATTTATAGGGTGTGATATTAAGCTAAATGAGAAGCATATAAAAAATAAAGAGAAATATATAATGCAAAAAAAAAAATGGTTAACATTTATACAGGACTATGATTTGAACTTTGCTTTGAAAGATCCTTTTGCTCATTCTATAGACTTAAAAATGCTTCCTCTGCCAATCAAAACTTCAATAGTAGTCACATGTATATATATTATTTACTCAATAATCCCTTGTTAATTTTTTATTACTTTGTGAAAGGAAATGGGATTCTATTCTACAAATGTATTATTAATGTAATGTATTTCATATAAAATAATTTTAAGATTGATTATAAAAACAATTTATAATGCTTGTTTCTCTTCACAACAAATGTTTATACACTGTACAATTCTAAATCTAGAAACCAAGATGATAAAGTTGTTTTTTACCTTTAATAAATGCATATCTTTAAAATTTACTTCAAACTTACATCACATCCTAATGCCACTAATTTCTTCGTATAATAAGACAGTTTTTTAGTAAAAATTATATAATAATCATTACTAATACACTGCTTTATTAAAGTATTTAATATAAAATATTAATTTTGTTTTCATGTAAAAAAAATTTTTTGAGTGATCCTATACTTTTGAAATGCATGGTGGACAAAGGAAATAAATATACTTAACTGAAGCATAGCTAACCCAAATAGCTAACAAATTATAGGTCAATAAAAACACATCTAAAGGAAGATAAAACAAGAAATAACTATAATCCCTTTCCATTAAGAATTTAACTAGCCTGGGAGTTTTATTCTTCTTTGTAAAAAAAATGTTGAAGATGTATTTGTTTTACAGTTAATTATTTAAGACATTTTATCTATTAGCTTATTTACATTTTTTTTTTATGTAAATGGGAATAAGAACTATTATTACTAATAATATGTGAATTTCTTTCAGTTATACCAGTAACCCAACCATATGAAATAACTTGCATTTAAACTATATATTCTAGATGCGAAATTCAAAGCAGAATAAAAATAAATATTTGTCAAGTTAATGTAATGTAATTGCTGTCAAAAATAGTTTACTAAAATTTTCATTTAGCTCATTATGTTTTCTATTTAGTTCATTAATAAAATGTAAACTATAATGTAAATAGATTTACTATTATAGTTTGTTTTATTATTTTAAAAAATGTATAATTATTAATAATAAAAAACATAATATGTATGTAGTTATTATACATACAAACAAGTTGGATGACATTTACAGTAATCAAAAATAATTATAACAATCAAATGATTAATCATTTTGGAAAGTTATGAGATATTTGAGCATCAAAGAGATATTAAACTTCAATTTCAGAAACCTTTATTCTAACATTGAATTAAACCATAGAAATAAAATGTGATTGATATTTATAAATTAAGTTAAGACCCAGAAGTTAGTGGATATTTTTTGATTGCTTTTAAAAAAAAAAAAAAGCTTAATCAAAATACTATGAATTTCATCTTAGAGAGGAATTTCTTACTTTTCCATCTAATCATGATTAATAATAAAAAATATTAGGTCTTCAAATCATAACTGAAATTCATTCTAGAATGAATCAGAATTTTTATACTAATTGACAAAATCAGAATCTATATGCGAAATATTCTTTATAATAGGGTTTCCACTTATGAAATTAAATGTAAATAAATTAGAATTTTGGCAGTTCACTAATTTGCATTGATGCAGTAAATATTATAAATATAGGAATTCTGTCAATTCATTTAATAAACAATTATTTACTTTGTAATAAAAAAAATAAACTCATAGCAGTGCCTACAAATAGCCATTATAATGTAATAATATCAGTTCCAATATTTCCCCCTTATGATTAAAAGAACTCACAAATAAAAATTCTGTACAGATACTCCTCATGGAAAATGATATACCTTTGCTACTTATAAAATACCTTCACAGTATAGGTGCCCATTCCTAACATGCTTAACATTTTTAAAGCAAATTTAATGACGAAGCCAAAAAAAAAAGTATAAACAAGCTTTGCCAAGTCCAATTGTCTAACATTTAACAAATCTGGAACAATTAAAATTATAAGTCCAACTGAAAATGCCAACATATGTTTCAAAAAATGACAAACACCTTTATTATTTAAATCATACTAATAAGCTGATAATACAAACACTATACTGGTAACGTTACAATATAACCATATGTGTTTAGCCTTGATAAAGTATAAAAATTCAAATCCATAGATCTTAGTCTATTATAATAACCAGGAGATAAAAAAAAAAAACTGATAGTAATCTCTTCCATTCATGTTCTTTTTTATTTAGTTATTGACCACCATTATAATTATTAACTAACCTTGTAATTATTAACAAACTTGCACAGATGTTGTGAAAAAAATTGGGTATTCTTTAGATCATAGCATTTACAAATCTATTTAATAGTCTTACTATTAAACATTTGTAGTATAAATATCAATACAAACTGCAGTCTATTCCACAATCATAATGCAATATACCCCTGTTTTATCTAGTGATAACATTTTCCAGAGTACCTGGTAAATATGGAGTAAAGGTCTGCCAAGTATTTATGACAAAGAATTCTTATTAACACAAATTAATTTACCTATAATAAACATGCAGAGTACAGACCCCATTTGCCAAAAACTTTTTTATTGATGAATATCCTGCCCAAATAAAAAAAAATCATGGAAAGAAAAGGCAGTAAAAAATCCTAATAAACGTAGACATTCTAAACAGAAAGTTTTGTATTGCTAATTTTTTATTTTCTAATATATGTAATAAAGTTTGGTGTCTGTTTATGTTTTGTTAAGAGTTAGCATAGCTATATCTACATAAATATAAGTTTCTATTTAAACAAAAATAATAGCATGGTACAAAAATTAATTCACTCATAAACATATATTAACAAATTTGATAGCATTTTGAAGTTGTAATGAATTTAATATCTCATGAAGTATTAGAGAATATTACTTATAAAAACACATTCAATTAGAAATAAGATATCAGAGATGGGAGTGAGAAAACTCCAAATTGCAAATAATAAAAAGTACTGCAGAAAGATTCTAAAATAGATATTTATGATATGGTAATGTACAGATAGGCAGAATAACTTTCAGAAGAATTCTAGATAAAAACATTTCAGAAACTTGATAAAATCATAGACTAACATTAAAGTTATCAGACTAAGTGATTGGGGAAAATTTTATTGCAGCTCAATGCTTAATGTAAGTTTAAGGATCATTAACAATAGTAATCCGATCTATTTACTTCTCAGATTGAATGATATGCGGAAATTTGTTGCAGCTATAAGGACTATTAAAATTAGTAATCCAGCCTATTTACCCTACATCAGACTGAGTGATATAAAAAAATAATAATCTAGTCAATTTAGTCTACTTAGTACTTAGGTCTTTTCCATCAACCATAAAGTTGCCACAGATCCCACCAAACTTGTGCCATTTTGCCAGCCAAAAATCCTTAATGCCATTCAAAATAGCAACAAATAAATCATCTTCTTTGTGAGATTAACACCACATAAATTCACCTAAACATGAAATTAAGCGATGTCCTGTAATTCCATGGCATCTTTTGTTTTTGCAAGAAGGCTTTCATTGATTTCTACAATTTTGTTAGGCCCTCCAATTTTTCTCAAACTTTTATATATAGAAGGCTATATATGCAAAACTCTTGAATAGATGTTCCAATCAATTCCTCTCTTATCTTCTTTCAATAGATATTAATTCTCTCACAAATGTAATTCTGGATCCCACAAACCACCTTCCTTTTCAAATGGATATTCACTTGTCACAATTTTTCATATTACATCACCATTGTTTGCCCATTTTCAAATAAAATTCCATATCATGGTCATTAACACACACTTTTTTTGGATGCCAAAATCTCATAACTTTGAAAATATTCCATTGCATGCTGTTTCATAGAAGGCAAGTCCCAAATTTTAATCATTCTTTCAAAATGTGAGGGGAAAAGCAAAGTACAAAAACAAAAATAGCTTATTCAGGAAGAATCATCATTTGACATCATACTAATCATTACTGATGTGAAATCACACAGTTTGAGGATTTTTTGTTTGTTGAAAATGGTAATATGTAAGTACCCTCTACTTCAGAGCCATCTATTGTAAACACAAATAATCAATGGATGTGGTAGTGCCTTCTAAATTAAATGGATTTATATTCATACATCTAACAGCTATTTTTACTTCTTTTATGTAATCAATATAACTAAGGCAAATAAGCAAAGTAGTCTGGTAAAATCATATCATGTTTTCTTTGAGAAAATTATTAAACTCCCAATAATGTTTTATCAAAATGCTCCCTCCTCCATCAATATAAAGTTTAACATATTTATATATTCAATCATTAAAAACCAGCCAACACTTAGACAATCCCAATATTAATAACAATCAACAATTTCAAACTGTTATCAAGGCAATCTCCTTTTAAGCATAGGTGGACATAGGCAAATAGATCAATACTTAGAATTAATGCTACCTAACTTGCTTAAAATATTTCAAAACTGAATGAAAAAATACAAAATGACCAACTACACATGGAAGTTTTGTTCAAATCTAAACATACTGAAAGATGAAAGAAAAGTAACTGGTTTATAATCATACATAACCTAACTTTCACAGTGACTGATAAAGTTTAGTTTATATATTTTAAACATATAGTTGTAAAACATGAGCCAGGTAAACAAAAATTAAACATAGAGCTACAAGAAAATAATGTAAAAATATTAAAGTGGTGATAATTTATAGAACCTGATTTTAAAATTTTATCTGTATAGACCCTGATTTTAAAATTTTATCTGTATAGACAAAGAAATAAATCAGAAAAGGTAGGGGTTTTTCAAAGAAAAATGCTGATAAATAAATAAAGATAAAAATGAAGTGAGAAAAGATAATGAACTAAGACTAAAAAATGTGTCACTAATAATTTAAAAACAAAATATCCCAAGAATAAGTCACCCTCAGAATGAGAACTGAGATTATGGGAGAAAAGATGGCTATGATTATAAAGAATTTAATGCATGATATTCTCTATCATTATCCTCATTATCAAATATAAAAATAACTTTGAAAATAATAAGGCAAAATACAAGTCTACAATTGTAAGATTGTCAACTAAATATTATGGAAAGACTAGCAAATTTGAAGAAAAACAGCACATTTTTCAATATAAAAGGGCTAAGAACAATAATGCATATATTTCTATATTCTTTGAGCACAAAAAAAAGATCAGATATTTGTTTAAATCTATGCCAAAATTGTTTGTCTAGAAAGAAATAATTAAAGAAATTAGACAGATAATTAGTGTAATAGTAAATAGTGTTCTATTTAACAAATATTAAATGATAATGAATATTTCTCTATATGAAGATTTGCTTTCATAAATTTTGCCAGTCTAAGAAATTTTAAATATTTTAAAGCTGTTCTAATTATTCAATGTTCACACATTTTATTGTGGAATATACTTTTAATAATAGTATCAAAAGACAACAAGCAGTATGCAATAACTCTGATTCTATAGAACAACTTGAACTATATATTAGCAAAGCTCTGGAATGTAAGCTAAAATTTAGTTTAAATGAATACAAATTGTTATAGGGAGAGTGCTTTTCAATATTAAATATACAGTGTACATAGTGTCATTAAATTTCTTTAAATTTAATCACAACTTTCTTATAAGTCTTGATATTTTATTGCATTGTCTTGAATTAAACTGAAAATAATAGGATAGCATAATATTTAATTGCAGCTGTAAATGTCAAATCAAATCTTTAAAAATGTTTCCACAGAAAAATAGATATGCAAAAAATTTATATCGTCATCCTCCTCAAGAGCTATTCATAAATGAGTATTATTTTCCAAAAAAAAAAAAACCCACTCCAGATGAAGAAATATATAGCAGCTGTAAAATTTATTATATGCTTATATAAACATTTGAAAAACAGTCACTCTTCTCAAACCTGGAATTTAATTGTAAGTATAGGGGATTTGAACTCAGATTTTCAAGCACCCTCCATCACTATCTCATACAAACTGATACACATGACCACACACATGTAGAAAAGATAAATAATCACCAATGGGTTTTCATCATCAGATTTCCAATGATATGAATGGCTGAAAAGTTGGAGGTTGGAGTAGATTGAAGCCTGTCCATTAGAGTATGAAGATTGGCTATCTTAATATAAACTGAGCACTGATTATATATATATTCTAACCCAGTAAATATCCTCTGTTTATTCTGTAATTATTTATTAGTTTAGTTTGCACTAATTTTTCAGGTTGGAAATTAAGGCAACCAAAATAAAACAAATATCCACTAATTCGCCAATATGATCTAAAATACTTTTCATATAATACAATTGTACATTCAATTCTCTTAAGCCATGCCACGATTGTAATAACAACAATAATTGATCACTTATTAATTTAAAGAATAATTATAATAATATTAATCTCAGGGTTCTTTGTTTCATGTAAGGAAATGCTCGGCGGTATTGTGTTGTCGCATATGACTGGCATTCTGGTCGGCTATAGGAAACATTTATTTTACTTAAATTCAATGTGTCTTCATCTCTCATATCAACTGCTATATTATTTAAAGAGATGATAATTCTATTCAATAATGACGTATAATTTTGAATAACACAGCCCTTTTTTCCAGAATCTCAGTCAGAATAATAAAAAGACAAGGGTGCTTTTTGTGTCCTTCCATCATCCATGACAACACAATCATATAACTAAGATTTATTACTTAGACAATTTAACTAAATGGGAATGGAATAATGTGCAACCAAAATTAATGGTTTGGAAAAAAATTCATTTTTTTTTTTTTTTTTTTTTACACAAAGGTGAATGTTTAGTCTTAAGTTTTCAACTCCATAAATAATTATCATTAAACTAAATATAATGACATATTCCGATCTGCTTAAATTTATTTCTCTGGTCTATTAAGTTTTTAAGGGTTTGAAATGATTTCGGACTCAAGAAAAGGTTTTGCAAATATTGTGCAAACACTTATATTTAGCATATAAAAACAAAAAAAATGAATCTACAACAAATTTTAACAAGACTATAATTTATTATTATCACAAAAAAATATATGAACATTTATTCAATAATCCCATATTAATACAAAAATATAAAATATAACTGATATTAATCTGTATACTCTTTTGGTTATGGACTAGAGGTTACTACTTCTCCTGTATGCAATCATATGGATTGATTAACTACAAGTACATTTCATTACCAATACATTAATTATTAAATTTTGGTAACCTTGTAGAAGCTTTTATTCAAAATTATTGACTAACTATTTTTTTTTTTTTAAATGATTAATCCAATCATCTGCAATACGCAAAATATTAAATTTATTTCTAATACATTTACTTTATTTATAGTCTTTAATGGGATAACCTATTCTAATTATAGGCCAGTTATCAGAAGTCACATTTACCTTCTTACGTTTAACTTAATGCTAACTTAAGTTATGATACAAATTTTATTCATACGTATAATTTTAAATATGAGTATTATTTAATTACTAACCAGAATTAAATATTGCATTTGAATATTCCTTCAGTAAATAAGCGTTTTAAATTACGCAATTTTAATTACTTTCTCCATTGATTTACTTGTCAAATACTAGCAATATTTAGCAGCACAATACAGATATTGATCTTAGTTACTAACGCACTATTTATACTAAAGTGGATCTTGAGGAACTAACACCTCCAATATAACCTTTATCTTGCCCGAACTTTCAAAATTAAGCACAATAATCAACACCTTCCATGGTGGAGCTATCTTTATTTTCACATGAGGAATATGGAATAACCACGAAGGTCTGTAGAGTAATCTACTACATTAAAATATTTTGGTGGTTTCTTGCCTCTTACTTGGGCATACAACGAACACACACCAAATACAATCCTCTCCTGGGATTTAAATGAATGAAGCATACTAAATGCTAGATAAATTCTTGATCGTCCTATCTATGAGAATCGATCACTTGGGCTATAAACATACCCGAACATTATATTTAAAATCTTCCTCTCATGGAAAACAAAGCTTTTGGGGAGATCATTTTTCATCCCACAAAATAAATACATTATAATTATTACCTATGCGAATATTAAGCATATACCAATGCTATATCTGGGCAGGATAAGTAAATACACTGATTATATTAAACTTATGTTACCGTGTATACTTTGATCAACATCTGAAATCAATGGACATCATAGAATAAAAGTATAATAATTTTAATTTTAATAAAGGAACATTCAAAAATAGTTGGTAGCATACTATCTTAAACTAAATAAAGTGGATGTTTTATTTAAGAATAATTAGGAATAAATTCCTCAATTAATACAGTATAAATTCGTTTCAAAACTTTAACAAGAAATATTTTGTTATAGCATTTTTTTTTTTTTAGTTACTTCTGATAATTTTCAATATTTATTTTACCCCTTAAATATCTAAATATTTTTCTTTTATGTATCTAACATACAAAATTTCTACCTACAATTGTATGTAATAATTAAAACATATTTTATAGATTTTTTCTTTCGTGTTAAATATCAACTTAACCTAGAATAATTATATTAAAACATACCTTTGTCATTACAAGGTTATTAAATATCCCTTGACCATACAGACTTTAACCTATGTGATATAACAAAAAAATACATATCATTTATAACTTAGTTTTAAACAATCATTAATTAACAAGTGCATATTCTCTCATTAGAAAATGTTTTTCTGTTGAGCAATTGGTCCAGGTGAAAAGCTTTATCCAGTCGTCTTTCACGAAGCAAGTTTAAAAACAATAAACACAGGGTATTATTTCCTTTAAATAAAAGTTATCTTATTTTGTGCGTTTAATAAATTAGTAAAGAAAAATATAGCAGAATTGAAGATTAATTCTTACTTGAATTAAACTGCTACAATTTTGGGATCCAAAGAAAATAAAATATGCATATTCTAACATAACGAACAGTTGACGATAGACGATAAACATACACAATTCTTTTCTTTTTTATTATTGATGATATGTACAATTCATATTAGCTAGCTTACTTATGGATGGAAATGCGCAATTTTTCCGAGAGATTATTCTGATAATAACTGCAGCTGATTTACATGTATAGGAAGTTTTAATAACTCCAACTGATGTGTAATATAATATATCATTTATTTTTATCATTAAGTCACTAAGATATTTGGTTTTGTTCATACTTTAGGAATTATAAATTTTTTAACGGTAACTTCTCCGTAAGAATGCCCCTATATAACTCTTCCTATATTTACTCTGAGAAAGTTTATATTTTTTTTCAAAAAAAAATATACAGGTGCATAATTTAATCTTATTTATCATTATTATTATTTCCAGACAATTCTTGGTGAATAAAACATATTTTAACGTATGTAACTACATTACTTGTAAAGGCAGACAATATTTAGAAAGAGCGCGAAAATGTTTCTAGTTGATTTTCCTTGGTTTCAAAATATTTCTTTCAATTATTTTTTTTTTTTCTTTCTATACCAAGAAAATAGCAATAAATGACATAAAGTTAATAAATAATTAATTTTTTTTTGGAAATCGCTTCCTTTCCTTAATTTAGATGTAATATAATTTTTCGTGAATCCTTTAGTTACATCTGTCATTTTTGAACTTTAGCGTGAGACAATATATTTTTAAGTATAAAAGGTTTTTAAATAGGTAGATGGCAAAGAAAATCAGGATATCTTATCAAAAAAATTTAGCCACACATTATATTATTAAAATTTTACTTTGATTACATTTATTTCTGCAAAATAAAATGAAAAAATTGAGTTACCAAATTTCAGCACTGTTCCTTCCTTGAAAACTAAAAGCAGACTATATCTTTTTTTTTTCAAAAAAAGAAATGATCTTGATTATGAAATTGGTTGTTTCGTTTTGTTGTTGTTTTTTTTTTTTTTTTACTTTAGCGACCTCTTCCAGAAAAATAATCATTTGATTATAACATAAACAAAAGAAAGGAAAAACTTATTACAATCATATAGTTTTCAGTATTATTTACCTGGATTACAAAGTAATTTGACAATATAAAAAAATAATAATAAATACATTAAATTAACAATCAGTGATGTATAATTCTTTAAACATTATTTTTTTTTCTTTTTTTTTTTTACAAAAAGAAATTACCAGAAGTTATTGTGCTTTATGATAAGACACTCATCCACTCTCCCCTCTACCCATCCAAAATCAATTACTGTTTAGCTTTTATACCATATTAATTTGCTCTAATTATTAATATCTCAATTAAATTATTCATGTTCTCTCTTTAAAAATGACATTGAGTTATTAAATCTATTAGTTATTCACCCAAAACATGCCAAAGTGAGTGAATAGCATACTTTATTAATCAATTATTACTATTGTTATTTTATCTTTTTATTTCTTTAAAAAATAGCATTGTTTTCCTGCAGAAATAATGCCAAGTAAACCAAGTGTCAATAACACTAGGTTACAATATATATATGTGGGAGATGATAATCTGGACCAACTGGTGGATGCTGTTTTAGCACAAAATATGTATATTGGTGATTATTTATCTTTTCTACATTTGTGGTCGTGTGTATCAGTTGTATGAGAGAGTGTGGATAGATGGAGGATGTTTGAAAATCTGAGTTCAAATCCCATATACTTATATATTTATATACAAATTGTTTTCTTTAACAAAAAAATATCTATATCAACAATCTAAAAATTTCCATAAATACCTCTAGATGTCACTACCTTAAAAAGATTTTACTTTTTTTTTTTGCCTCTCAATACAAAATATTGCTATAAATTAAAAATATATGCAATGCGATGTGATCATCATCACTCACATTTTTTGAAATCTTAATATTTTGTGATGAGCCCAAAAATAATAAAATTTATCATCAGTTTTGTTCTTAACATGCATGTGGAGATCCAATCTCATAAACAGAAATATACTGTATATTCAATCCTTTATTTATTGTACATTCTACAGTCAAACAGATTCCTGTATATATGCACATTTTCAAATAAATACAGAAGACTGAATCTACCAAGTCCATTTTTAAACATGTCTCCTTCCTCCATATCCATGGGAAACAAGATCATTAAGATTACATCATTCTTTAATCATCATAATGATTTTTTTTAAATTGTCATGAACACATGATAAATCAAATGACCACATATTTTGAAACATAGATGATAGGATTATGAAGTTTACAGAAGTTGTTAGTCATTCAAAAAGTTAGTTTTTCTCTTAATAAGTGAACCCTTTTTTACATACAGTGCATATAACATAAGTAAGTTTCAAAACTAGATGCTATCTTATAGTCATTGGTTGAATCTCCAGTTCTTCAAATATATAAATGCATCAACAAAATAGTATTGACTTTAGCATATTGCTGCAAAAATTAATTTTTAACTAAAAAATAAACTTCAAAAATAAAATTAAATAAAAATAGCTTTCTCAAAAGAAATAATCATTTTTGAAATATCACTATTGCCTCCTATTAGACTTCCAAAATAAATTTAAAAAAAGTTACTTTAAGAGATAATAACAAAATCTATAAACTTTACAGTGATATAAAAAAATATTTTCCATGTGCAAAAAGATTTATAAAAATGCATTCATAATTTTTTCAAATATTATGTAATGCATAACTTTACACTGATCAATATTTTAAATTCATTATCTAAATCAAGAATATATATTTTTACTAGTAAAGATTTTTTTTTAATTGTGAAAGATAAGGTGTGAATGCAACATCTCCATGGGTATAGGAAATACACTCACCTTAGAAGGTCTTATATTTCAACCGTTTAGAACAGGGGTCTGCAAACTTTTGAGATGGAAGAGTCAAATCTGACACTCGCAACAATTTAAAAATTATTCAAGAGCCATGAATATATTTTTACAAATAAAGAAATACTATAACAAGTTATAATATTAATTATTATTAAATGTAGATTAAATCACATGGGAAATTGGTAGCATTGGTTTTAATCAGTGTGAACAATGTGAGCTTACATTTCCTTAGAAAGTTTCTGTATGTCCAGTTGGTAACTAGTGATTTTTAATTTAAGGCATGATTCCAAGTTGAGATTAATAATTTGGTTCCTCAATTTACATTTAATAAAATTCATATTAGAAAATGATTATTCACATAAATATGTAGATCCAAAGATATAAAAAATACCAAATGCAAATTTTTTCAACTCATGATATGATTCTGGAAGACTATTCCAAGCAATAAAAATCATAGTCTGCTTTCTGTAGGCTTTTTATAGCACTCTGCTGGTTCTGTGAAAACAGACTACATTTTTCTTTTTCCAGTTCTTCTATTTCATTATCAAGGTGAACAAATTTGGAGCTCCATAAATCTTTGGGTGTTAAGTCCAGCAATTTACCTACATCAATATCAAATAGTGAAAATTTTAATTCTCTCACATTGGCATTAAGAAGATTTGTAATAAAAGCTAGAGTTGTTTTATCATTTCTAAATGTCTGAAACCTTTGAAGAAAAGATTCTCTCATGTTTAAAATTTGTTGTCTTACAATAATCTTTGTTAATGAGAGCATTGTTTTCTCAGTGATATTGAGACAAGTTTTGGAAATGAACTAAAGTTCCACTCTCTAAATCTTTAGCAAATTTCAACAACTTCTTTTCAAACAAAATAATTTCTTCTACCATTGGAAAAGCAGTATTTCCCTTACCTTGTAATTTATGATTGAGCTGATTCAATTATGATATAATATCAACCATGAAATACAAGTTTTTCAACCATTGACCTTCTGTTAATTCTAAATATTGAATGCCCTTGTTGAAAAATAGTTTGATTTCATTTATGCAAAATGTTTTAATATGCTGCCTCTGGAAAGCCATCCAACACTGTTATATTGGAAAAGATCTGAATATTCACCTCCATTTCACATAGTAACTCTTTAAATTGTCGATGGTTAAGTCCTCTTGCTGCAATAAAATTAATAATCTTAATTACAAATTCCATAACTTTACTGATTTCTTCTGAAAATGTTTGTGCACAAAGTGCTTCCTCATGAAGGATACAATGGAAAGTAATTACTTCATGATTAATGTTTTCTTTTAAAATTGAAACAACTCCCCTTTTTGATCCCATCATAATTTTTTCTCCATCAATTGCAATTGACACAATTTTATCAAGTATGATATAAGTTTTTCCCCATGAATTCAATGACAGCATTTGCTATGACCTCTCCTCATGTTTGGCTCTTCAGTAGCAATAATCCTAAAAGTTCTTCCCTTGGACCCTCAGATAATATATACCGCACATAAAGGGAAATCTGGGTGGTGCCCTTGATGTTGCAAGACTCATTCACTGCAATTGATAAAGCTGAAGATAATTTAATGTCCTCGATTTATTAATTGCCACATTTAAGGCCATTTTAACTGTCCTATCTGCTATTGTTTTGGCAGATAATAGCATGTTTTTAATTTTATTTAAAATCTCTTTTATTTTTGAAATCACAAAAAAGTTCTTGAGATGCTTTAACAAAACATTTTATGCACACATCATCTGTGAATGGTTTTCCTCTCTTAGCAATTTCCTGAGTTACTACAAAATTTGCTATGTTAACATTATTGGCAGGCTGTCACCAATAATCAAATACACAACTTGATTTTTCAATATTTTTCTGAAGTTCTTCAATTGCTCTTTTTCTCATGTCACTGACAGGATATTTTATGGTAAATGTGTCATGTTTTGTCATTACGTGTCTCTTCAAATTATACACTTCTTGTTTTGTGCCAGCATTTCTTGACAAATAAGACAGGTTGGAGGGCACTCCGAGTTTGCTATAAATGCGAAAGATTCAGTCTAGTTTTAAAACCACAATGCTCATCTAATGTTTTTCTCAGCCTTTTCTTTGTAGTCATGTTGAAAAACAATTTAAATATTGTACTTTATTTAACATATTATATGCACGTTTGCACAACTACACAAAAAATACTACATTAATCTTCTAGATTGTGCATTCACATTCTGCCATTGCTAACACTGCCTTGTTCACTAGAGAGCAACCATGTGCCCACTCATTATATGCGAAGTTTTGCTAGACTTATAAAATAAATAAAATCATGATTACATTAATAAAACCTTTTAAAAATTTTATAAATTGAAACTATGATAAGTTTTATTTTCAATTTTACTACAAAGTAGGGAGTCTATATTTCCCAGATTTGTCCTGATTTTATCTTTATTTCTTATGATTTTTTATTTCATATTTGCAATGTTTGTTTTTGAACATGAGTTCCGATTAGGCCCTGTGAAAAAATAGACATTACTGAAGAGCCACATATATATATCCAAAGAGCCACATATGGCTCATGAGCCATAGTTTGCTGACTCATGGTTTAAAATAATGGCATTTATCTGTGTAATTTTGATTATTTAAAACTTACTACATCTTCCAACTATTCATAGCTAGATAAATAACAATAAATGAAAACAAATTTAAAAATGAAAAAAAAAAAAATTAATCATAAGTGATAATTTTATTGAAAAAAAAATGAACTGGCACTAGAAAAAAATGTCTCTCTCTCTCTTTAACAATCATTGAAAAATAATGTTGCACCCAAGTAATAAAAAAGAATGTAATTAGTTGCTCAAAAGGGCAAGTAATAGAATGTAAAAATGATAAATTAAGCATAACAGTTCCATTTAATTTCACTACACTATCATCAACTGAAAATTGTTTCAATATATGTCTATAATAAGATATATTATGAATATTTTTAATTATAAATATGGATAGATAACCATTTACAAGATAATTTAATGCATTGTTTTTTTAAATAAAAAAATTCTAAAGTATATATATAAAACTTCTCCACTGCATATTTTTGAAATATTCATATATTTTAAGAATGTGTGGTAGAAGTACAAGTTGAGTTGTTTCAAGTGCTTATGATAAAATTAAAAAACTGATATATTAATATTTTAATGGAATTTAAAGTTTACATATGGGCTAGGAATGATCTCTCATTTTTGAAACATTCATATATTTTAAGAATGTGTGGTGGAAATACAAGTTGAGTTGTGTTCAAGTGCTTATGATAAAATTAAAAAACTGATATATTAATATTTTAATGGAATTTAAAGTTTATATATGGGCTAGGAATGATCTCTCATTTAGCAAATGATTAATAATAATCATTAAAATATTTATCTGAAATAGTTGGTGTCAAAATTGGGAGTATAGAAAATTTGAAAGTTAAGAATCAAAATGTAATAAATAAAAAAAACAATGAAGACACAAAATATGCTGTATCAATATATACTACTTCAAAATGTAAACAAAAAGAAAAAAAATTACAATTCGTAAATTTAATAAATTTTACGATACAGCAGCAGCCATATTTCCGTCTCGAAATACAATATGCAATCACATTTATAATGTTTTTTCAGATTACATCACTCATTTTATCTTTTCCATACTTAATGTGTATAGTATTTTACATAATAATATGTTTTCTAACCATAAAGATAAAAGTTTTAGAATGAATGTTATTGATTTAGTAATGGCAGAAAAAAAGCAGTCAACTATACTGAGAATATAAAATCAATAATAGTAAAGTGATTGTATAGATTCCTAAGTTGATATGAACTTAAAATCATCAAAACAACTAGAAACCAGTCTGCTAAGTAAGAGATTGCTGTTATATTGCCATGGGAGGGGGGGGGGCATAGAAAAAATATGATCCAAATAATTGTAATAAAAGTGTGACATTTTGTTATTCATTTTATTTAAAATAATTGATAAAATATAGTTGTTGTTTTTTTGAGTTAATGTGAATGAGTAAACATTCACGCAGTAAATGTATATATAATTTTGCTTATACTATCATTTTAATTTTTATATATCTACTATGTACACAAAAGCATTTGCATTATATATATATAATATATAAGCATGTTGAAAAGTACTGCACATGTGCAGCTCAGAAAGCAAAAGCTATTATATTGTGATCAAACATTATTAACAAAACATTATTACACACAATATATGATATACACTAGAGCATAAAACAAAATATAGTAGATATCACAACTATATTGTGTGTTTTGGTTTGGTAGATATATGGTAATGATTACCTTTTAATGCAGCTAAAAACATTTGATTTAAAATAATGCCAATCACAGAAAAAAATGAGTATTTGAAAAAATATAATTTAGTTAATGTTCATACATAATCTTGTACTAAAGGTGAGAAACAAAATAGTGTTATAATAATAATTTCAATATTATCAATTAAAGTGAATAAATAGTAAAAAGTTTAAATAAACCTATTAAAATTTATTTTTCAATAATTTGTTAACAGTATCTCAGAAAGCAATTCATAATATATATAATAATAAACTTTCCTTTAGTACTTTATTAAATCATAAAAATATAATTTAATAAAGCCAATTAACTTTTGATAAAAGCAATAGTTATCTGACGATCACAAACTTCAGCTTTCACTAATAAGACCTTGCAATTTTCTCCCACTATACAATAAAACAATGTTGTCGTCCGTCCCCCCGGGGGGTCAGCAATTGCTTTAACAGTATTTGAACTCTAGTTGTCTGCTCATAAATAAACAAAGTTTTAATATGTATCATTAACGTCATTATTTTATAGTGTTTATCATAAGTAAATTTTACCTATACACCTGGGTCTCTTTTTACGCGGATTTATTTAACGTGATTTTGAAGTTACGTGATTCATGTTTCTTCGGAAGTCGAACTCCGATAATGCGCTATTACTTTAAATAATAAATTTTGTGCACTTACGTCATATTGAAAGTAATAGCACATTATTGGAATTCGACTTTCATCTTAGTAATTTCAATATTTTCAGTGCTTTATAATAGTAAGATTTTATGGAATAATGAAATTAAAATCATGATTTACACATTTTATGTATACACACATTAAATTTTACAAGATTGTAATGTAAATTTGTTCAAACATTGTGCGTGTTAATTTTGCATTTTAAATCACATTCTGTTTTTGCTTTTTAAAAAAGAACGTAATCAATTATTAATCATTTAGTGTCTGCAAGTTTATTTTTAAAAGGTGAGTAATAGCAGTGGGCACAATTAAAATTGAAAATTAAAAAAATTAAAGACAAAAATAATTTAATTTTTAGTTGTTAGAGTAATTACTAATTATGTTGTCACCAGAAAACCATCAACACAATGAGAGTGACGTTGGCGCTAGTTGTATTTCCTCTTGTGAAGAATCTGATTTTTTACCAGTTTGCAAACGAACCTTTTCATCAGCAAATAGCGATAATAATTAAAACGTGTATAAAAAAATGTAAATTACTGTACTGTAAATTATGCATAAAAATATATTGTTTTGAATAAAATTAAATATTATAGTTAAAAAAAGTTTGTCTTGTATCAATTTTTTTCAAATTTGAAATTTTTTATTAGTCATATTTTATTTCCTTATTTATTTTTTTTTTGCGCGAATTTTAAAGTAATTTTATGTTGGTGCTTTGCTTTTACGTGATTTTTGAAAAATCACAGTCCGTATCCCCCCCCCTTTTTCAAGGTAAGTTACATCTATTTTTGCGCGATTTCGTTTCCGCGTGTTTTCTGAGGAACCTATCTATCGCGTAAAACGAGACCCAGGTGTATTTTAATGTTTACAAATCTGTGCTAAATTTTTATCTAAGTATGTATATTTAATTTTTTGTAGATGTAGGATCCTATTTCTCTTTTATAAGATTTCAATTTTATTTCTCATGCACAAAATCTTATATTGTTTAAAATACAATTGGTTGTTAATTGTATATTTATTAATAACTCTATTATTCAAGAATGAATGCTATAAATGTGATGCCTGTAATGTAAATTGATAAAAAGGATGTGGTGATCAGGTTAACTGAAGACATTACCGGTGTGTTTAAAGTACAAGAATGTCAAATTGTGGTTTTAAAATGTTGAAAAAAAAAATAAAGACCATACATATGAGTTTTATTTGATTTTTAATAAATTCTACAATGAGTTAAAGAGATGTAATTATTTCTGACTTGATAAAGAATAATTGGTTATCATTTGTATATTAAATAAAAAAATAATAAATGATGACTATGTGCTAGAAAAAAGTTTTGTAACATAATATAAATTAAATAAATGTAAAACAGTAAAGGGCATTTGGAAAGTATATGATAATCTGGGCTAAGTGAAATGTATTTTGATTCAATTGAAATATATCTTAGAAATCATTTATATTTTTTCAAATGTCTGCATATTTATGCTTGAAAGTGTAGAAATAATAAGATCTAGTTTATTACTCTAGCTTTTCATCTTTTAGGAATCTCGCCACCCTGCTCCCAACATAGATTTTGCATATATGCACACACATGCAAATGTAGCCACCAATTCAATAACTTGAAAAAAAATGTATTTTTAGCACATTTTATTATATATCGAATTTTATTATTTATCAGATGAAAGTAGAACTAAAGAGAAATGTTAAAAACACTAAAGTAATGCTTAATGGATTTTCTCAAAATATGAAAATAAAGATTGATTATGATGAGTTAGAAGTTAACAGTTACAAATACCTTCGTCAGATTATTAATACAGATAGAAACATAATTGATGCAATTAATCATAGAATTAAACTTGGTTAGAATGCTTTTAGTAGAAATAACTTGATATTAAAAGGAAATATGCCTATGTGTTTGAAAAGGAAGATTTTTAATAAAAGTGTTTTACCAGTTCTTACTTATGGATCTGAGACTTGGACATTTAATAGAAGAGCAATACAGAGACTTCAGACCACTCAAAGAAGTATGGAGATATGCATGTTGGGAGTAACAAGAAGAGATCAAAAATGCAATATATGGGTAAGAGAACAAGCAGGTGTTACTGACCTCATTGAAAAAATTAAAAGACTAAAGTGGAGTTGGGATGGACATATTGCTAGAAGAGATGATAATAGATGGACAATTGAAATCTTAAACTGTACTCCAAGAGACTGTAAAAGACCCAGAAAGAGACCACATGTGAGATGGATGGATGAAATAAGAAAGTGTGCAGGGGTGATGTGGAGAAGAAAAACTAAAGATCAGAGAAGATGGATTAAACTTGGAGAGACCTTCATCCTGCAGTGGATTGATAATGGTTGTTGATGATGATGATGATAACTTCAGAAAGAACATTTTAAAAATGAGATAAATTTTGTTTTATTTGATATAAAATAAGCATAAAATAAATAACTAATGAATAATGAATACTTTAAAATAAAATGAAAAAGTAGAATTTTTCTTATATCAAATTTTAATAAAAAAAAAAAACCCACCAAAAAATGCCAATTGTTGACAGAATATAACACTTTTTTACTAATATAATAGTTTTTTGCCTAATTATTGCTGCCTTCTACTGACTAAAATTAAAACAAAGTCAGGAGCATATGCATGCATGAAAAACAAAGTTACTAGAAACAAATAAATACTGCCCAAAGACATCACATAGGAATTGCAAAATGAGAAAAATGCCATTACATAGAAATAGCAACATACCCAAAATGCTGGTAAAGATATATATACTAATCCATTCAGTACATTTATTTTTATATACATAATAGATAAAAGTTTACTCACTAGTTTTTCAAAAACAATTAAGGATTAATTTATTAATACAATGAATGGCAGCCATTCCAACTAGCTATCCAAACAAAACAATATAGAGAAAAATATTAAAACTCTTATCACATAAAGATGGCAAAGTCTAATAATACTTTCTTTTTCATTATTCTTCTGAGGAAGGGAGGGGTTACTCTATAAAAAAGACTTTTACCCTGCAGTAGAATATTTAAGAATTATTTCAGCAAATTCATTACATTGTGATCACAAATGAATCGTATTAAAATTATTCTTGCGTGGGAAAAGTTTGGATAAGATTATTTATGAATACAACATTCATGTCTTTTTTGCAAAAACAAACATAAAAAAAGAGAACCAATTGCATATAAATAGTAACACAATTAATATAAGATACAATTATAATTTCAAAATTAATAATTGCAAATATTAAGTTTAATATATATATTGAAGTATAGTATAAATACTTAAATAGCAAATAAATAAAATAACATATTAAAAGTACACATGTAAAAAAAAAAAAAATCTATCATAAAAAGATATTAAGTAAATGAAATAAAATTTTAATAAGTTTAACACAGAAAGATAAAATTTATTTTACTCATTTAACAGTATAAAAGCCATAAAACTTATACAAAAGGTGAGCTAAAAAGCCACTCCTTTAATTAAAAATATCCAAGAAAGAACAAAACTGGCAGATGGTCATTTACTTGAGAGTTAACTCTATTAAGATACAGTTCATTGTCTTAAATTCTGAGAAAGGGATCGTTTCTATTCTATTTTATATATATAGTAGTATATTTAATGAAACAAAGTTTTAATACAATAGAATGCTATAAACTATGATTAAGGAAAAAAAAAGATGGAATATTGCTATAAATTACTAACTTTTACATATTTAGATTTTTAAGAACATGTGTGTATATAAGTAGATGATACAATATTGTAAATTAACCCCTACCCACCCCAGTTTAAGATGGTCTAATTGTTTATCTCTAAAAATATATAAAGAGCTTCATTATTTTAAGATATCATTGAATTAGAAATATTAGAATAAATTGTGTTAAAGATCCATTATATAGTAGCAAACTAATTTGATGATGAAATATTTAATTATAATAAAACTTATTACTTAGATATAATGAATAATATTTCTGTAGCTTATTCACTACATGCTCTCACTCAAGACAGGGACTAATTTCTATCTACTTTTAGTCTAATGAATGATTAATAAAACTTAGTTTATCTCAACTAATTTTCAGGCACAAAACACACACATATCATCAAAATATAAAAATAAGTAATATTATAAAGTATGTAAGCAATGAAAAATTTATTCCTAATAATGAACTAGTTTAGTTAGCTACATTAACCTCCTTCAAATAGAAAACTAAAAACAAATTTGATTTAATAATAGATCAAAATGTGGAGAACTGTGAAAAAATGGGCTTCATAAAAATTATTCAATATTGAATTCAGTGACACTTATTCAATATTCCATGCAGTTATTATTAAATAAAGGCTTTCAATTTGAGCATTTACTATGATAGTGAATATATAAGGAAAATATTTAAATTAATTAAAGGCAAACAGATGATCTGTCCTTAGATTAGAATCCTTTCACAGATTTTGTTTAATGAAGCAAAAAAAAAGTACTAGTTATTTCCATTTGCAGATTGATTATTTATACCATAATTGCAAAATTTCTTAGAAATTTAGCTAGTCTATTCAATCATGGATTCTTTCTTAATCATTCAGTTTTAAATCCTTTCTTTTAAATTAAAAAAACATTACAAAAATGTAATCAAAAATAGTGAATATTAATCCCAGAAACAAATGAAAGAAACAGCTAAATAAATAATCTATCTTAAATATGTTTTTGATGCTGAGCACACTTATCAAAAGCAAGTTATAATTTATTTATTTTTAAAAAAATTAATTATATACATTAAATATCCAAATGGAAGTTACAAAATTGACACTTTAATGGTACATATTCAAACAATATGGCATTTTTTAATTCAACATAAAGTTATTGTTACTAATAAACTAAGTTCATGTAATTTTACATTTTAGAACTTTTTTACCTCAGCCATTTTAATGGAAATTAATTTCTTCTAACTTGCTCTCTATGTTGCAATTAGTAAATCAGATCTACAAAATCAGTATTCATCTATGATAATCCATATTTGCAAAGAAATTTCTGCACTATGCTCATTCAAGATAGTGAACTATTTACCAAGACATTTACTGGTGGTCTCACTCTATAAACAGAAGTGCAGCTAAAAGTAGACTAATTTTATCATTGTTCATAATTCAATTTGGGAGATCCTTATGATACTGCTATAATATTTCTCACTATTATAATACAGCAGTTTCAACTTGAATATCAAACTATATATCTTTGTTTCTGCTGGGAATTAAAGCAGAATATTTTTCAACAACAATACGTCCAGGAATGTATCAGTATGAGTATACATATGAGTGTACCCTATTAGAATTAATAAAAAAATAAAAAGTTTAAGAAGGTGAAAATCATATAAATAAACAATTGCAATCATTTTTATAATTAATGCACTACAACTCGTCAAACAAGCCCAGATTAATCTGCAACTACAGATTAGCTAGATGGGTTGACTGATGGTTCATGATTGCTTTAATATCCATATGATGTGAATAGTATAATCCTATATGATCTGGGCTTCACCGCTTACTCAAGCTTACAGTTGATGATAGCACAAATCGTCACATTAGTCACTTTATATAAGATATCTAATTTATTAAAAAAGTGCTTAAAGCTTTAAAAAAAAGTGAATGAACAGAATAACTAGATATGCGTGATTGATTGATATATCATAATTTTGAATGTAATGATTAAGAAAAAAAGTATTCACTTAATCTCCAGATGTAATGCCAATTTGGTTTTGCCTCATACAGCAAGGGTAGTGAAGGCACTGCAGTGGCACTATGTACCAGAGCTGATTGTATATGTGGTGAGGAGTGCATGACTTGGTCATATACACATTTCTTATTGGAATTACTTTCGGCCATTAAAAAAAAAAAATTCTATGTTTGAAGTTTTATTTTTAAAAATTATAAATTTTTATTTTAAAGCAAATAAGAAAAAATGTGTTTGTCAAAACTTGAAAGAAAAAAAAATGTGTCAGAAAGAAATAAAATTTGAAAAAATGGCTACAAAAATTGATTCTCTGCCTGTTGCAAAAAAGTGACTCTATTAGACAATGATGATCTTGTTAAGTGGCTACCAATTATAATCCAACAACTGTCCAACATATAAAAAAATAAAATCCAAAAAATAATCAATGGACATATGTATTTGGGAAATGGAAAATGAAATTATATATTTAATAGTAAAACAAATACAAAATGAAGTTGTTAAGCAAATGTCAGAAGTGTTATAAAGACTACAAATGTTGCAAATAATTAGATATGTAAGAATTAAAAATGGTAAATGTACAGTAGAAAAAATGTTCACTGACTTTATTAATACTAATGGAAAAACTGTGGTGATGGACTATCAAAAATGTTTTTATAAAAAATTGCATTAGACAGCTCAAATATTTTGAATTGCAGAGACTAAAGATATGATAACGGCATCAATATGGCAGATAAATATTGTGGAGTTAAGGCACATCAATAAATTGAACCAGGTATGTTCCATATGCAACATATATATTGAATCTTACAAAGAGTTCTTGCTTCTGAAATCTCACCAATTATGATAACATTTTCTTCTAAAATTGAAAACATTCTTAACTATTTTTCAAATATTGAAAGAAATGTCACATAAATGTCAATTTAAATTTTAATACAATTTTTAGAACAAAGAATTTAATAAAATAGATTGATTACACATTTATTTGCTTATTAAACATCAGCTCCAATATTCTTTCTTGCATTGATTGAAATGAATATTTCACTTCCAAATAAAAATGTATTTCTTGAGATGCATCAAAAATGATAAATGGGTTAAGTGAGGAAGTTCGAGGCACATTTGATAAGGCAAAATGTACTGAAAATCCATTAAAATGGTCACAAATTTTCTCATAAAAAGAAAATGAAAAATAACAAAAATATGATTCTGAAAAGGTTGAAGATGAAAATCATTTATTGCCCTATCGGGAAACATTTATAATACAATATATTGTGGTTGATAATATTTTTAATCAATTTCAAATGAAATATAAATCTTTAGTAACATTGGTTCAGCAAATTTAACCTTAAAGTATTTTGAAGATTTTTGATGCTTCCAAATTTTGCTTAGAAATGGAAAGTTTTAAATGACAACCAAAAACTTTGAGGAATTCATTATAGCAATTCTTTTTAATTGCAAATAATTCATAATTATCAAATTCAAAGAGTATATCTTAATATTGAGATAGCATTGCACATATTTTTAATTCTAATTATCCTCAGGTAAATGCAATTTCACCAAATTAAAATTATCTAAAATCATTTCATGTGTCAAAAAATATAAACAAATGTGGGCATATAAAATAAAATTAAATAACTGACTCACTGGATTATGATACTTTCATAATATGGATTTCATGGTAATAAAAGCAAGAGATGTAAAATTTTAAATATTTTGTTTCCAAATATTAAAAATATTGGATATATAAGTACATTTTAAAATTTATCTATACAAATGAAAATTTTGAAAAATACATATCTATTTTATAAAGTATTATCTATAAATTTTAATAAAATGCATCAAATTTCCTTATATTTCTATCAAAAATCGCTCAGACTCCCTTAAATGGATTCAAAATTACTTCACCCCAGATTTTGCTATATACCAGCAAACTCGTACCACCCAGATAAAATTATAAAGGGCCACTTTCAAATTTTCATAATCAACTTATTTTAGCAATTTATTTATTTATTTTTAATTTCATCTTGAATACACACAGATTTAAAAATAATGAAGTAAGTTAAAAATATATATACTCATTTTTATTTTTAAATATATTCTTTAAAAAAGAATTATTTAATAACTCTAATTGATGATCCCTTGATGGGTTTCATTTTTTACATTTATTTTTTAAAAAAAGCTTCTGATTTGCTACAATATGTAACGAAGTGAAAACATATTAAAACAAATGAAGTTTGCAACACTTTCTAAGAAATAGATTTTAAAGAGAAGAAAGGATAAAAACTTATGTACAAGTATATGTAAAGATTGCATGTACAGTATATATATATTTAATTAAGACATTACATTTAATATTTATTTAATTTTCCAGCATCAAAAAAGACAAGAGATTTTAATAAGGAAGAGAGTAAGACGTTTATTGTTGAATTACTCAATCAGGAAAAATCATTACAATGTTTAGAAAATTGCAGGAATTAAGAGTGTTGCTGGAGTAGTTTAGTGGTACTGCATTTGAACTAAGAATATGCATGTGCACAATCAGATATTTCAATTAATATTTTTTTTATTAAAATGTAATATATGAGGAGAGCTAAAATATTCAAAGTTTTAATAGTTAATGGGTGAAAATGAAAACATAAAATGTATGTAATCTGCTTTCCCTGTACAAAAGCATGTTGAGAAACTTGTGCTAACAAAAAAAAAAAGATGCAATAATCGTACAAGGAAAAACACTTGACCAATATCGTAATAATTTGCCATTGATTGCTAGAACATAAATTAATAGCATATGCCATTTATCATGAATTTTAATGAGCCCTTCCTAGTATGATTTAGACCAGTAGTTGATTGATGGACTCGATAGTAAAATACACGACTCCAGAGTCACTTCCGCGCTTGAACATTACAATGACATCCAAAGCAACAAACCACTGGATTATGTTTATGAATCTTTTACATTAAGGTACACACTAAAATTACAAAATAATTTTTAAAAGCATATTATTATAACTTTCCTACAAATCATTTCAAATTTATTTTATTTTTGTGATAATATCAAATATAATTATCTCTTAAAATTGGATATAATGTTGCAGGTTAAGTATTATTGAATTCATTAAAAAAAAAAAAAATCTCAACAAAAAGCCCTAAGGACACCAAAAAAAAATATTCAAATTAATCAATAGTTTTAAATATATATATATCAGTAGACCTCACCTTTCATCGACCTCCAAATTCTTTTTAAAAGCGTCTCGTCCATGCTCACCCTAGAAGAAAAACTATTCAGGATGTACTTTGTTAGGCCACTTCCGTAATGGAAATAATTTCTTTAAATCATTCCTACAATTTATAACAATTTTTCACTCATTATTTTTTCTAAGGCAATTATTTAATAGAAAAGGGATTGAAGGAGAGGGGGTGTTCATTTTTCTTTCTTTTCTCTTTAACTTTTTAATATCTACAGATATTCACAAATTTTTGTGAATGGTAGTCTAATCATAACCGCAGACAACCGGTGTTAACTAGTTTACGCTTGCATAAGTATGTTTTCAAAAAGGTTTGTTTTTATTTTGAAGAATACAGATGCAGATATTTATAACTATTTGTGTGTGTAAAAGTCAGTTTGTACTTATAATAATTACAAAGATATGCATTACACAGTATCAATTAATAATAAAACTTCTAAAATTGTTTCGTAAAACTTCTAACGTAACGTAACTGACCTGTTCAGACTTGTTCTAACAAAAAAAAAAATTAATATTATTTAAATTCCGTCAATAGAAATTCTGCTATAAAAATAATACTTTAATAAATAAAAAAACACACAGGTACAAAATATCACTTCTTGGAAATGAATAAAAGAGTGTTTTTATTAATTGCTTTAATATCAAAAGAAAGAAAAAGGAACAATATATATTTTTTTAAATGTTTCAAATATTTATACATACAAGATAGCTCTTTATAAAATTTTACTTCACCCTTATGTTTCCAAACTTAATTAGAAACTTAACTATAAACATTATCTATATTAATTTAATTATTGACATGCAGTTATATTAATAGTTACTACCAAAATTATAGATTAAGGCAGTGTAGCAATTTGTCAATAAATTGCTTCACAGTAGCTAAATTCCGATCTTTTCAAAGTTAGTTAAATTCCCTCACTAATAACTTTAATAGTTAAAATAATTATAATATTAATTTTGTACCTTGATATGCCAGCCACTGTTTTTGTTTGTTTATTTTTTTTCCTCCTTAACTTCAACAGCAGCTGCATCGACCACGACCAACCGCTAAGCGATTACGAGCCCAATAAGTAGTTCAGGAAAGGGGAAACATGCTGAACGGTTATATTGTAATACAGGAAAGTTGACAGGGAAGGGGGAGAAAAAGAAAAAGGAATACGAAATCTTATTTCTGATTGGCTCACTGTTCTTCCAGCTGCTATGATTTGAAAGCAAAAGTGCTGCCTATTGTGATCGATCATAATGCTGGTGCCACCTCGCCTGGCTCGGCAGCCTGGTCAAAAGACGACCACACGTTTGGTCTCCAAAATTCAAACCCTATTTGAATCTGGATTGGTTGTGTCCAGTGGATTGACCATTAATGGCCACAATAGTGACAGACTTGTTCAGACAGTCACTCAATGACTACGCACGCTCCAAATTTAACACTTTATTACAACTTCAATTATGAAAATCGTACAGGCCAGCAATGGAGACAATGTCCACTGCTAGCAATCATGGCCAATGTGTGTTATGATTCCTGACAAAACAAGCAAACAACTACCAATATATTTCATTCATCTACACACTCCCCCCTCTCTCCGCGTCTATTCTCTCCTGGCCCCACTCCTTATTTTTTCTTAACGTCTAACTTTTTATAATTATTTAGAGAGTTCAGCCAATAAACTATACAAATACTAATCTTTCTTTTCTGAATTGATGGAACAAATTTCAAAATAGTTTTAAGTTTAAAAAGAAAAAATATATACATGGGGAAGGGGGGATATAGCAACTTATTTTTATCAAAACTTCAAAAGAGTAGACAAAGAAAGATTAGAACAGGAGGACACGCTAAAAATAAATCTGTAAAAAAAAGAAAGAAAATTATTATAAATAAATGCTTTTATTCATAAAAATATAAAAAGAATTTTACGAGAACATTTGAGAAAAAAAACTTCGGTATAATTTTCCAATTTAATAAACGCTAGTAAATTGAGAAAATAATACTGATTTTTTTCATTCTATAAAATTAGGGTTACTTCTATCTGTACGTGCTTGAGTATGAGAACCTGCTTTTCTTAAGCGCGCTTTCTATATATATGTATGCGCGTATATATCTCTTACAAAAGCTAAACAATATACAAACTTATAAATAAATATCAATACCCTAAAATTAATAGCATGAATGCCACTGATGAATCAATATTTTTTTAAAAAGTTAACGATCTCCTTTCATTGACATAGTATAGAAGCATTAACTTTAGTGACTTGGACAATATTTTGAACATTTTTCCTCCTTACATTACCAATCCCACAGGTTCATTAGCATTCACAAATAAATCATGAGGTAAAACAATAAGCAGCTTTTCTCATCTATATGTTCATGGTCTTAGCATAAGTCGCAAATTGTTTATATAACTTTTTTTAATTTAATTTTGGACACATTCACATTTTAAAAAACATATATGGTATATAAATTAATGATGTACTCATTTGAAAATAATATTAAAGAAAACAAAATTCAATAAATATTTGTTAATTAATAAGCTCAACTGCTAAAGGCATTACCTTTTTTTTCTTTTCTTATCTTAGTCCATACACTTTAATTAGATCATAATTTTTAATCCCACTTCACTAGAAAATAGCAACAAAACACTATGTTTAAAATACTTGTAGTAGTTGATCTTTAAAAAAAAAAAAGAGTAAATCTAACTTTTATATTTTACTGAAATTTAAGAAATCACATGAAAGAGGGGGGGGGGGGGAGCACTAAATAAACTAATGTGAATTTTTAAAAAAAGTGAAATTTATATTTTTGATTGCTAATATAAAAATGTTTACTAAGATAATAGAATTAATAATTACAGTATTGTTATTACTAATATCCAAGTTTAATAAAGCATGGAGTAAATTAAGCAATAAATATTTATTTGTTAATATTAATAATCAAATGGTTTCTTGCTTGGAAGAACACATAACATTCTAAGACCAGAAGTATTAAATTGCACTTCACTTCATCAAATCATGCAGAATATTTATTTATTTACTTTGTATATTTTAAATAATTTTATATACTAAAAATAAATTTAATAGTAAATATATGATGGTATATGTTAAAAAGTAATATAAATTTTCAGAAGCATATATAATGATTTAAAAAACACAGGAAGATTTAAATGTGAATGAACACTATACATTCACTTAATTTCAAAAAATTCTTAGTTCAGAAAAACTTTGACAAAACCCCAAAAAGATCCAATAGATAAATAAAAACGATACTTTATCACTGTACTTTTACTATTCAAGATATAGAGCCAGCTTTTTGCAAATAGTACTTGGATGAGAAAAAAAAAGGCATAGATATAATAATTAAATATGTGATGTGATGCACTGTGACTCCTCCTTAAACGGAGTCAGGCATCTCTCAGCAGCTATTCCCAGAGAAACCTGTTATCCACTTTACCTTCCCTTTCCATTGTCCACCCTAAGTTTTCCCATAATCTGCTCCATCCCATTTCCACAACATAATCTTTGTCAACTCCATGACCTTCATATCTAAATCCACCTTATCTTTTCCCAAACCTAGCATAAAAATCAATAACTCACTTTCTGTATAATCACTTTGTTCATATTTAATCTTCCATAACTTCATTATTTGTACCCTTTCTGCTTCCAAGCATTTACATTGAAGTAACAGGTGCCTAATATCTTTCCTTACACAACTTGCAGACTAAATCACCCATACTTTTCCATTTATGTATATATTCCCTTGTTGCTAAAGATCCCGTTCGAGCTTTAAACAATAAACTACTTACAACTAATATAAATAGGTATCACCATTTATTGGTAAGAAGCAGCTGCATTTTCTTGGATATCTTTAAAAAATTATACTCAATGTGTTTTCATTGAAATGTTTTTGGACAATCTACTTCAAATTTGCTACATTTAAAAATGAACAATTCATTATTGTTTCAAAAAAAAATTTTTTTTTTATTATCAGTAGGGATGGAAGGAGCAGAACACCAAAAAAAAAAAATAATAATTTTCAAATTTGATCAACATTGTTATTGTTAATAAACTAATAACATAACATCATTCCTGACAATAGATGGGATAAGCAAAACAGTTGAAGTAGTAAAAAATAATATTGGCATCATTGGACTTCATTTGACACCAGCTGATTCATCTAATGTATAATGAATGATCATTGGATTATAAGAATCTACAATTAATTTGTTTTTATTGTTAATTTTTCCTTTTTTAAAATAAAATATAATAAATGTACTTATAGAAAAACAAATATTATGCTTTGCTCAATTTTATATATATATAGCTAATAAGGTTAGTTAGAAGAATGAAGTAAACTCATTATTATAAAGTGTGCAAACAAAAATGTTTCTGTTTTTGCTTACAAATGTATAAAAATAATTATTTATGGACTAGTTTTTCTCTGTATTAATATAAAAAAAAAAAAAATCCGTTCTTTGATTTTAGACTGATGACAACAGACTAGGGCCACCTAATACAAGCTCTAAGGTATACATAATAATCCTTATCCATAATCTATTGCTTACTAAAGAAAATTTGCACTAATAGCACTATTGTATGGGGGAAAATGGTACTGTCTTAACAGCTCATATAGAACATACGAAAAAGTTATCATGAGAGGCTAAGATTTATATTTGAATTTTCATAACTAACTGAGGTCAGAATACATGTGACTATATGGTAAAATAGCTGCTACAATGTTTATAATGCCAGTCTGTTAACATGGTTTAAATAGTGAAGAGATTTGCCCTTTAGTGAAATAGATGTTAGCATGTTAAGCTAGATTGATATATTTAGTCCTTAAATTTGTTTAATGTTAGCTATTTAGAATTAACAAAATCATTTATAATTTATCTTGATTTTATCATTAAAACTGTATTTAAAAATATTACATATATTAGGAATGGATGAATGCTAGACTGTAGAGATGTTTTGTAAGTGGCAAAGATATATCTTTCGTGTGGAATATCTGATCAGAATTTGAGAGCAAAACATTATCTTTAGATATTTATGAAGATTTGCTATCTTAATATAAACTGAGCATTGATTATATATATATGTGTGGGAGATAATAATCTGGACCAACTGATGAGTGCTGGTTTACCATGAAATACGTATATTGGTGATTATTAATCTTTTTTACATGTGTGTGGTCATGTGTATCAGTTGTATGAGATAGTGTGGATAGTTGAAGGGTGCTTGAAAATCTGAGTTCAAATCCTCTATACTCATACTTACTATCAGTGGTTCTCATAATTATGAAAATAAATATAAGTATTATAGAAAAAATTATCAATACATTGTGTCATTTTTGATATTATTAGAGCTGATGTTATTACATTATAATGAATTTTTTTTCTTTTTTTTCATGTGTCAAAGCTTCGGCTGGGAAGTGAACCCACAAACCCGGGACAATCGCCTGCAAGGCAGCTATGCCAACCACTCGACCACCAATGCTTGACTATAATGAATATTTGTAAATTATTTTCTACTATAGATTAAATCCCTACTTCAAAATAATTATGGCAAGCAATGCAAATTAACAGAATGAACAGTTAAAGTTCATTTTATTATATTTAATTTCATAATTAATATTAAGGCTGAATGCCTGTAATACAATAGAAAATATTGGCACTTGTAAACTCTGGTTTTGTGAGTAACGTTGGTTTGAATTGCTACAACAAGCTGCCTTAATATAGAAATTCTAAGTTCGTATAATCAAGTAGATCTTCGTGATTCAGTCGGCAAAGAGTTTCATAAGAATGTGAGATTTGTACAGCATTCTCTGCTGTATGATAAGGGAAGAAGTTTCCTTGCAAAGTGAAGTTCATACTACTTTGATCAAGTATAGAAGTTTTTTTTTTTTAGCATTTCTTTCAATTATATTAATTTGAATAACTTGAACTAATTTAAAGTTATTAATCATTTTTTATATTCTACATAGTTTAGCAAAATGATACAGGAATAGACTCTACAAGTTAAAATAACTGGATCAAAGCTCAACTGCTCTTCAGTAGTTGAACATCATGACTTCCAGAATAACTTACAATTTCATTCATTATATTATATACAGTTTAAATAAAAATAAAAATATATGATCTAAAATTGCTGCAAAATAAATATCTTTAATTAAAGTCATCAATTTTTTATTACAATTACTAATTCTGCAAGATCTTCTGACAAATATTTTTTCTTTTGTTTACAAATTAATGAAGTCTCTAACAATATTATTATTATTAAATGCTGGCACTTCAAAACTAAGTAATTATACCACTGATGCACTTGAAATAATTATTCATTATCTTTTTTTTATATTTATTTTGTTTACTTGTTTATCGATAATTGCACTGCAAAGAATTGCAGTGTTACAAAAATGATTTGTCGTTTTTTTATATATCTAATCACAATAAAAATCAATTTTAATGTTCATTTGTTTTTTACAAAATATATTTCACAATCACTCCCTTGCTTAATCAGCATTCAATATAATTTTGCATTATTCAAATGAGTTTTCTTTTTCTGTACACTATCTGGTTTAACAAACTGGTACAGATTGGGGATTTGAGAGGCAAAGGTTCCTATATCAGGTCATTTGTGGTGCTTAAATGTAGCATAACTTCCCAAGTAACTATCTATTTCCTTCTTTTATTTGCCAATGACTGTTCAAATTTTGAATTCCATATACATTAAAATTTAACAATAAATTTTACAATTCTTACATGACTATTAGTTTCCAAATATGCTAAAAATATATATTTCATTCCTGATAAATTAATCGTATACTTTTAAAGATTTTTGATTATGATGTTCTTTGATACAAAACATAGAGAATATTTTAAAAAGTACTAAGAAATTTGACCATTTACTAACAAGAATATTATGCTTATCTCCTTAAATACTGTTCCTCTGCATTATGTAAATTATTTCAATAGTTAAAAGCATTTCATTTGAATTTATTTGAATCTTTTCTCTATTTTTCTTTCCAAGATTTTAACAAAAAATAATTTCTTCAGATTTCATATTACAATTATACATTCAGAAATGGAATTAAATAATTGAATCTATTTGATTCTCATTTGCTCCAATCAATATATATTCTCATCGATGATTAATTTACCATACAAATAAGGTTTTTTTACTTCAGCTTCTGTTTTTTATCTAAAACTGTACTAGTTTGCCAAACAAAAGATTTTTCTTTGTTTTATAATAATCTGAATCTTAGTAATCTAAATGTTAATTAATCCCTTTCCTAGAAAAAGATATTTTATTATTATCACACTTAAGAATATCATATTCCTTGATAAAATATATATTCAAGGAAACTTAGGCTTTGATTAATAAAAGAAAATAATAACCTTGTACACAAATTTTTTAAAAAAATTACTTAATAGCCAAGATAAACATTCCGTGAAGATTCACTATTATCCAAATTAAACTTTAATTTTATCACAATCTCCACTAATCAAAGTGTGCTCAGTCAATAACCTGTGATTTGAAAAAAATATTCAAAATTAGAAATTTGTAACTTTCTCGTGCTTGTATTATTTATCTGTATAAAGCAGCTATTTTCTTTTCTTATCCCTTTTTAAGTTTTGTCCATTCTCTAAATCTGACATTATTTTTCAACTTTGTTTTGAAAAATTCAGTTTGCTTAGAATGGCTTCAAAAGTACAGTTAATAGTGATAGCAATTCTGCAGAATCTAAAAGAAATTGCAAAGTAATTCCTTTATATGAAAAAAAAATTGGTTTATTTATGAGAATCATATGTTAAAGGTCATTATTATCCATTCACAAAATTTTTAAAAAAGGTCATGCTAGAATTATTGGTACTCCCAAAACCATTAAAGTTGTGTCTACCAATAAATAAGTTTACGACTACTTCCAGAGAACTGAAAAGATTGAAGAAAAGGATTTAATTGTGATAAAAATTAAGTTCTGGAAAAAAATGCCAAACTAAATACACTTTTATCCCAATTAGTGAGGACAATTGTTCTCCCAAAATTCCTCATAATATAAAATCTTACATAAAAAGCAAGCAATTATGAGTTCCTATGGGGAAAAAATAATTTATTTTATATTCAAAATATAAAACAATTTGATTAAAAAATTAAATTGAAAAAAGTGTTAATTAATGAATAAAAAATAATTTATTTTATATTCAAAATATAAAACAATTTGATTAAAAAATTAAATTGAAAAAAGTGTTAATTAATGAATAACCATTTTACTAAAAATATTTTTAAAAAAAACTAGTATCTGGGCAAACCTACTACATAAAAACATGATAGCTGTAATTTTTAAACAAGAAAAAAAATTATAATTTTTCCATTGAAAATTTGCCATTTTGCTTTTTTCATAGCCACAGAATGATATTTCCTATAAAACATGAATTTTAAAAAAAAAAAAATAACCACAATGCACATTTTAAAATCTAAAAAAAAAATTAACATAATATACACTTTAAAATTTATTTTCATGCCCCTTATCTTCAAATATTAAAGTTTTTTATTTTTATAATTTCTAATTATTAAGATTTTGTAATTTTTTTTTTGCAGCATTGTTATTTATATATATATCAAATTTTTATTATACATAAATGCAATTTAGATAAAATATAAATTAAGAACTGTAATGTATATTTGATTGCTGTAGTTTTAATAATGTATATAAATGATTTTTTTTTTCTATTGCCAGTCTATGTCTACGATAAAATCACTATTAGCTTGAATAAATCACAAATAAATTACATGATTATTGATTTGCAAAAATAAATGGTTACACCTGGGTCTCTTTTTACGCGGACTTATTTAACACGATTTTGAAGTTACACGATTCGTGTTTCACCGGAAGTCGATTTCTGATAATGCGCTATTACTTTAAATAATAAATTTTGCGCACTTACGTCATATTGAAAGTAATAGCACATTATTGGAATTTGATTTTCATCTCAGTAATTTCAATATTTTCAGTGCTTTATAAAAGATTTTATGCAATAATGAAATCAAAATCATGATTTCCACATTTTATGTATACACACATTAAATTTTACAAGATTATAATGTAAATTTGTTCAAACATTGTGCGTGTTAATTTTGCATTTTAAATCACATTCTGTTTTTGCTTTTTAAAAAAGAACGTAATCAATTATTAATCATTTAGTGTCCACAAGTTTATTTTTAAAAGGTCAGTAATAGCAGTGGGTACAATTAAATTTGACAATTAAAAATTAAAATCTGATTTTTAATTGTAATTAACAATTTAAAAATTACTTACGACGACTTAAAATTAATGAGATGTGAAATTTGATTTTTAAACGGAATTGAAAATTAAAGACAAAAATAAGAATTTAATTTTTAGTTGTTAGTTTCATAAACAATTAATAAAATCATCGTCTCAAAGATTAATTATGTTGTCACCAGAAAACCGCTGACACAACATGAATGTGAAGTTGGAGCTAGTTGTTTGCAAACAAACATGTTTTTCGGCAAATAGCTATAATAATTAAAACGTGTATAAAAAAATGTAAATTACTGTACTGTAAATTATGCATAAAAATATATTATTTTGAATAAAATTAAATATTATAGTTAAAAAAAGTTTGTCTTGTATCAATTTTTTTCAAATTTGAAATTTTTTATTAGACATATTTTATTTCCTTATTTTTTTTTGCACGAATTTTAAAGTAATTTTACGTTGGTGCTTTGCTTTTACGCGAATTTTGAAAAATCACAGACCGCATCGCCCCTTTTTCAATGTAAGTTACGTCTATTTTTGCGCGCTTTCGTTTGCGCATGTTTTCTGAGGAACTATCTATCGCGTAAAACGAGACCCAGGTGTATTTTAAATTTACATTCAGAAACCTTTGATTATTTAAAGTTGGTTATTAGCTACACAGCTTACAATTATGCTTCTATTTTAGCCACCGTCAAAATAATGTTCATACGAATTTTAATCCATAAAACTGATAGAATGAATATAGTTTAGCTAATATACATATTTTACAACTAGACATTAATATACTTTGTTGCTGTACATGATCAGAATGCTTTTTAATTGCTTACTGTGCTAAATAAAACTGGCTTTTTTATAATCATTAAAGATGAAAATCTTCTTTATTTTGGATATGTTATAGATGAAAGCACTGATTGTCTTGAAAAATCACTGAATAAAAATTAAATAAGATACATTAATTATATTTTAATACTATAATCAAAACAATATTGTATATAGTATAATGAATAAACTCTTAAATAAATTTTTAGCATAAATATTAGAAGTTACATTTTTTTACAATTTTATAGTTATATTTTTTTTAATTTTTTATGCAAATACAATAAAACTTATTGTAAACAATGCTTATAATTAAAAAAATCAAATTTGGATAATTATTTTTCTTAGGAACAGTATGAGATACTAATTGCAGTATTTATGTAATAAAATTGCATTGTAGCTGTAGGGGTTTAAAAAGTTATCAGTACAGATAAAAGATACATTTATTTGCTTAAAAAAATACCACCAAGATCACACTAAACAGATGATCCTACTGACATATCAAAAGATTAATAACCTAATATTACATCACAATGATTACTTCATTGACACAGACATTTATAATCATTCACAATTTTCATCAGAAGAATGAAATAGTAAAAAATGTAATTGAGTCATCATCATCATCAACCATTATCAATCCACTGCAGGATGAAGGTCTCTCCAAGTTTAATCCATCTTCTCCGACCTTTAGCTTCTCTTCTCCACAACACCCCTGCACATTTTCTTATTTCATCCATTCATCTCACATGTGGTCTCTTTCTGGGTCTTTTACAATCTCTTGGAATCCAGTTTAAAATTTCAATTGTCCATCTATTATCATCTCTTCTAGCAATATGTCCAGCCCAACTCCATTTCAATCTTTTAATTTTTTCAATAAGGTCAGTAATACCTGTTTGTTGTCTTACCCATACATTGCGTTTTCGATCTCTTCTTGTTACTCCCAACATACATTTCTCCATACTCCTTTGAGTGGTCTGAAGTCTCTGTATTGCTCTTCTATTAAGTGTCCAAGTCTCAGATCCATAAGTAAGAACTGGTAAAACACATTTGTTAAAAACCATCCTTTTCAAACACATAGGCATATTTCCTTTTAGTATCAAGTTATTTCTACCAAAAGCACTCCAACCAAGTTTAATTATATGATTATTTTCCTCCATTATGTTTCCATCTGTATTAATAATCTGACCAAGGTATTTGTAACTGTTAACTTCTTCTAATTCTTCATAATCAATCTTTATTTTCATATTTTGAACAAATCGATTAAACATTACTTTAATCTTTTTAACATTTATCTTTAGTCCTACTTTTCTACTTTCATCTGCTAACTCCTGCAACATTTCCTGCAGCTCTGAAGCATTATTTGCAAAAACAGTAAACATTCATTCTGCCTTATCAGGCACTGAGAAGAAAGACCATGGTGTTTCTTGACCTTAAACTCAGAGGTAAAAAGCCAATAAACTCATCACGCTGGCTAATGCGTGTTGGTGAGCAGCCCATCCATGTTTGTATACTATATGAATAATCACATAGTAATAACAGCTGCAATGACAAGAACGTATGGAGTGGACATTAGGAATTTGCCCTGCTCGGTTCCTTTAAGGCCTCCAAGAGGAATCAAAGGGTCTCCTTTCAGTTAATAGCAAACTCCTATTAACACATCTATATAAAGTATACATTAATTTAAATTTGAGTACAGTACACACATATATGGGTACATTCTCTCAATTTATTATAACAGTATTACTGTATAGCATTACTATCTTGTTAATGATTTTTGTTGTTGTCATAATATATACAATTTTTTTAAATAATTTTTTTCACAGGTGTATACATTCAATACATACATGTTAAAAACAATTGTACTGTTTATATATATGTGTGTGTGTGTGTTAAAAATCATATTATACTGTGTTTGCTATTTGCAGATTATAGATTTCAGTAATTGGGCAGCAGCTTGGAATTATATATTGTGAATATGTGGGTATTATTCTATAAAGAGTTGAAGTTTTTCACAAGAAAAAGAATATATCGGCTAGAAAAAAAAATAAGAGTGATAGTAAATACTTAATATGATTTATAGAGATCTAAAAAAATAATTGTAATTATAGGATTAATTTACAATCATAACATTTCTCCATATTTGTTTTTCTAATTTTAAGAAAAATAATTAAAATATAAATACAATAAATTGTTTCAAAATATCATAAAAGGGTGTGCTTTTTTTTTTTTCATTTTAAGAAATATTATTACAACAAAAAAAAATGCTTTCTATTTATATGTATAACTAAACTTTAATCATACAAATTATTTCATTTTATTTCACTCCCTATTTTTTCTAAATATAAAATAACATAGTGAAAAAATTATATTAATTAATAATCAGTATCTTTTTACTGACAAACAAATATTGATAACCAAATTATTTTTTTAAAAGGCAACCTTTAGTATCCATCTAGTTTCATTCTTGTTCTCTACTGCACCAACTAAAATTCTTTGAGGGTTTTTTTTTTTTTTTTGTAAATTAAGCAAATTGTTATCATTGATTTAAAAAATGATAGTAGATGATTTCTCTATTTATAAATTATCTGCCATTTCATCATTATATTTTTCAACTATTGTCAATATATTATAAAATTAAAGTATATTTTTCTCCACGACATTATTCCAGCAAACTTCATTATTTCATTCAAATATTTCACACATGATCACTTTCCAAATCTTTTATAATTTCTTAATTAGATATATGTATGAAACAAGTTGTAGATTTTTTCTCCCAACTTAACAAATGTTAACTTACTTCTTTTTTTTTGTTTAAAGATAATTGATACTAATTGCTACTAAAACTATTCTGTGATTCTAATAAAAATTCTTTAATAAATTGGAAACAACTCCCAAGCTAAATGTAATTTCCTTAATTGATTAAAATCTAATCCCTTACCCTTAACTAATTAAAATAAGATTCTATGTCAAATACAGATGAAAAAATTAATAGATTAGGTTGGATTTTATCATATATCTAAATATTGATGACTACATCATATTACTAAACTAATAGTCAACAGAAAAGGGGGGGGGGGGACATTATAAAATGATGACTTCCAAAAAAAGAAACTGAAGCCTTGTATTAAAAAAAAAAAAAAAAATTGACTGAATAGAAAAACAACAGGATACAAAAGCAGAATAAATTGAAATACAAAGTATAGTATGAAAGTAATTAAGAAAAAATTAATTATTAAATAAAAAATGATTAGATATTAATACTTATAGTATGTATTCTAAATCCACAGAAATATAAGAATTGAAAGCTGCATTATATTCCAGTTTTAGTCAGTGCATAGACACTGCTTTGACCAGCTAAATTAACAAGGAACCCTCTACTTAAAACTAGCTAAAACCTACTTACAGATCAATATTGGGTGGCTAAATAGATTGACTACGAACCATCTATCTGAAAGAAAAATATAAAATCTAAAAAAAAAAAAAAAACAGATCAAGGTTCACATGGCTTGAATTTGACTTCATATCATGATCATTCTAGAGTGGATTACTAAAAAAAGAAAAAAGAAACGATGTTTGCAATATGAAAATTCATAAAAAAATATTAAAATATCTCAAAGAGAAATATCTGCTCTAAAAAAATTAATTAAATGAAAAAAATAAAATTACATAGATTTGCAAATTGAAAATAAACTAAGTTCAGGGAGATAAAGTATCAGATGTAATTAGCAATTAGGTTTTTTCAGGATAAGATGGTCTGAATATATTATTTAAGAACAATCTATTCAAGATGTTCACTAGTAATATATGTCATCAATATATATAAAAGAAAAACTTCTAGAAATTTTGGTTGAATATAGCAATAACAATTATTAGTTGGTAAAATGGTAGAATATTAAGTAATGTGATAGAAAATGAAATAAAAGAGGGAAAGAAGTTTTACAACATGAAATTTGTGTTTGAATAATATTTTCTGTTTCAACAGATAGCAAAAAGAAGATAAGTTTCTAATAGACACATAAAATCAAAACATCAAATGGCTATAACTTATATATGTTTTTCAGTAGCATTGAAGTAGGATGAACAAAATTGGTTCTGAAAAAAAAGTGGTACACAGAGGTGTATCTACAGAAAATAATACCTATAACAAGTTCTGTAATTAACTCCTACCAAAACATATACAACTATCTTACCATATCAATTCAATAAGAATACCTTTCAAGTGGCACTCATGGTGTGCTCCATATTTACACTATCCTAAATACATTATTGGTTGTACAATATCAATTGAAACCTATGGTAAATAATATCACAATGATTAAAAAAAAAAAAAAATTAGGGCCTCTATGAAAAATTTTAACATTTTATATAAAAATAAAACAATATATATCAGAAATATTTATAATATTCAAAATGTTGAATAATTCATTCTCTGTTTCCCCAACTGTTTTTAACATACAGTATATATCAATATCAAATTATGGGAAAAAATGTATGATCAAAAATCATAATGATAAAGATGATAAAAAAATATATGTTGTAGAAATTGATAATAAAAAACATGAATTTGCAGCAAATGCAAAAAGAAAAAAATCCTAAATATTTATGCTTGGGTGCACCAATTTTAATAAATCATATTATAGATCAAATAATCATCTGCACTTTTGAGGATTAATAAATTAATAAAGAAAGAAAAAACATACAATTATAAATAATTAAAGTATTAAATCAAAAATCAAACTATAATCCAAAGATTAATAAATAGTGTCAAATAAAAAAATATAAATATATTTGAAACACAAAAGAATGCTAAACCTGAAAAGTCACAAAGAATAAAAGGATATGAAAGAGTAGAGAGATTCACTGATAGGAAAGTAAATTTGTTTAACCAAATAGAACTATTAGGCATTTTGGAGAATACCATGATAGAAAGGTGAACTAATAATTTATCTGATTAATCCTAACTATCATTTAAAGCATATACGATTGGGCTGAACTTGTTTTATTTTGATCGTGTTGTAGCATGATACAATTCATTAAAAAATATATAATACTCAAAAATGTTTGAAAGAATGTAATCATAATAAGATATATGGATATTAATATGACAAATAAGGATAGTAGCATTAAATATCCTCAAAAATCAAACCAATGATTGGTTATTCTGAGATTTGTTATTTGCATGATCTCTGTGAATTAATTTATCAACATTAAATATAAACTGCTGCATGACATTATTTGGCGCCATAAGTGACTGATTATATAAAAATTAGTAATTTAATGACTTGTTGCTCAGAAATCCATATAATAAGTATGCACTATAAGTGACAGAGCAAGTATTTAGCTCTCATATCTGCTATTGCTAAAGCAGGCATGCATACTTTATCTATAATGCAATCATTTTCATCTTTCATATTTTTGAACTTAACTTAGCTAAACTATTTATTTTTCATGAAAAATGCAACATAAAAGATTGCTTTAGGAAATATAATTTAGTCTTATTAAATTTATCATTTTTAGAGAAAGAAATTGGTTTTGGTACTATTATTGAGAAGTGAAATTTTGCTTTTTTTTTTTCAAAAACAAATATTAATTTCATATAGTCAGCTGAAGCAATCTGACATTAACTAATTCATGAATAGAAGTAATGTATCTGATATCTCAAAATCTGGCAGTTCATCTAGTTGCTAAGCAAAAAAAAAAATGAAATTTTAATTTCACTGTATTGCAATAAATCATTAAACTTTACATTTAATACAAATTGCAGATTGCTCTTTCCCAAGAAACAATAAGTTAAAACTACTATGCAGGTAATACTCTAATATTTCTTGAGATATTATACTATTTGCATTTTATTAAAATTAATTTTCATTGCAAGCAAGAAGAAATGAAAAAGACTTTGTAATTTCATTTTCCTATTTTTTTTTAATATATTACACACGCTGATTTTTTTTTTTAAATATCTCTAACAATTAATATTAACTTGGATTAATTTTTTTTATATACACTTGTTTTTTTCTTCAAAATTTAACTGAATTTTCATTAATTATAAATAAAATATTTTTACTTCTATAGCATAATACCTCAGAACTTTTTTTTATTAATTACTTTTATTCATACATAATTTTAAATATATATGTTAACATCTATGTGGGACTATACAGCAGTCTATTTTTTTATATACGAATTATTTTTGTTGTTATTTTTTAAAATTAGAATGTATTGAATGAATACGCACACACCATGTTTATTTCAATGATTCACAATATCCACTATATTTAGTTCTAAACCTACCTCATATACATCATATATTGTGAATAATAGTTCCAAGTTTTATTGATAAGCTTTTTATTATAATTTATGTTTTTACAATATTAAAAGCTTACAGTACTTTTCAACATGCATACATATATATATATTAAGTTTGATGTCGATATTCTTTCCAAAAAAAATATATGTAATATTCAAACTAATATATATTAAATACAGTAATAGTCATATAATTTAACTTATTCAATTACAAGTACTTTTGACTACATTCCTTTTAGTTTTTGTCAACTATATAAGTTTGAATAATCAAAAGGAGACATTTTATAACTCACATAATACCATTCAGTTCTCCCACAAATCTGTTATTTTATTAATTGATGATTGACAATTCCTTAACATTTGATGATTTCTTGAAATTAATATAGCTTCTTTTATTTTATGTTTATTGTGACAAAGTTCAATTTGTATAATTTTTATGTTTTTATAATCAAATTTAACCCTTATTTACAAGTTTTATCATTATCAAATATAACAGATGATGGTTTATTTTCATCTTTTCCTAATGGTTTATCTTTTTGAATTCTTTTATATAAAAGCATATGTTCTTTCATTCTTTTTTCTAATGTACATTTAGATTCACTGATATGTGGTAAGTCACATCATCTGTTATATTTGATGATGATAAAACTTGTAAATAGGGTTTAAATTTGATTATAAAAATTATGCAAATTGAACGCTGACACAATAAACATAAAATAAAAGAAGCTATATTAATTTCAAGAAATTGTCAAATATTAACGAACCGTCTATCATCAAACATTAAAATAACAGAATTGTGGGAGAATTGAATGGAATTATGTGTTTTAAAATGATGTCTCATTTTATTCAATGTTATATAGTTGACAAAGACTAAAAAGACTATAGTCCAAAGTACTTCTAATAGAATAAGTTAAATTGTATGAAAATTACTGTATTTAATTACAAAATTACAAAAAAATCCAAGTCAGAAGTCACATGACCTAATTTAATAAGCTTATATTTACAAATGTTATATATAGAGCTTACAAAATAAGCTCTTAACAAGCTTTGAGAATATCCCCAATCCCAGACTGGTTTCTGCTACTGGCATTGTCAGTGAGGAGCTAGGATATTCAAGCATTAGATTAACAATACCAGGACAAGTCCTGTCTTCCAATCCAGCTATCTAATTTAAATAGCCATATGAGACTGAACTAAGTTCAGATACACCATATATTAATAGCGTTAGCAATATAAAATTGCAAAAGCCTTAATAGCAAAAAATAAAATTTACAAAAAAAAAAATCAAGTCAGATGTCACATGACCTAATTTAAGTTAGATAGCTGGATTGGAAGACATGAATGTCTGAAATTTTCAGATTTTCTACTTAACAGTTATCCTAGCACCTCACTGATGACACCAGTAGCAGAAACTGGTGTGGAGTTGGGGATTTTCTCAAAGCTTGTTAAGAATTTATTTTGTGAGCTCTATATATAATACTGTATTTAATATATATCAATTTTAATATTATATATATATATATAGCACTAATGATTTTTAATGAGCATGTAAACAATTTTACAACTTATAAAATATATAATACAAAGAATATAAACCTATTTTCATGGAAGAAACAAACTCAAACATGTTACTAAGACAATTTACAAGCAAGACTCACAAAAAATCATTTCATTTTTTATCTGACAGAGTAGAATGGCATTGATATAACAAAGATGGACATTATTTACATGTTTGTTTAAATAATTCTTTAGAAATTTTGCTTACAAAATATCTTAATAGTGTGCTCCATAAAATAAATGTATATAACACGAATGCTTTTTATATGTATAGTATGCATATACAAATTAAAATTTTAAAATAAACAAATTTATAAAACCAGTAACAATGTAGATAATAATAATAAATTAAGAGAGTACATTTATTTTTGCTCATTCACTCAAAAAAATTTTTTTTAGATAAAATAAATAATGAAGTATCAAACTTCAACATTCTTAAACCATTGACATATAAGAACAACCCTATTTCATCACAGTTAAACAACCTTTAAACCATATTCTTTCCTTAAATAATTTTTTTGTTCTTATGGAAGTGTAATAGCAGTCTCGGTATTGGAAAATAAAGCCTCTCCAGTTGTCCCTACTCCAGTTATCCATTTCAGATTCTTGGGCAAACTCTTCATTCAAAATTTAAGCTTTTTGATGTATACAAAAATATTATCCTAATTCTTTTTTCCACCACCAATCAATCAGCAACTTTTATTTCATCAGTCAAAAAATATACTTTATAAATTTTCTTAAATTTCATAAAACTTTTAGATTTACACTTGGAAAATATTGTCGTACTTAATAACAAACTATATCAAATTGTGGGGGGTGGCGTATGTATATTTAGTACAATTCAAATAGACATAAAAATGATTGTGTACTTCTAAATTGTAACAATTAAAAATTTGAATTAAATGAGAGTACTTAAACAAAAAAAAATGGCTGCAATTGTAAGGTAAAATTTATTAAATTCATAAATTTTAATGTCTTTACTTTCTGATTATAAACATTTTTAGTTTATTTACTTTCTTTGGGGAGGGGGGAATAGTGTATAACTGAAGTAGAATATATTGATACAGCATATATTGCAGATTTACTGTATATGGATAGAGTTTTGTTACCACCTGGGAATCCACATTACTGGAATTTATAAATTAATTATGAATTTGTAGAATCAAAGTCAAATAATTTACAGAATTAAAAAAAAATTTATTTCATAAATTTAAGAAAGTACATTTTCAAAGAAATTAACAAAAAAAATAGTTCACTCATGATTTAACAATAGTCATTTAATGAGTAATATTTCTGAAGTATAATTTCGCCACACACCTCCAAAACAAGTTAGGAAGTGGTTTCTATCTGCTTTTAACACCTTGTGGTGGAATGTAATCATAAACATATCACCAAAGACTTGAAATAAATGTGTGATTCCCCAAGATGCACAATTTCATACTAAACCAATCAGTTAGCCCAGACCACACTCTCTTACACATATATTTTGTCATTTTCTGTCTACATTAGTGCAAAGATAGAAGCTATAAAACATTTAAAACTAATGCTACAATATTTTTTAACAATGAGCAATAATAAGATGTATAAATTATATTCTAAACATCTAAAATACAAGGAATAAAACCTTTATGTTGCTTTTTCAAATTAAAAATAAATCATAGATATAATAAAATATCTTTACTAACAACAAAATGATACATAACAATGACTGCAATATACTCATATAATCATCACAAATAAAAATAACATATTAAAAGCTCTTAAAATTTGCTGAAAAGAGCTTTTGATATTTTTATTTGTGATGATTATATGACTATATTACAGCTATTGTTATATATCATTTTGTTGTTAGTAAAGATATTTTATTATATCTATGATTTATTTATAAATCATATTGTATTGTTATCTAATAATTTAAAATTGGTTTAATACAATGGAAAATAATTTATAAAGTATAATATAAAGTTTCAAGAAGTCTTTATTATAAAGTAATTGAATAAAGAGTAATTAATTTAATTTTTGTTTTATCAAAAAAACATCATCCATTATAAGTTACCCTATGCTATGCCTCACAGAACAAAATAAAAACATTTCACTCAAAACACAAAAGATCATACATAAGTAAATAAACATTACAATCATAAAGCTAAACTAGTCAATAAATAATTAAAATTACCCCAAATCCAAAACTCAACCAGACTAGCCAAGAAAAAACTAAATTAAAACAAAACCAAAGGTTTCACCGCTACAAACAGACTTCTCAGTTGTAAAGAACTACAAAAACAACACTATATATATATATTAAACATTACCAACAAATCCATTTACTTCCCATCCATCCTTAATATTAAAAGAACTCTTAAATAAGTTAATTGCTTCACAATAATAAATTTTCAATAATAAAGAGTCTTTCATTCTTATATTTAAGAGTTCTTTTAATATTAAGGATGGATGGTAAGTAAATGGATTTGTGGGTAATGTTTAATATATATGGTGTTGTTTTTATAGTTCTTTAAAGTCTGCTTGTAGCAGTGAAACCTTTGGTTGTGTTTTAATTTAGTTTTTTCTTAGCTAGTCTGTTTGAGTTTTGGATTTGGAGTAATTTTAATAAGTAAATAAGTCAGAATTATATTTTTACCACATTGACAAAAGAATGATTTTTTTAAAAATTATTCTTAATTATTTACAGAAATAACTGATAGAGTTTGTTTGTTTTTAATCTTAACTATCTTTTAGTGTCAACAAAACTCCAACCTGAATACAATATTAAATTTCTTATTTATTCTGTTTAGTGTGTATTCTTTGTTTTATTATTACATAAATATATTATTCCCCTTAAAGAATAAATTATGTTAAGAGACGGAAGTAAACTATTAATAGTGAAGATCAAGTGCTACCATTTGTTACTGAACTCAGGCAATGAACATAAATCAACAAAAATATAGTTAGTTATTTAGGAGTCATGTAACATTCAAGCACTGAACTTGCAGACTGAGTATAACAGTTTCATTCAAGGATATAACTGATTTTTTTTATTATATGAATTCAGAAACATTAAGCCCCTGAAGTCCTGCACAAAGCACTATATATAATGACAACATATAAATAAAAATATCAATAAATAAAGGTAGATATCCTTCCATTGACTTTAAAACCACAATAAACCTTATTAACTCTACTACATAAATAGCCCGATATTAATAAACTCAATATTCACAGCTTTTTTCTGGAATCACTTTATCATCGTAGGAATCCTCTGTGTAATAATTGAAAAGTTTTTTTTATTTTAAATCCTACTAATTACAATACTGTTTCGATTATATATACAATATACTAAGTTGCGATGCACATACACATTTTATACATGTCTAAAAATAATCTTTTTTTTTTTTTACAAAAAAAAAAAAAAAACCTTCAACAACTTAGTTACTAATTTTTGAATAAATTAAAATATATTACATAAATAATTCTAAATACAGTAAGCAAAAAATAAAAATAAATGGTTATAAGAAAAATACAGTATAGTGAATGAGTGTTCCGACTAAAAGGGTCAGAGTTCAAATACATTTTATGAATTTAAATTAACTACGAATAATACGAAGTTAATTACAACACCCTTATATCATTCAGAATTTTTATTTATTATTAAATAAATGAATAAAAATGTTAGTTATCTAAAACTATATATAAGCATTAATAATAAAATTTTACTACAAACCAGTGAAGAATGTGATATATTATACACTTAATTTGATGTTACTATAGAATCAGATTAATAAAATATTTTTAAACAGAATTCTTTAGATTTTCAAATATTCTTAATTTTTTTTTGTGTGTGTTTTGGTTTTTTGTGAATTTTTTTACATTGAACAGATAAAAGAGGACCTTAACGTTTGCATTTTTTTTTTTTAAGTTAAATTTTTATTGAATATATATATATTCAAGGATTATAAATTTTACATATAAGAAAATTCACAAAAAATATATTTCTTTACAAATAAATAATATAAGCATAAATGGTTTACATGTATTAATAAAAATTAAAAAAAAAATACATTTAACACATAGGGAAGAAGCCAACTGTTTACAAAGAGAAATGAAGAGAAGCAAGGCCCCTTATGACATGTATGACATCTAAAGGGTCTAATGCCCTGTCTCTATTTCTGATTTTAAGTATCCTATTGTAAAACATGGATTGCAATTTATTGGATGTAGGATTAAAATAAAAATGACATCTCAAGAACCAAAAGGTAAGCATAATAAAAATAGTGATTCTCATTGAGGGGAAGAGACCACATTTCATATTGTCAATGCATGTGATCTGGGTGATTGACTTAATATTTCCATAGACAAGAAGATCAATATAATGTAGAAAAATATGATGTATTGTCTCTTCAGACTTGTGACAGAGTGGACAAATAGGATCAATGTTAGCATTTATCATTCTTTGGATAAAAAATAGCTAGTGAGCAGAGCTCCTAAATTGATTTTAATAAACTTATCTAAAATACCATGCAGATTTGTGTGCATGAAGAATAACAAATGTCAAGATATAAGAATTTGTTTAGAATAGCCATGAACTTTAGAAATATATATATATAATGTAAGCTTTGTTGTTTGCTTTCACTATTTTTTTATTTAAAAAAATAAGTAACAAACAAATTTAATAATCAAGATAATATAGAATTAATATAGCAGTAACTGCACATGTAATAAAAAGAAATTAACAAACCTCAATTATACGCTTTTTGCATTTGCCCATGAACATCAGTTTAAAAAACATAAAACAGTCCACTTATGCTTAAAGTTTGTCATTATAATAAATATTTTATTTCACCATTATCTTGTAATTAATAATATACTAATGTGTTGAAGGTGAAACTATTCCACATAATTTATTTAGGCTGAGCGCTTTCAGAGTTTCGTTACTCCATAATCATAGCCTTGTAGATTATCATTATAAGTTATAATTCAGATATACAATAAGTTAAAGCTCTTACCTCAGTACAGTGAGCAAAGGTTAGCTTATAAAATAGTAAACTTTAAACATAAGTGGACCACTTATGCTTTTTAAAAGTGCATGACTGGAGATTTGTTACCTTCTTTATATATATATAAAAAACATATTGAAAAAGAAAATTGGATTGTCCTAACATATAAAAGGTATCAGAAGATCAAAGTTTTAATTTTTAAAAATATACACATAAATTATTAAAATATATAATTTTTTTTTTGGTGAATGTGAATGAATAAACACACAGTAAATATATATGTAGATGAGTTTTCATAATTTATTATTAATAGCTACATAAACAATTTAGTCATTAATAGTAAATTTGTCTATAGTGTTAATTAGTATATGTATACTATAGAAATAAAAATGCATTTGCATTATATGTATTATAAACAAAGCTTGTAAATAAAACATAAACTATTATTTGCTACACATGTTACAAGCTAATGAGGCTGGATAAAATATAGTGGATACTAAGCAATTTTTTTTTTTTTCAAATAAACAGAACTTTTCTCTTAAAAATATATTATCAATTTCAAATATAGTTTTATTGACAAAATAAAAAAAGATAAGTATGCTATGCAAATAATTTAGTACAAGAATCCCAGAACAAAATGAATTACTAATTGAAAAAAGTTTTAAATTAAAACCAAAAAATTTTCATATGTGCACACAAACCTGAGGTTTGATAAATAAATCATAGATTAATATATGCTATAAGGTTTTAAAATAAGTTACGTTAAAAAACTAGTCTATTCCAAACTTACTGTTAAAAATATGATATTCTTTCTTTATAAGCAACTACTAACCACAATAAGTTACAACAGCTTTTGAACCTTAAATATGCCTATTTAGATTTTCAAACTTGCCATGTTATTGAGACATGGAAGTCTCTTAAGAAGTATACTATGGATATAAATAATTCTATTCTTAAATTGATTGAAAAAAAAACATTTTGATTGGTTCCTAATAATAATTATATTGTTAGTGATTTGATTAAAACAAATATATAACAATAATATGGAGCATCATAAGCAATATAGAGATCTAAAGACAGGAATTCAATTTAACATAAAAAATACAATCATTTTCTGATCATTATCATTTTATATCCTTTATTTTAGATGCACTGAAACTAACATATGGCCCTAAAATATGAAAGAATAATCTTATTAAATTAGTGGTCTTTTATAAAATTGTATCAAATTAATGACAAGTATATTAAAATATCTATGATTCAGTGATATTATTTAATCAAAGCCCTTCTTTCTTAGGAAAAAAAAGCAACTATATTTTATATAAATATATACAATAATGATGATATTTCAAATAACTGTAATATTTTAGAAAATTACTAAAACAACTGTAATATTTTGCAAGTATTTTATTGAATAGAATGCTTTCAATCATGCATGAATAATTAACAAAGATATGTTTTCAATTTCAACAATCAAGAAGACTTATAAATAAATGTTTGTTGAGTCAGGCAATCACAAAAGAATTGTCATGAAAAAAAATATGATTTATACATTGTGACAATGTGTAAAATCAGCTGAGAATCTAATAAAGATAATCCACATGGCAAAAAATGTAATTACTTGGTAGTTAAAAAATCTGAGATATTTGAAATGAAAACTGATGTAAAATGGAGGTATACTATAGGCTTCAAATTTGTTTTCCATTTTATTTCAACGGTATTTAAAACAATTTATGGATGGTTTCATAAATCAGACCTTAAGATGTGATAAAGTTTGATAGCATAATTTTTAATTTGAATTGATTAAACACAAAAGCAAGAGCTTTCTTTTCTTGGCTTCTATAATTAAGATAAGCTGGTGATAATGCTTTTTTTTAATTTCAATTCAAAAGTTGATTTTAGAGTATGCTGTTAATATTTTGAATGCAATCTATATGGATTAATTAATGTTTAAAAAAAAAACATGAGTGATATATCAGTTAACATTGATAAAAACTCTTAGCAATTTTTAACTTGGATGATTATCATCTTGAAGTGAATCAATTTTGGTGTACAAAAATGAACTTTGGTAGTGAGATATGATGTAGACTCTAATATGCTACATCTCATCCCAATAATATAATTACTTCATCTAAAAAAATGTGTATATAAGACTATTAATCTGCTAAAGTTATTGCACGGAAGTAAAGCATGCACTCCCTATTGTCATAACATAAAAGCCTTGCTTGTAAGATGGCAACATCAAAAGATCAATCAGCATACATTCTTTAACTTGCTGGATACCATGATGTTGAAACTACTAATACAAGAGCACATTGCTGATGAAATAAATAAAGAAAATGAGGTCAATGAACAGTAACAAAATTTCTGGGGGAAAAAGTCACAATGAATTTAAGCATGGTGTATATAGTAGTGAAACTCCATTTATATTGTAAAAATTATTTCAAAGATATTCTAAAGAGATATAATAATGATTGTTCTCACTGAAAGAATATTAGTTGAGAATAAAAAACAATGCTGAACTGCAAAATATTAATGTCTTTCAAAAAACAAGTTTGCTGTGGAAGTTGAACAATAACTTTGTAAAAGGTCAAACAAACAGACTTTATAATGTATGTGAATATATTTGTGTTAGACAGATTAGATTGTACAGTCATTACAAAATATTTAAATTTGTTCTTATAAACATTTACAATAGTTTAATATAGTCTTTAAATTAAAAATAATTCTATGAATAGGCCTTACTTGTTTATCTTAACAAATGCATAGTTATTTTGCTATTGAAAGAAATGTATTTATTATTACAAGGAAATGATTGCTGACTAATGATTGTTGGATAATAGCAAAAAGGAATCAATAACTACTGCCAATGAATTACCTCAAGTATATAGTAAATTTAAAATTATAAAACAACACTAAATTAAAAGCAAATTTAAAACAATGTCAATAAAGTATTTTCTATAAAAGTTTTTAATCATTTTATATATACACAAAACATTCTTGAATAGTCTACTGCAAGGCAAATGCTTTTCCAACCCAGTGTTAAGAAACAGAGAGGAAGAGGGCAATGTTCATAAGACCATTTTTATGTTTTTACTTTTTTATTTCACACTCTATCTGAGAATATATATTTAACTATACATTGGAGCTATCATCTATTAATAATATTCATTTCTCTTTCAATGTGCCTCAGTACTTAAATGTAAATTTATACCCTATGTTAAAAAATCCAAAATGCAAAAATCCTACATTAATATTATATTCATTACAGAGAAATATTAATTTTGTTTAAATAAGTTGCTATTATCTCTAAACATTCCCAATTTTTTTTTAAATACAGAATTAAAAAAATAATAATAATAAATGTTTATTGCTCAAAAGTTCATAACAAGTTTAACCATTGATAGACCTTCAGCTTTATGGAATTTTTTTTATTAATTTACTGCATACTTTAAAAAAGAATACATGTATAAAAATATACTCTCTCATCTTGAATTTTGTTTTTCTTTCCATTTGTTTTATTTATATTAATGCTTGAAACATTTTGACTTCTTTATTTTCTTGAAATTTAACTATCTTAAACTTTAAAATAATAATAATTAATTTTCCACTGAAGGTAAGATTTAACAAAACAATTGAAATATCTTAAGTATCAATATAAAAGATAGATAAATAAAAATGATAGTGGATATTGTATAATTATATAAAAGATAGAATGCTAACTCTTCTTACTCTCCCATAGAAAATATACGAATATTAGTAATTTGTCTTTTTTAACATAGAAAAATAATTATTTATCAGTAAATATTACAAAAAATACAAAGTTTTTGTATCTAAAAAGTTAATTCAGATTTCAAAATCAAAATAGAACATAATTTCACTTTGGTATATGTACTAAAAATATAAAAAAAAAAATCCACTTCTTCCCTCATCTACTTGTTTAATTAAAAAGTGTAATTTATTTTCCTCACCACTTTAATTTTTCACTAGTTATCTCAGCAAACTTTATTTAAAAAAAGATTTATTATATTTTTCTTCATAGTTGTATTTTATTAGGTTCAGTTAAAGTACTATTTAATCTATCTCTATATAGTTCTGCAATATCTACCATTGGATAGACAGCCATTTAACTATTTTAGCTCTTGCAGAATTTAAATACATATTTTTTATACAATTTTGATACAGCATATATTTTAAAAAACAATATCCACATAAACACATTTAAAATAAACCCATTTAAGCAAATACTTATAATTCGATGTCTAATTGCTATGAATGTGATATGAAGTTTTATTCTTTCTAGTCATTTAATTTTTTTTTCTTCAAAAAACAGTAAGAAAATAACTTTAATGTTATTTTATTACAAAATTTATATAAATACTGATCTTAATAAATATTAAATTAACTGACACTTTAAACAACAAAGTGAAGGAAAAAATTAATAAATGTCATTTTTTTTAATTATTATGATATAAAGATTATTAATTTCAAAATTGTTATTAATTCACATTTACATATAATAAAACTTGGGGGAGTTAGGGAGCTAATCAATGAATTTTGTTATTACTATAGTTCTATCTCAAAATATACATATATTTTAATAATTTTACATTGCAATAAATTTAATATATTATGTAAGCATCTATTCAACATTACTGATACTGATATTTTTTAAATTTCCAAAAGCGTTATGGATGCATTAAAATTACACAATGAGTAAGAAGTCAGAAGTTTACTTAATTCAGTCCAGAAAAAGTTTGAAAACAAAGATGCCAGATTAATAGTTTTGCACCTGTATCAGTAAGAAATGATTATTGTATAACATAATTTTTCATCTAACCTAATAGTGAAAAAATAATTGTGTATTTATTATACTTTTTTGTTTTAAAGCTTATGGCTTGTTGCAGAATTCAAATATTTTCATCAATTCTATATAAAAAAATAAAAATTTATCTTTAGCTCTTGGATCCATTATTCTACACTGAGTTAAACTACTCAGAGATATATTTCCAATTAAAAAATAAAACATTTCATTATAGATTCTTTACTAATTTATTAGATAAAAATAATTTTAACAATTAACCCTTGTCTATAAATAATTATAAAATAAAAAAAAAGCTTTATATATACTAATAAATGTCTAAGACAAAGTTATACATTTTTGTAATGCTTATGCATATTTGCACACATTTGATAATCTCTATATATGTATACATATGAATGTACACACGCAAAGTAGGTATAAATTTTAACAACAATCATAAATTAAAACAAATAATATTTCATTTTATCAAAAAAATTTAAATGAATTATGTTTACATTAAACTGTAAAATTAAACTAATTCCTAAAAAAAAATTCATAAAAGGTTTCAACATATATTTAAAATATTCTCTGCTAAGATTAAATTATCTATAGTAGTCAAATATGTTGAATGGGCTTTTGAAAATTAAATAAAAAAGACTCCACCTAAATAATACTACAATTCTGACCATAAAACTGAACCATAAAACTTTGTAGATTCAAACCAACAATGAAGTAAGAATTATAATTTACAATTCTACATTCCCTATTCATCTGAACAAAAATACACTATTGATGCTTAAATAAATAAATGATTTGAATACCAAAGACTAATTTATGACATTATTTATGGCCAATATTTTATAAGACTGGACACACATCAAATTTGACAGTCAGATTTAGAACTTTTTCATCACACTTGTTTCTCTAAAGTAATTGCAATATTTACAGTTAATTTAAAAGTCCTGTAGACTGATTATAAATGATGTATTAAAATATTATGTTCATATATATATATGTTTATTTGACTTTTTTTATGTGTCTTTATACCCATAAATACATATATATCTAAGTATAAGAAGAAGAAAAAACCTTCACCAGACAATCATTGCCGCTTTTATAATTCATTTCAAATCTCAGACAAGACTTTAATTTCAAATAATTAGCCCATAGCCAACACAAATAAGTTATCCAACATTAATCAGTGAATGGGTATCTAGCAATTCTTGACTATAACTGTAAAACAAAGATAAAAAACCAAACTCTCATCCCCTGGTTAATGGCAAGAAAAAAATGCTTTCTTCACATTTATGAAAGCCCACTGAACAACAGTAGGTTATTTGGGAAGGATGTTGTATCTTTACCTTATATATGGTCTTTAACATTTGTGTAAACAGATTAAGAACAGATGAGTGAATATCTAAAGACAATTACTTTCATTTATAACTCTGCTTTGGCTACAAATGTGAAGATAGAGCAGTTATGTTGACTACTCATTTCAAAACAAAGACAATTTCAACATTTTTTAGAATAATAGAGAATAACAGAAATCCAAGCAAAATAGATACCCATTCATAAATCAATTAATAAAGTACTAGCTGGTTGAAGTTCTGAAAAATATCAAAATATTTTTGCCTTTACTTTAGATTATACAGAGTTCACAAGATCATTCTTTTTAAAGTATTCTGTTTTTTTTTTAACTAGAAATAATGTTTTGTAAGAAAAGTAAGCTAATACCAATATTTCCAACTTCTTCCTTCTCCCTCTACTATTCTTGGGTGCAAGTGAGCTACCTAGGCAGTAAATGAATTATAGTTCATACATGCTTATATATAAGCAAGTGGATAGATTATATGTTTTTAATATTCAATAAAAATTATTTGATTTTAAGCTTTTTATTATCACTTTATGAAATTTTTACTTTAAAAAATGCATTTCAAACTCTTTTTTTATCAGAAGGAAAAGATTAAGAATCTAGTTTAATATTATTTGTAAAAACAAGCCAATAACAAAATAAATAGGTATAATCTATGAATAGTTGCATGTGTAAAAAAAATCTGAATTACTAATTTGTCATAAGTCATTAATATATTGCCAAGTTTGTTTGTTTGTTTGTTTTTTTAAAAAAAGATGTCAGATACAATGAGAATAAAAATTTAAAACAAACACTGATGGATAAATTAAATGCATCTACTTATAATATTCTAACAGTAACCTATAAAACATTTTTATTTACACAAAAGTTAATGCAAGAATTGGAAAATCCTTTATATAGAAAATAAAAGATGTTTAAAAAAGGAAAAATGAACTAAAAATTAATCTGAAAAGTGTGTGTAATAAACTAATTTCACACACTTGTCTAAGTCAACTATCTGCTTCAATTAATTTTTACACTTAAAATCTTTTTGAAGTTTTTGTTTAAATCTAATAAAGCCTCTTTATTTTTTAATACTAGTTTTTAAAAAATCACCAGTACTAATTTAAAATGTTTGTCTAATCCTGTAATTAGATATTATTGTTCACTTTGCACAAAACATATGTTAATGCACAATATGAGCTAATATTTTTATACACCAAATTCTGTTTTTACATGATAGATTGGGTTACTGAAAATTATGTGTAAAAAAAAAATCATGTAAAAATATGCATTGTATATATGAAAAATTAGAAGATTGGTTCAGAACCTAAGAAATCAAAGAAAATAATGAAATAAGCCATATAAAAAATCTTGTTAGAATCTTATCTTTTTTGCCAGCTATAAAATTTTATTTCATAAACATTGCACATAAATAAAAATGAATTATAAAAACATAAATTTCATTTGAAAAACAAAAAACATAAAGAATTAATCAACATAAAAATTGGGCAGAATATGTAATCTGTTATACATAACAAGATTTTATTCGCTGTCGCTTTCTCACAATTAATGCATACAATTGTGCATGATTGCAATATCACTGCAATGTATAATTTATTATCTTTTAATTTCAACAAAATTAATAAATCAAACCTTGCTTTAATTTTTATTAAATTGTTTTAACATCAACACCAACAAGATACACTTTTTTTTAACCTAACATCAAAATGCACACAAAACATCAACACCAATAAATTATTTCTCCTTTCAAGACAAAACATCAAAAACGTTAAAATGCAGATAAGCAAATTTCCCCAATTGTAGAATTGTTGCCAAGAAAGGTAATGAGATGATAATAATGCATATATATATTTTTTTTAGTTTTTTGATTGATCATGTTATTTCAAAATCGTTTAAAAAAAGTTTGTGTAAAAATAGAATTAGGTATACATATATAATTCTATATTTATTTAATAAAGCAATGATTCAAATAAATAAATACCAGCTATTCAAAATGCAATGCTAAAGAACATATAATAGTATTTACAATTTATCCAAACCAATTTAAACACTTTTTAATAAAACTCTTTATTTGTACATATATATACACCGACATTTCGACTGGCCTGCAGTCTTCTTCAGAGCAAGTTTATTTTAATCTTCATTTAGAAGATTAAAATAAACTTGGTCTGAAGAAGACTGCAGGTCAGTCGAAACGTCAATGTATATATATGTACAAATAAATATACATGTACAAATAAAGAGTTTTGCTAAAAAGTGTTTGAAGCGGTTTGGATAAATTGTATTTATAGAATATTATGGCAAAAATAAAGAAAAGTGTGATTTTGATAATATTTATATAATAGTATTTCTGAAATAATAGTCCTCATATGCATATATTACAAGAATTCTTTACAAGTCTGGTATTTCAAAAGTCATTTCATTAAATTTGAAAGCAGCTGGTTAGCAGATTAATTTATAAAAATGATTTCTAGAAAATCTGACCTAGCAAGGAATTTTATAGTATATGCAAATAATGATTATCATTTCAGACTATTACTATTACATGCTTAAAGACAAGATTATCTGCATTTTAATGGTTTAAGTTTGCCTTTTTTTTTTGTTCAAATTTTTCATCTAATTTTTTGATGTAGCATTTTAGCATTTGCCTTATATTGTAGCTACAAATGGCACAACTCTGTAACAAATATGATTAGTGAAGTTCTTAGTATGAAAATAATAAAACTATTTGCTCTTATTTTTACATTGTCACAATTTTAGACATGATGCATTATTTTTATTTGTTATAGTAATGTATATAATTAATAAACTATAATACTGAAAGAAAAGCAAGTGCTATTATGTATATGTATTATTTACAGATCTACATTTAAAAAAACCTCAAAAATCACCATGTCCAGACTTTTTAGCATGATTCTACATAAACTTCCTGATAATAACTAAAGTGAAAAAATGACAAATGAAAAACAGACACATTTATGAAAAGATTCAAAAGATCAACACTTGGCCTGAGTAAATAATATAATTTCATGTACAATGCATACTAAGATCCTCCCCCCCCCTCTCCCTGCCTTAAGCTGGCAATTAATCTAGGAATTCTTAAGTACACCAAAGTTCAAAAACATATAGTATACAATGTGAATGAGAACATCATTTTCAACCATTATCAATTCATTGCAAAATGGTCTCTCCAAGTTCAATCCACCTTCTCTGATCTCTAGCCTCTCTTTCATCAATCTCATATGCAGTCTCTTTCTATGTCTTTTACAATCTCTTGAAATCCAGTTTATGATTTTAACTGTCCATCTATTATTATCTCTTATAACAATATATCCAGCCCAATTCTACTTCACACTCTTAAATGTTTCAATGATGTCAGTAACATTGGTTTGTTCTCACACCAATGTATTTTGTTTTCAATCTCTTCTTGTTACTCCTAACAGACATATACTTCATTGAGTGGTTTGAAGTTTCTGCAGTGCTTTTCTGTTAAGGGTCTAAATCTCAGATCTATAAGTAAGAATTGGTAATACCTATTTATAAAAAAAACATTCCTTTTCAAATACATAGACATATTTTCTTTAATATTAAATTACTTCTACCAAAATCACTTTAAACAAATTTAATTCTTCAATTAATTTCATCCATTATATTTCCATCTGTAGCAATAATCTGAGCAAGATATTTATAGTTGTTAACTTCTTCCAACTCATCATTATCAGTCTTTATTTTCTTCTTTTGAGAAAATTCATTGAACATTACTTTTAACATTTATCTTTAATCCTACCTTTTTTTATCTGACAACTCTTGCAACATTTCATAAAAACTCCAATCCTTTCCATAATCTCCAAATCCAAAGCATAATGGCAATGCATATTCATTGGTCTTTTCTATAACTTCTCTCAATACTTGGATATGAAAATTCAGCTTGTTCTTTTGTTTGATTAAAAGCCAAATTTCACTATAGATGAGTTTTAATTATTTTGGTAAAAAAATTGTAAGAGAACTGATAAAAGACTGATAGGTCTATAAATTCTGATATCTTATTACCTTTTAAAAATATTAATATTAAAACTGCATTCCTCTAATCATGTGATATATATTTATCATTTAGACATTTGGTATATAACTTTGCCAAAAAAAATTATATTTCTTCACTTGCTTCTTTTAAGATATCAATTATAATTCCATCATTACTTGGGAGCTTTTCCTTCTTCATAAATTTTGTTGCATGTCTTACTTCTTTATTTAAATCCTGGGAAATTCAGAAGATATAGAGAAGACTTCTACACATTTCATGTCATCTCTCTTTTTAATAATAGTTCCATCTTTTTTTCTTGTTGCAGAAATAAGTTTCTTATCAATAACAATATGTTGTTTTATAGTCTTTAAACTTTTATTCTCTTCTACAGCAATATTTTCTTATATCATTATCAATTCTTTTTCACACCATTTTACAAAATTTGAGATATTCAATCCTTCTTAGTGCATCATTTTTATATATTTTCATATTACTTTTCTTCATAAATTGCCTTGTCTCAGTAGAAATGTTACTGGTCAATTGCTGCTATTTTGTACCAGCTATCTCTGTTGCAGTTTTTAAAAGTATATCAATTATCTTCCTATTGATTTCATTCAAATCTGAATCATATTTAAAATTTGTTAATATTCGAAAATGATTTACAAGTTCTAATTTAAATTCACTGCAATGTTTCTGAAGATTTTCCTAATAATTTTTGTCTCTTTAATTTTTCACTTACATCTCACTAACTGATGATTACTTTTTGTGTTGAATTTACTAAGAACAATACAATCTTTAAATACATATTTTATCCAATTCTGCTATATCTTCATTTGGATACTTCCACATCCATTTCCATTTAACATTTTTCTCAAAAAAAAAAAAAAAAAAGAATTCATAATATAAAACTTATCTTTTTCTGCAAACCATAGCACTTTCATCTTTCAATTGTTTACCAATTCTAACAATAAAGTCTCCCTTGATGCTTTTAAAATGTTTTGTCTGATCAAAAACCTTTTGTGCATCCATATAAAAATCTATCTCATCATCACAATAAGAACTTTGTTGGGGCATAAATCTGAATTATCTGCATTTGATATTTGCTATTAAGATGAATAACTAATCTTGCCATTCTGTCTGATAAACCAAATCAATATCCACAATATTGTTCTTCAACTTTTTATTTATAATGATTCCTACTCCTCTTCCAATATTTGTGCCTTTGTAGTACAGTCCCTGTCCACTTTTTAAATCAATTGTCTGTCATGATTATAAATATCTATTAGAAAAAAAAATTCATTCACACACCCATTTTGCCTTCAAGAAAACTCAACTGATTACAATTAAGAGCTATTAGACAACTAGAAAAACCATGATGTTTCTTGTTCTTAAACTCAGAGGTAAAAAGTTAATAAAGTCACCATCCTGGCTAATGCATATTGGTAAGCAACCCATCCATATTCCTATGGAATATGAATAATCACAGAGTAATAACTTCAACAACAAGAATATATGGAGTGGACATTAGGAATTTGCCCTACTCAGTTTCTTTAAGATCTCCAAGAGGAATCAAAAAGTCAGTTAACAGCAAATTCCTTTCTGCAGCCTTAATTAATATTTATAATATTATATATTATCCGAATTAAATTTGTGACCAGACTCAAAGGCTTAATTTAATTTTTTTACTAATTCTAAATTTGCTGTTTAAATGTAAAAAAAGAGAAAAATTGAATTAAAACAAATAAATGAAAAAAATAAATTTCTTTTAAAAGAAAACAAATTTTGCTTTGATAAGAAGCATCATTATTTTTATTCAGAATGAACATCATTATTTTTTAGCCTAATATATACATATATTAGACTATGATTGTAATAGGCTTTCCATATTTATTGTTATACAAATATATATTTAGTTAATGAATAATGTAACCATCATTTATCATTTAAGAAAACGATGATTATATCCTTAAAAAAAGGCATTCCTTCCGATATGCTTCACGTGACCCATACTTCCTTTTGATAACACTAGTAGCAATATCATAGTCATTAATCTTTTTTTTTTTAAATGACAACATTACTTTTGATTATTAAATCATCAACTTATTTCAATCAAACTAAATATTATTCTTCACTCAATAAGATGTTTTGTTTTGTATACACAGTATATAAATGAATTTTAAAACCTTATTCTTAACTATTTAATAATACGGGTTAAAAATTCTTTTCTTAGAAAAATAATCTGAACTTTTTTCCTGTAATGGCAAATTCCATCACAATTCTAGGATTGTTAATTAGCTGTGAAAAGTTTTATCTAGTAAATTAAGGTTTAAGATGTCACAAGCATAAATACTTTGGTATTCTTAAATCAATCAGTCTAAATCCAGAGGGTAAAGTAATTTGAAAGTTAAGTGCAAACAATAGTTATTTAATATGTGACTAAATTATAGAGTCGCTTATTAAATTGCTTTATATATTAAGTGTGCACACACACACAACAGTTTATATAGTATGGGTTTAATTAATTTCAAACCTAGAGGTCACGTGGAACAAACACCAAAACAAAAATGGACTTAAAATATTGTGTGAAAATTTGATAATATTGAATAAAACACACAGAAAATAAAGCATTTAATAGTACAACTAATGATCATATGATCACCATTTCTTATACTTACACAAGCTGTTTACATAAAGGCTAAACAAATGGTGATCATGTGATGTTTAATGGTTTAAAACCAATTCTGTCTGCTAGGATTATAGTGACTGTGGCTTTTAAAGAACCAAAGACACCAAGAAGTACGGATGCTGAACTGAGTTCAGATCTATACAACTATATAAGCTAATGAGCTTGAATTAAAAACGTTGTTTTCAATTTGTACTCAAAGCTTTATAGTTATCTAATAAAGTAAAGGGGGCTGCTGGAGTTGCATTGGATCCTAAGATCTAGGTGCAGTGCTCTCAGATCCAAGGCTCCTCATCAATGAACACCACAAGTTAGAAACTAGTCTGGGGATATTGGATGAGTAAGCACTAGATAGTAATTTTATGCACGAACCTTCTTGCAGCCATTGATTACTCTGGCTTGAACTGGTGGTGCTACTATATGGAGAGTTTAGCCTCTGTGTAATAGTACAACTACTCAGAGAAAGATAAAAATATGGCAAGGATAGAAAAGAAGTTGCAAATAATTCATAAAGATATAATTTATTTAATTTTATAAAAATAAACCATTTCATTACTGAGTAATATTTTTATTTTATACTTTTTTTTTTAAAAAAAAAAAAGGTTTATCTTATAAATTAAATGCAAAATCAGTATTTAAAATTTTCAATTATCATTCTATTATATAATGAAAGTCAAGACACAGCTTCTCTCCTCTGTCTCTTTCCAACACGTTTCCTTATCTCATTTAAATCATTTTATATGAAGTCTAATTTGTCATCTATTTTGCTAATACTACTTCAGGCTCTTAATCCTTTCAAAGATATCAATTACTCCCTTATTTATGGATTTCACTTACAGTTTCTTATAATTAATCCTAACAGGAATCTTTCAATAGCTTGCTATATAACCTGAATTCTCTGTGATGCTCTTCTATTGAGTGTTGGAAATTTTAGATGCATAAATAAGCAGCAGTAAAATTATAATTAGTTTAAAAACTTTCTTTTTATGCACATAAACATATTTCTTTTTAATGTTAAGATAAATTTGCCAAATGTATTCCATTCAAATTTAATTTTATGATTAATTTCAGCTTCTATCTGTATTATTTAATAATAGGAACAATAGTATTTAGATATTAATTTTTCTTATTTATGTTATCACTTTTGCCTTTATTAAAAAGCCATTGAACATTATTTAATTTTTTTTTTAGCCTTCAAGTCTATATTCTTGCTTTTGTCTAATAATTCTTGTAACATTGCCTGAAGCTCTAAAATATTATTTACAAAACAATCACATTATCCGTATAACTTAAATAATATCCATTTATTTTTATTCTTATTATAAAAACTTAGAAAGATGAAATTACTCAGCCTAAATTCAATTTATCACAACTCATCTTCTTAGTCTCATTATTAGTTAGTCAGTTTTTTGTACTTTAAGAAAAAAAATATTTACTAAAATTTGGATTTATGACTTAATGATACAAAGCTTAATTTCTGCAAAAATGTTTATAGAGCAACATCTGGATATGATTTGCTATGCTGAAACTGCTTTCAAACATAGCTCGTTTCTTTGGTTGACTACCTTTAATTTTTCATCACAATGAGAACTTATTGTGACATGTTATCCTTCATTAATTCATATAATTAATCTTGCCATTCTGTCTAATATATTATCAATAATGTTCTATCTTTACTTCTATTTCCAATATTTATTTATTTTTTATTAAAATACATATCCACTTTTCAAATTCATGCAATCTTTTTTAATAAGCAGACAAATTGAAAGTATTCATCCAATGATAACATAATTTGATAACCCAGTGACTCTTAGCAATAACTATTTTAACTTTACCATTTCTAGTTTAAAAGGTCATAATTTAATTTTATTATATTATATTTTTAAATATAAAAAGAACATGAGCACTTACTGACAAACATACATTTAACTTCAAGAAAAACAGTCTAAATTAAGAATTATCTAATATCTGAAAATAAAGAGCATGGTTTTGGATTTGTTTGTTTTTTAATTTTTTGTTTAAAACTCATGGATAAAAAGCAATATTTTCTCCATGCTTGTTCAGAGGCAGATTAAGCAGTAAGCAGACTAAGTGTCCATGTAGGGCCCTGAAATACTAAGGAGCAAGCGAAGTCTTAAAATGTCTTTTCATTAGGATTTGAGGAAAATTATGTTTTTTTGTAGACAATCAACCCTCCTATAACGCAGTATTATTTAAGCTTTTGAAGGGAATTTATTTGAGTTTTGACAAGATTCTAACTTTCAACTGTGTTGAAAAGAATTGTATCAACAATAAAATTGTTGAGTCGCTTAGAATTAGGATTTAAGGGTCACAATGAAAGCAAAGAATCCAATACGAAAGGAAATTATTTAACCTGCTTGGAATATCTAAGTGAATACGATGAGTTTTTAAAGTTACATCTACAAAAATATCCAACCAAGAATGAGGAAATGTAAACTATTTATCTCATATTATTTGTGATGAATTTATAGGTCTTATTGGAAATCAAGTAAGAGTGGAAATAATTAAAGAAATCAAATCTGCATTTATTATAGTATAATTGTTGATTCCACTCCTAATATTTCAAGTAACTTTTGTAATATGTTTCATCCTGTGGTAATGTAATGGAAAGATTTGTGGAATTCATGCTCATAGATAAATACATGTCTTCATATTTGGAACAAGAAGTTTTGAAAACTTTAATAAAATTAGGAGTAAATATTAAAAACTGTCAAGAACAATCATTTGATAATGTTTTTCTAATATGTCAGGAAAGTACTCAGGTTTGCAAGCATGTATTAAAGAATATAGCCCGTTTTTTATTCTGTGTGCTAATCATTTCTTAAATTTAATTGGAAATATCGCTGCAGAAAGTTGTAGCACTGCAATTGAGTACTTTATGTTTGTGCAGAATTTATTTACATTTTTTTCTGTGTCGACCCATCGTTGGAAAATTTTAACCAGAAATCTAGAAATGTGTAAACATTCCATCACAGTCAAAAGAGTTTCTAATACATGATGGTCAGCAAGAGCAGATGCTGTATTAGCTATAAAACTTGTTTTCACCCATGTAAAGAAGGCTTTAACTGAAATTTGTAATTCAGAAGAAGAAAAAAGTTACCATAATGGAGGAAACTTCACTTCTGAAGAAAATGGACAAATATGAAACTGCCCTAATGATAGTGATTTGGAATACTATTTTACTAAGAATAAATGCTACTAGTAAATCACTGGAGTGCAAACTATTAAAAGGATTTATCCTACTGAAGTCATTAAAAAATTTTATCAATTTCAAAGAATTTGAAAAAGTTGAAAAAGAGGCAACTGATTTATCAGGGCTATCATTTAATGTGGAAGATGAACAAACTCGCAGACAACAAAAGAGAAAAATGTTTTTTGATGAAAACAAAAAAGTTAGACATGAATTTACAAGAGAAAATTTCATAGTCAATTCATTTTATGTCATTTGTGATAACACCAAGGCAGAACTATCTCGAAGAACTCAAATGTATGAAGGTGTTATAGAGCCTTTTGAAATATTTTTGATTGGAATTTATCAATAGAAGAAAAAAGGAATGCGATTAAAAAGTTTAAGGATATTTACAAAAATGACATTGATGTTTGTAATTTTGAAGATGAATTTAACCATTTTTTACTATTTCTAAAAAAAAAACAAGGACACCATAAAAATCACACCAGAAATCTATCAAGATCCCAAAGAAATTACTAATAGTCTTATAAATGCACATTTCTATCATTACCTATCACTATTCTCCATCTTTCTTTAACTGCCATGATTAAGAATATACACAAAAACTATCCAAATATAAAGATTAATATTTTCCTCATATTTCTGTTTTCTTTTCTATAATAAACTAAAAAAAATACATCTAGAATCTAAGCTCTTGGTTCCCCTGGTAAATTTGCAATTATATGGAGTCTTTGTTTTATTATCTGCATCTCTGTAAATTGAGACTTGCAATGCATACATTTACTTATTTAATGATAAAACATATGTAATTTATAAAAAATTTATGTGAATTTAAAAATTAAGAGAAATATATATACATATTAATATAAAATAATTTTCTACATATCAAGTTTCAACGAATCTAATACATTTACCTTACCCCAAATTCAAAAACTATATTATTTACAAGTCTACTGAACATATTGTAATCATTTTACTTCAATACAACACTTCATTTTTTAATTATTTTTTTTATTCATTTGTTCAATTTACAAATGTATTTTACTATATTAATTTCCCAATAAATGTATCTTTAAAACTAATGTCTGTTGGACACAATTAAACTCAACACCTGTAATTAAAGTCAATCCAGTTTACTTCATTCAGAGAACTAGCTAATTAGAAAGGTCAATTAAATGGTTAAAAGTTATTTTTGAACAAGTTTTGGTTGAAAACATTTAACAGGGTTAGCACTAGAATGTATCTAAAAGCAATAAATCATATTAAGATTGAGATAATAAAATTACAAAAAAAAAAATGGGATTACTGTATAAATCCATAAACTAATTAATTAGAAAAAGTAATTAAATAAAGTTATTTCTAATTCCTTAAATAATCTCTAAGTAACAGAGAGTACCATATGTTGTTTGTTTTCTTTTAATTTTCAGATTTTTTCTTGTGTTTTTGTAATGATATAAAGTCTTATTTTCTATTTTCATTTTCCAATTTTTATAGATTTCATTGAAAACAATAATTTACTAAATAAAACTATTCTAAAAAGTAAAATGTTAAACATTCAAATAAAAAAGTTAAATGCCTAAATAAAAAATAAAAAAATAGATAAATAGAAAAGGCTTCATTTAGCCTATTTGATAGAAAAATCTATTTGAACAAATAAATAATGATTCTTTCAAAAATGAATATTTTTCATAGCTATCTTAATGAAGCATAATTTCAAATAATGAAAAATCTCTTTAAACTATTAAAATTGACCTTATAATTATAAAAAATCAAAATATTGTAAGAATGATTTTGTCAGGTATATCTATTTCATTTTTATCTGATGTCAATACAGTTTTGCTGGACTAATTTGCTCTTGAAAAGTTAATAAAATTCAATAAAATATAAATGTCATATAATTATATAAAAATGACTGCTTACTATTTTTACAGAAAATAAATAAGGATAAATTATATATAAACCTTTTCTGTTTCATGGTAAAAACAAAAGACAAAATGCAATGCAAGTATATATTATCTTTTCACTTTTGCACATTATGAATACATTCTTTTTTAATTGTCAGTGACTATATTCACAATAATTCCTGACATCTAGGTATTGTAATAAAAATTAATAATTCTTAAAAAATAACTTTCTAATCAAAATTTTTACTGTGAACAATTCAAAATGAATTCCTGTTGATAATAGTATATTGTATATCCCAGGGCCATTGGATAAAAGTTAAACAAGTTATGAGTAAAAATATCCAACCATATTGGTAATAATCTATATCCATAAGCATTTAGAAAATTTTTATTTCCATTATCATAAGAGAGAAATAGTAAAGCATTGGACAAATAGTCTTTCTGATTACCTCTGCCAAAGGAAAAGAAGCAGACATATGAGAAACATCAATGAATTAGATAGTTTTTCGGTCTTCATCTGCTAAAATACAGCTATAGCTAAAGATAAACTCTCAATGTGCATCAGAAAGCAATAATTTATGGATTTTTATGATTCAATAATGATTCATCCATAAGTTTATTTATCATATATACCAGCATTTTGATGATGGCATATGAATTATGAATAAAATTCCAGTTTAATTAAGAAAAAAATGCAAAATCACAACTATAAAAGATGTTTCAAAAAGAAATGAAATCATTATGTCACCACAATCACAAACAGCTATGAATGAAACTCATATCACTTGAAAGAGTGGAACATAGAATTTTAAATGATTATTACTAAATGCCTCTCCAGATGACAAACAGTCCTTAACCTGTCATTTTCAAGATGACCCCACAACATAAGGCAAAGTGAATCCATATTTGTCATGCAGCAAGAATTCATTGGTATTGATCTGACAATGCTAAAGAGCATTTACTGTCGATATTAACAATATGGGTAACAGTCTCATTATGGAAAAAGAAGAGCACAAAATGGCAATGTACTTCAGAGGAAACCTGAGAATTCAAGAGTTTTTTCACAGTCCATGTAAGTCCACTCATTATGCCAATCAAGAGGTTGCAATCTCTTACATGACTTCGAGCATATATTAAAATATTTAATCATGAGGCCATACTGGTTGTAATATGGTACAGGATTTTCATATAGGTGATAAAAAGTGTAAAATTTAGTGATGAGATGCCAGATAAAATGAGGGGCAACAGTTTATTACTGCATCAGATTTTTAGTGATGAAGCAATGATTCATCTAAGCAGTAAAGTTAATTGTCATAGTGTGTACATATAGGGATTAAGGAATCCATGTAAAATTAGAAAATGAACATAATTCCCTGAAACATGAGCACATTTCAGGAATTTATAAGGGGGGGGGGGTAGTAAAACTAGGTAAGTCAATAAATATTTTTTGTGTAATTGTAGCAGGTTGTCATCATGAAATATACTGTTTCAAAATTGAGTCCATCATTTTAAAGCCTTCACTTAAATTTAATGGAAAAAGCAAAAAATAGTTTTGAAATAAGCACTTTAAATATAATAAATAGATTTTGAAATAATTTGATCTATCTATGTTTTTGTACCTGAAGTTATGTGCTGATGGGAATCAATGTTAATAAGAATTAAATAAATTAATAATGAACAGTATGGTGCAAATTAATGAAAAACAATTTTATGCATTATTTTACAATATTGAGTAGCTTACATTTTTATCAGACTTTGGTCAATAAAAGGTAGATCATTAAAAAAAAATTTCCAAAAATTGGGAATAGCTTTCTTTTTGGTTTAGCTTGTAAAATCTACCAGCCATTATTTAACAGGATTCTATTATTTGAAGTTAAAATGTATTTTGCTGTTGGAAATCAATCAGATAGAGGAATCAAGCCTATAAATTCATTTATGAAAATACTATGAAACTTAGTTGTTTTTGATTATATAGAAGTAATCTCAGAATATTCTGATATCAAAAATCTATTTATAAAAATATTATGAGACTATATATTAATTTTGTCTTTCAGGTGTAGTACCTTATTAATAGTTTAGTCTATGTAGCCAAGATGATAACTTTTGTAATTAGGTTAGTTCCTCAGAATTTAATGAGCTCACATACATTTTAGTGTTCAGCAAACTACTGATAATGTAGTTTTCAAATCCTTTTTGCTTTCTTGCTCTGACTATGTAGCTGAAGGTACAGACAATATGTGCAACATTAAAAAATGATTTATGATGTCTTATCACAGTAATTTAAGCAAAAGACTAACAATGTCAGATCTGCATAATTAAATAATTAAGTAAACTTAAGTAATTAAATATAAATGTGTTTTGTTATATTTGGGATTTAAATGAATGCAATCAAGATATTCCCAAGTATTTTATATGGCTATGACTTAAACCAGTCATCTAGATTTATCAAAAACATATGTAAAATGACTTCATTACTGGAGAACAAAGAAATATATGATATATGGTTTATTAAAACACTGTATTGACTGTTTGTTAATATATTTAATGAATATTGTCTTATGTGACTTGACACAATGGTAGAGTGGTATTCTCAAGAAATAATGGTTCCTAGATCAATTATTAGTAAAATCAAAACTCAACTTGGTCAACTGAATAAAACTGTTGTGCTCAACTCTACCACTTGGGTATTTGCATATCACATGACCTTTAAAACAACTACCAATATATTATACAGTGAGAATATTTACAACTGAGATTACTTATACCAGTTGATAGGTGACTTCAATTTGTTTATTTTAAAGTTGTCAAAAAAAAATTTTTTTGTTGTTACACATATCTCATGTTAGTATTATGATAGATAGTATTATGATAGTTTACCTCTTAAATATTTCATTATAGAAGAATAATGAATTAAATACATTTGAGCTCTTCCAGATATCATAACTTTACTCCATTAATAGTATTCAGATACTCCTTATTGTTATTTTAAGATCTTATATTCTTACTGAATAATTGCAATTCCAACTATGTGGGATTCTATTTAGTTCTAATTAAAATAATCATATGGTTAGAGTTTACATGGAAAGTCTGAATACAGAAGTAGTATGATGGACAAAAATAATAACTTCATTCAACTGAGCAAATGATTTTTTTTAATCCACTTTATTAATTTAAAAATTGATTTAGAAACCTTTAGCTCTCAAGTTTGCTACTCTATCATTATGCTAAATCACACAGAATTCTTCCTGATATCAAAAATTCTTTTTCATATAGCAAGACAATTTTTTTTTTTTTAACTTAATAATTGAACTAACTGCTTTATTCACCAAGCTGTCCATATCCATTAATTTTGAACACTTTTAACTAATTAATTTACAAATTGTTGAAAGTGATTATTTTGTCACATGCAAGTAGATTAGTTTATATTTTTTAATAAGTATTCAAAAAATCGGTAATGCGTTTAAAATTTATTTCACAGTTTTAAGACAAAAAAAGATATAAAATTTTATTATGTGTTTTAAAGATATAAAGTTATTATAAAGTTAACCAGTAGACGGCACAAGTTTACAGAAATTTATACAGACAGGTAATATTATTTGTCTGAAAATAAATTAAAGTATAATTTTTTAAATATTAAAATATCATTGTATGTAGAACGTGGCCCTAATTAACATAATGAAAAAAACTTTATTCGAAGAATTTAAAAAGCATTAATTTATTATTTATTTAAAAAAATATGACAATGACAATTTCTTTCTATAAATAAGGTTGTTCCAAAATATTTAATAATCTTTGTTTTTTACTAAAAAAACATTTTCAAATAAAGTATTTTAAAACTATTTTTATATTTTAAAATTCCTATAAATCGTTCTCATTCCCTAAAAACATTTTAGGATGTTGGAGAAAATAAAAGTACTGTATTAAAACTATTCATTAATATCAACATTTCATTTGATTTTTGACAGCTTACAATAAACAATAGCACTAATCTGTTGTAAGTTGGAGCAAGCAATTATTATTAGATGCAGTGCAATTTATTAATTCTCATCCCTACATTAATTTATGATTTTAACTGTTATCAATGAGGGCTTGAAATTCAAAGCTATAACATAAAATGCAAAAAAATCCTAACGTTTTGAACCTAAGTCAAGCTGCAGGCAATTACACATTTTAGTAACAACAGTCCATTTTAGTTGAAGTATTTTTTTTTTCTAATCTAGGAATGTTAATAGAAACAAAGAGCATCACTTAATAGTAAACAAGAATCATACAATTATTAGTTAATGCTCAAGATATTCAAATACAGTTGCTAAAATAACAAACTGTATCTTACATTTTACCATATCTCTTTTTAAAAACTTCATTGAACAAAGGTGATATAATAAATGTGATTTAACATTACAATATAAACTACCATTTACTAATACTTGTTCCCGTATTGCTATACTTATACTGAATTCGTGGATTTTCTCCAATTTTCTCTTCTGAATAAATAAAAACTGAAAACAATTCAAACAAATAAGTCCCATAAAAATATCACAGAATCTAAAAATAATGTTTTATAATAATCATTTTAATAATGAATGGCTTTATTACTTGGGAGTTCATAAACGTTTGAGCATCAAAAGGGATCCCTGATAGTAGGGGACCTTTGAAAGTTTGCCGATATATTCTGTGAATGTCAGATACAGATACCATTTTCACCTAGATAATTTACCATTCATTGAACAACCAAATGGTGTAGTAGCATGGGATTTGAGCTTTCCATCATCAGATTTTCAATGATATGGATGGCTGAAAAGTTGGAGGTTGGAATAGATTGAAACTTGTCCATTAAAGTATGAAGATTTGCTATCTTAATATAAACTGAGCACTGATTATATATATATATATGTGTGGGAGATGATAATCTGGACCAACTGATGAGTGCTAGTTTAGCATGAAATATGTATATTGGTGATTATTTATCTTTTTTACATGGGTGTGATCATGTATATCAATTATATGAGATAGTGTGGATAGTTGAAGGGTGCTTGAAAGTCTGAGTTCAAATCCCCTATATTTAAAAACCCCAATAAAATTTTATTTTTGACCATGAGAAAATATAAGACATTAATAATATTTAAAATTCTATGTCCATTTGCATAGCTATTATATTATCCAGTCGAGTGAAGGAATAAATTTTTTTGTAAAGAAAATATTATATTGTTGAGAACACATTCATGTATTATATTATTGTTTATGTTATGTTCAATAAGCATCATTTATTATGATTACTTAGTCAATTACAAAAATCAACATATCAATTATTAAAATCAATTTAAGGTTAATTTTATTTTATTGTTATTTTTACTTTAATTTACTTAGCACTTTTATTTTGCTTAGCCATAAAAAGAAGATTTCAGAATGGAACTAAGAAATATAAATGTTAAAAGAAAAGAAAAATTATTATGCACTGCAGCAAAGAAACTTGTTCCACAAACTTTTAATTGAGCAACCTAAAAAAGAAATCAAAATATATACAGAAAGATCAACAACATGTGCTATATACATTTCTGATGAAAACAAATAAATATGAAGAGGAAATGGAAAAAATCAAAGAGCGAATTGAAAAGGATGAGAAAATCAAAAATAATATGAAGATATAAGATCTTGTGATATAAATATTCCTAATGAATAATAAACAAGCAGTTGAATCAACAAGTTTTTTGGAAAGTTTCATCAGTAGACTGTAGTAAAAATAAAAACCACTGTGATTTTCCTAATGATATTGTGATGTCCAGTAAATTTATCTGATAAAATGATAGAATACTATTCAATCACTAAACAATGTAACACTGGAGATATTACAACTTTGAAGTACAATATACAGATATGAACCAAACCTAATTTATATTGTATGAAAGCAAATTATTTTCGGGACAAGTAAATATATCTACCGTTATGTGTGCAGATTAAAATTTTCACTATGATTCAACCAATAACTTGAGAAATTTAGATGGAACCTTGAAAGAATATGAATCTTCTCCATGACATTTCAAATCAATGTTAATTCGATATTATCAATTTCTGAGTGTATCGATATTTAATTGGAAAAGTAAATTGATTTAGAGCAAATATATTAGTTAGCTAAAATGAGTGATTACCATTGTGAAATTACTGTCTAGTCTGAGATTAGCATTTCATGGCAACAGAGAAGGCACCGATTCCAATCTAAAGAAAAATTTTACAAATTATATTGAGTATTTAACAGAATTTGATAGTTTCTTGGAAAGTCATTTGTAAAGATTCAGCAATCCACATAGAAACAAGTGGAATTATTTATCACACATTGTATGTGGCGAATTTATAAATTCAGTGAGCAAAAACCAATGTAAATCAATTTACTTTTATGCTGAGATATACTGATTAAAGTGGAAATATAAAACTACAGTTTTTTAGATTCCTCAGATTTGAAAATCAAGATTTTGAGCACTTAGAATGAATATATTAATTTTTTGGATGAATAATTTATAAATTAAAAAAACTGTAGGAGTTAAACATACAATAATATGGCATACATGGCTGTAAAATACAGCTGATTGCCACTACAATAAAACCTTATATTAATTCAGCAACTTATGTACCATGCACCAACCATATCCTAAATTTACTAAGGAATTGTTCTACAGAATCCTGTTCCAGCACAGTGCACTACATTGTTCAAAATTTACATGTATTTTTCTCATCATCTATTCAAAAATAGAATATATTCATAAATACTATGACACAAATTTTATTTCAACAGAGAAAAAAAAACTAACACTGGATGAGCATCAACTACAGTCATTTTCAGCATTAAAGAAGATCTAATTGAAATTATTATATAGTCTGATAGTAATTCAATTATTTCATAGTCTGACAATTAAAAATCAATTAATAAATTAAAATCAAAAAAACTATTGGTATATTTTAATGAATCTGAAATGCTTTATTAACAGTTTTATGGGATAAGTTCTTACGACAAATAAATAATACCAGCAAATTATTGTAAGACATGCAGAACAATTTATTGTTATGAACAAATCTTTTGAAATCACTTTTCAAATTTATCAGTGATGTCAGAAATAAATTTGAAGAAATTGAAAACAATACCAGCTTTTGAGAGAAACTGAAACTACAAGATAGACAAGTTTAAAATGAAAAAATTGCAAATTGAAGAAACAACTCATGATAAGGAACATTTTATTATAAAACAAATTTTGTAATAAACATGCATAATATTATTTGCAATATTATTTGCGTTCTACTCATTTCTGAAATATTTAAGAGAACAGCCAATTACATTTGATGTATGAAAGGTTTTAATTTTTTTTTTTTTTTTTTAAATGACTGATATTAAATTTAATGAATATATGGATAGCAAGCATAACTGCAAAATATTATAGAGATATTGACAACAAATATTTTAAAAAACAAAATTATTTGTTTCATTGCATTCGTAAAAGGAGAAAATATCATCAATTTTGTTGACTTATTAAATTAGAGTTTGTAATCTCTACTTCCAAATATAAAAACAATTCTAAAAAATTGTTTTCAATACCTATTAATAAATGCTAGTGATTTAATGTTCATTTTCAGTTTTGAAACATGTTAAAAATTATTTACAAATTTATTAACTCAGATTACATGTAAATAATTTTTCAATAATGTTAACAGAAAATAATATAGTTCAATTATTAGATTATGAATATATTATTGATAAATTTGCTAAACATAAAATGAGAAAAATTCTTAATTCTTTATAATTAGAATTCTGATGTATACATATACTTGTTCTAATGTTCCAACAATGTTTAATAATTTTTAATAAATTTTCTGAAATAAGGTACACTATGTAATTTTTTTTATTCTTTTTTTTCTTAATTAATAATTAATATTATATTTAGCATTTTATTTTAAATACTAATAGTAATGAATTATGATTTTCACATTTATGATTGCCAAAAACTAAAAATTAAGATTTATATTAAAGAAAACAATTGATTAATTCATATTTTTTAATTAAGTAATACATTGCTTTGATAGTATTTCTTAATGTGTAGAATAAGAAAGCCTCAAAACTAGGTTGAGCATGTGTTCTACAAGTGATTGATCCACTACCAGTAAAGACTAATAATCCATAAAAATTAAAAAAATGATTAAACAATAACCAATATTATAAATAAATATTTTACATAGGACAAATTTTTTATTTGAAAGCAGGCTGGTATAACCAGATAAAAATGTTAATCATCAAAGGTAGTTCACCAATTCTTGCAATTCTTTAAATAACTTATTCTAGAATCTCAAACTTGGAGCTAAACCACAAAATAATAAAGCCCCTTACTTTATTAAGATAGCTGAATTGTAAGCAGTAGATACTTAACTTTCCCCATCACAGATTTTTCTGACAAATCCTTGTAATAATTTTCAACCAGCTTTCATTTTAATTTGAAATAGATATAAAATACAACTGATATTTCTTTATAATAATTTGCTTTAGCTTATTTGGCAATGAAATTTGATTTTTCTTTTTTTGTCTTTGTTCTCAATTTTAAGCTGCAAAAATAAAGTCTAATCGCTGATTGTTTCATGATTTATTTTTTCATGTTTTCCAACAAATTTAAAATTTAAAAATAATACTATATATATAATATTTTATAATAAACATTTTTATTTACTATGGACTAAACAGCCAAAAAATAATTGTTTCTTCAATCACAATTAGTTTTTATATTTGAAATAAAAGCATAGTGTCCAGTAATTAATTAATTCAATCCCTTGTTGTTAAAAAGTCATGATTAAATTAATTAATTTCTAGACAGTCTAAGCTTTTATTTCATGTTAAATATAAAAAATCCAATGGTAGTTGAAGAAACGATTATTTTTTTGGCTTTTTAGTCCATAGTAAATAAAAACATGTATCATAATACATATTTATTATTATTATTATTAAGTTTTTAGTATTCAGATATTTTTTGCAAGTTATTCCATTCAAAATTTAAAACAGAGATTAAAACTATGTCACAATTTGATTAATCAATCAATTTTACAATCAAGAGAAATCAATTTCTTTTTATTTCTATTTTAAATGATCACCAAAGCACTTTTAATATATGCTTTTAAAAAATTAATATATATTGCCCTCTTGCACAAATCATTGAAAATTTACTGAACTGATATCAATGTGTTAGAAATTCAGTACACAAATATCTCTACAATAAATAATGAAGAGCATTATCCTAAAGTATTTTGTCATACATATTACATTATCATTGATTTTTCTAAAACAAGTACAAAATTTGAACAGAATTCATTTGATAGAAGTATATTTCAAAATTTTACCTAAATAAACTGACTTTCTACTTTAAATAAAGGCATTTAAAAAATAATAATCTTTTCAAATGGAAATTAAAAAAATAAATAAAAAATTTTAATCATTAATTTTTTTAACATATATATATATTACGTATAAAAAAATGCATAATGCTATCTGAAATCTAAATAAAATATTTGAAATGCCCCATAGCTATATTATTCCAGTCAATGGGCAGTAAAAATTCAAGTTTTTCTTTATTTAAAAGAGGAGTGTGATCAAATCAATATAGTTTGGAGATTTGTATATTATAAGTACAAACATTACCACATAAAGGGAAATAAAACTTCAATTGCTAAATGATTATTTGTATGTATGTATGTGTTTATGAATATAATGTAAAGATTTAAAAAATATTTTTAATACAATATATATATATATAGTAAATTTATATCCTGCAGATATAAAACAATTTTTTTTAAAACAAGTATAGGTTGTAGCATGTCATCCAAAATGTGTTGCTTTGTAGTGGATCACATTCAAGTATTTAAGAGAAGGTATAAAAAAAATGAATATGAATTGTCATTATGCTTTGGATATATAGATTATAAAAGGTATTAGATTCTGTAAGCATTTCCATAGTAGTTAAATCTTTAGAACAAGATATATATCCAGAATATTGTTATATTCTGAAGAATATTTATCAAAATGCAATAGCAATGACTAAATTGCAAGTGACACTAAAAAGATTAAAATTGATAACGGTGTATAATGGGGTGATTCCATACTTCCAAAAAATTTTATAGTAAGTATTTTGCAGACTAAAATTGGAAGCTAATGAAATAAAAGTAAATTGGAGATTATTTATTTTATCTAAATTTTGCAATCAATATGGTTGCTTTTGCAAATAATGTTTCAGAGCTTTAGGAAATGGTACAAGACTTAACAGAGGAAAATAAGAATAAGTTTAAAGACTAAAGTAATATTCAATGGATTTTCTCAAAAAAAAATAAAAATTGATAATTATGAATTAGAAGAAAAATAACAAATATCTTGGCCGAATTATTAATAGAGATGGAAAGATATTGAAATTAATGGATAGAATTAAAATTAGATGAAGCACTTTTACACAGAAGCAAAACTCTCCATATAGTTATGCACTCAGTACAAGCCAGAGTAATCAATGGATAAAAACTCTCCATATAGTAATGCCACTCAGTGCAAGCCAGTGTAATCAATGTATGCAGGAAGATTTGTACATAAAATCCCTATTTAGTGCCTACTTATTCAATATCCCCAGACAAGTTGCTAGCTTGTGACTTTCATCAGTGAGGAGCCTTGGATCGGATCTGAGAGCACTGCATCTAGATATTAGGATCTAATGCAACCCTCTAGCAGCCACCTTTCACCTTACTAGCTAACTATAAAGCTTTGAGTCCAAAATGAAAACACAATAAGGTTTTCAAGTTCATTAGCTTGTACAGATTTATAGACCTGAACTCAGTTCAGAACCCATAATTTTTGGTGTCGTTGGTTCTTTAATAACCACAGTCACCAGTGATTATTCTGGCTTGTACTCAGTGGCACTACTGAATGGAGAGTTTTGCCTGTGTGTAAACAGCTTGTGTAAACATCAAGTTTTGTGATCATGTGATGTTTAGTGATTTAACACACATCCTTCCCAATAGTATTATGGTGGCTGTGGTTATTAAAAAACCAAAGACACCAAAAAGTATAGATTCTGAACTGAGTTCAGATCTATATGACTATACAAGCTACTGGGCTTGAATTAAAAACATTATTGTGTTTTCATTTTGGACTCAAAGCTTTATAGTTATCTAATAAGGTAAAAAATGGCTGCTGGAGGGTTGCATTAGATCGTAAGATCTAAGTGCAGTGCTCTCAAATCCAAGATTTCTCAATGAGGAAAGCCACAAGCCAAAAACTAGTTTGGGGATATTAAATGAATGAGGATTTTATGCACAAACTTTCCTGCATTCATTATTTGCTCTGGAAGGCACTATGAAGAGTTTGACTGTGTAAACATAAAGACTGATGATCATGTAATGTTTAGTGGTTTAATGAAGTGCTTTTATTAGAAATAACAATATTAAAAGGAAATATACTTATATCAGTTCTTGCCTATGGATGTAAGACTTGGATTCTTAACAGAGGAGTAATATAGAGACTTCAAACACTCAATGAAGTATGGGGAGATGAACATTGGGAGTAGCTAGAAAGAATGGAAAACATAAAACTTGAAAGGAAAAAAAAAGGTATTTTTGACATTGTTGAAAGAATAAGAGACTAAAATGGATTTGGGATATTCATGTTTCTAAAAGAGACAATATTATATGTGAACAGTGAAGTAACCTATAAATAGACCATAAGTGAGATGGAAGGATGAATAAAAAAGTTTGCTGGTAAGATGTGGAGAAGCTATGAAATGAAAAAACTGGATTAAACTTGATTTTTATCCTGTAATGAATAAATAATAATTGGAAAAAATAATGATGAATTTAATAAAATGTGCTAAGCTTTCCCTTTAAAATACCATAACTGTATAACAGTAAAGCAGTATTAGCAAAGATTTCACCTTCATGCTGAATTTCTATTCAGTTTGATTTCTTTCTTTTTTTTTTAATTAAAAATTGTTCACTATTTTTAAGTTATGTATCATTTTTATTCATTTATCCATCTTTCAGACTCATCTATTACAAACTAATTAAAATTTAACTGTAAATCAGAATAAATCATCAGTGGTTGAGATTGGAATAATAGTTTTTGAAGAACAGATATATATATGTTAGCGGTTAATCAGATCCAAATTTAGTTATATTTCATCAGTTAAATATATACTGTAGCAAGAAAAAAAAAAAAAATTAAAAAAAATCATTTTTAACTCTAATAAATACATTATGAGATGAAAATCTATACAAATTTAACCCAGCTTTTCTTGTATATAGCTACTCTTTTCCACATCATTCCAGCAAACTTTTTTATCTCATCAATACATCACACATGTGGTATATTTCTAGATCATTTGCAATCTCTTCAGATGCAGTTTAAAACTTCAGTTGTCCATTTAGTGTCTATCTTTTTTTAACAATTTGTACAGCTATACTTTATTTCAATCTCTTATTTTTGTCAATGATGTCAGTGCTATCTATCTTCTCTGTTACCAGTGTATATAGAATTTAATCCCTATTTGTTACTACCAATATGCATTTCTCCATTCTTTTATTAAGAAAAACAATCTTGGTAAATATATCTTAAAAATTTAAATATCTTTTAATTTTAAATCACATTAAGAACAAATTAAATTGATGTCTTATATTTTAAAAAGCAACACATTTTCTTAAAGAACTATCCTTTAACCTCCAGAGCAATTAACTATACAACTGAAATAAAGAAGCATTTTTACTAGCTTTAATAATAATAATAATAATAATATAGCAAAAAAGAAAAGAGTTCTTTATATTGTGAGAGTACATAAATTCTCACATACAGATTGTGATAATACATAAACTTTTCATATAAAACATACATGATTAATAAATACATCATATTTTTTATACTATATATATATTAAAGAAATACTTGTTTTAATAAAATTAAAATGTTAAGATGATTTTTTTTTTTATTCATTTATCTAAAATAATTGTTTAAAGTAATTAATTATTTTTACTAACCTGGACATAAACATGGAAACAACCTTAGATAAAAGTATTGCATCCTAGCAACTAAACACAAAGGAAATGAATTTTTAGAATCCAATTATTGATTATAATAATTAATAATAGAATATGAAATCGTGAAAAGCATATAGTATATTCAATACATTCTACTGGAAGTCGATTCCATTATGAAAACTGATCAAATAATTTAAAAATTAATCCTATCTTTTGTCAATGTACTAGACGCTATGCTTAATCATTTTGCTGTGTTCGAAACCAGAACATAATAAAAGATGGATCAATAGTTTGAACGAACTTTCTTACTGACATAAAATTTACATTATAAAGAACTTTAATGTCACTCAATAAAAAGAGTAAATAAATTGCTCTTAGTTATTATTAATCATAATTCCAGAATGAAATTATCCGTTTAATCCATTTATTAATTAAAGAAACTCATAAGATCATTCTAAACCGGTATTCTAAGAAGATAAATTTAGTCAAAAAAACATTTGTATATTATATTAAATATTTTAAGAAGATAAAAAATAAAATAAAAAGAATGCATCATGGGTAAATACCACTTGTCATAGAATGAAATGCTATCATTTTAATTGTAACTAATGTAATTTCATATTCCTATTAAATGCCTAAAGTATATATATATTACATCTATATAATTTTAAATAAAATTTCAATTAGTAGTGAAATAACTTAGAGAAGATGTCAACTTCACACAATAGGAGGGATCCTAAACAACAGAATATTTTGATTGCCTCTTTGATGTTTGATGACCAAAGAACATAGAACTTTATCATTAAGAAACATGCTGAATCTCATCATGAAAAGAAATAGGACAATTCCATCAAACTTAATATATCTTATAATATTTGTGTGCTATAGGTTTTTGATATCTAAAATGTATCGTCAAGAAAATTATTAGATGAAGTGAAATGGAAAGATTGTTGTTTTAAACATTTAATTTTATTTAATAAAATTTAGGTCTTCCCTTTTTTTTCTTAAATGCGACATTGACTGAGGAAAATTTAAAACAAGTTCAATATGAAGGTAAGATTTTATTATCTTTTATATTGAACTCATTCATGACAGAATAGTTTATTACTAATTCAATAACATGATAATATTTGTTTATTATTCTTATGTGAATGATTAACATCCTTGAATGAAAGATCTTTATTTCGTAAACATGACCATACACAGAAAGGGTATTTATAAATTGGAATTCCCTTGTAAGGATTGCATAATATAAATCATTATTGATAGATATATATTGTAAGTCACTCAATCTACCTTTGATCATGGAGAGCATCACCAGATCACTGCATATCTTGAAAATTTGTTTACAGTGATCAAAAGTGGATGGGTGATGACAGTTTGCACGGACTAGACCCAGAGAGACAGCAAGAGATCTTAACTATTGATCAGACAATTGAGAAAATAAAACACATAGACAAATGTCAGCCAAAATAATTCACTAGCAAACAGAATACGAAAGTTTGACCTTGATTTTTATAAGTATATTCATCAGAGAGTGTATATAAGTTCTGAAAATATTAAAACATTAAAAGCTTTGGCAGAAAGGTTCTTTCTCTCATCACAATTTAAAAGGAAATTAATAGTATATTCCTGCTGGTGATTTATAAAAGAACATTTATTCCAGTTTCTTAATTCAGAGATTAAAAAAAAAACAATATGGTCTTGTATGAAATTAACGATCAGCACAAGATGAGCATTCTCTAGTACATTGGAACCAGAGACATCATATTGTCCACAGGATAGCTCATGATGTACCACGTTCAAGGCAATTCATGGTTAATTTCACATACAAGACAAGACAAACCTGAAAAATGATTACGATCTTATGTAATCTAAAAAAGAAGAAATGAAATCTCTAACTACAGAAAAACCAGAATAACAAAAACAACAAACCACCAGCCAAAAGATTTGCAGTTTGCAAGAAACTCAAACTAAACATATTTAAAATTAATTTCATTACAATAAAAGAGGGAAAGGTAAGCAAAATAAAATTACAAATGTCTGCCAAAGCATTTAGCAAGAGTTAGTAATAACAAAGAAGGCATAGTAATCATATAAAATATAATCTCACAATACACTCCCTGATAAATAAAATTGAAAACAAACTTGAAATCCCAAAACTAAGATTCCAAGACATATTATGAATACAAAGAAAACCAAATACATATAATTATGAGATCAAATAATGAGTAAAACTTTATAAAACAGGTTTATTTTTAGACTGAGTAGAGATTTAACTAGAGAATTATGTACCCTGGAAAGAATAAGAAATATTTTTACCTTATGATAAAGCAGAGTCCACAGGGTTTTTCAAAGAGTGCGCATATTTATTTTGAGTTCATTTTTTGGGTTATTTCATTTCTTCATGGCGGCAAGTGTAGAGGCATATTTCAGGATACTTTCTAATTCAGACTTTCATGGCATGACTGGAAGAACAGTTTGGAATCAGGAGTCCATCCTTAGGGAAGTTAGCAAGGCATGTTATAGGTTTGAATACACATAGCAATGAATTTAGACATCTTGCGAAACAAACTTTAAGAAAAAGAATATGTCCAGACTACCAACACAGTACGAATCTCAGCTGGTTAATATCAATGCGTGAAAATGAATAGTGGAATTATTAAAAGGTGAATCTATCACCTTGAAGCAGAATTAGCTTGGTCAAGCCAAGAATAATAATGTTCAAAATTTTTGGGGTTATTTATATCCTCTCTATCTCCCGCATAATCTTTCTTGTTTTCAATTATAAGACTTAACCCAGGGCAAATCTCTATCTCCCGCTCAACCTTAATTAAGAATTCTAACCAGGAATTATCTTATAATAAATATATATATATAAAATTAATTCTCCACTTTTTAAATTAAACTAAAAATGGATTGTAATTAAAACAAAAGATACAGGAATGCAATTAACTTTCCAAAATTAAAAGCTTTCTCAAAAAAAAAAAAAAAACAAAGATTAAAACTTTTAACTTGGAATGTTTTTACAATTTGATTTTTTTTTTTAAAAAAAAAAAAAATGTCAGAAGAAACTTATTTTAAACTAACAAATAAAATTTGTTGAAGACAAAATTTAAAACCACTGAATTTTAAAATATAGTTGCATATGTGTGCTATATCCTATAAACTTTTAAATAACTTTATAAAATTAAAACTTAGTATTAATTTTGCAAAGGGACCTTTGAATCGGATATAGCATCCAATTCAATATATATTATAAAAATGAAATTTAATTACTTAGTATAATGATAATTTTTAAAATTATAAAAATGTATTTATTATTTTATAAATTATTAAAATGTGTTCATGTTATGATATATATATCTACTAAAGAGATATGGGAAGGTATTATTTAACTTGAATTCATAAATAATAGAAATGTATACAAACATCTTTAATAATATTTTATTTTTTTCTTGTTATCTGAAATCCAGTTAAATTGTTATTCGTTAATAAACATGTTAAATTTTATTCTAATCTCAAGGAGTTCTCTGATTTCTTTAAACTATTTATTTATTTTTCGAATTAAAATAACACTGATTATGCACAGCCATACATATATGCCACATTAACTTAAAATCCTGATATCTGATTGAAATTATTTTCAAAATTCCAAAGATTATATTAATATTATGATTGTAGTTAATTGTAAAGTCTATCCTGAGTTTGAATTCTGAGCATAACGAAATAATCAACAAAGGTGACAACTGGATGAATTAATCTAGGTTGTGTCTGTATTAGATAAGTTAATATTAAATTATCTTGTTTAAGGATTCAATTTTGGATTGAGATTAGATCGGATCATCCATAGCATGCTATATGAAGTCCCTAAATCTGATTATTGTTAGATGTGACCATCTCCGTACTGTTACAATATTAAATTTTAATTACATATAATTCATCTTAAAGATAAACAAGCATTCATTTAAAAAAAAAGTCTTGTAGAATATATTAATATTTTTAAACAAAAGCTCAAAATAAATGGTTCATATCACTGGGATAATCACAAGTGTGACATAATAATCTTTATTTACTTAGCAAATAGCAGACAAGTTGTAAAATAAAAAAAATTATTATTACATTTTTTATGGTACTGATTTAGTTCATTTAAAATAATAATAATAATAAACCAAATGCTATACATCAGATAAAAGAAAAATAAGCATCACCTAAATCAAAACTCAATGAAACATTAGTGAGTGTCAAAGACACCTAACATTTTAAAGACTACAGCATATCTTTGGGCTTTTTAGATGACATTATATAAAAGAAAATAAGTGTTCTATTCCAACAATTATTAAAAATTAAATTGAAGTTTTAATCATATGAATATTAACTGAAACATTTTATTATTCATGCAAAGACTTAATAATTATTTTTGTTGATATGGCTTTGTTATGGAACACCTTTTAAAAAAAAAAAAAAAAGATGGCAGCTTTCAAAAAGACAACTAAAGTGAATATTCCTAATTAAGGTTATTGAAAATTAAAATGTGAATATAGAATATTGTTGAAATAATGTTGACCTACATATGCTGACCCATATTCTTTGGTGAGAATGTATATTGAGATAGGCATACTTACACAAGTGTATATATGCATATATTATAAGATCTAAGATAAATAATTTTTGAATTTTAAAAATAACTGATAAGAACTGACAACTACATAATACACAAAACGCTGTTATTTTAAATGTTGAATTTTAAAAAATGCTGTTGATTATTATCAAAGAGTAATAGAGTCATAAATTGGAAAATGTGTTATTCAATAAGAACTCATTTCTAAATAAAATGTGATGTTGATTATTGGGTATTTAAATAAATAAAAATATTGTTTTCGAAAACATATCACATAGTCATGGGTGGGTATTTAACCTCGTTATTTCTGCTTAAATATACATTACATATAAGAACATTTTTTGTATACACAGAAGTTCATATATATATAACTTTTATTCTCCCGCTTTTTTTAAATTCTTACTAAAGGAACAGATTAATCTTTGACTATTCTTCACATGCATCTTTAATCATAATCTTACTTTTTTATTTTAAAAATCCAGTCAATCGTGCTGTAAATAATAAGATTCAACAAGAATAATATATATATGACAGAAAAAACTGCACTTCAAAAAAAAGTTGGAGATTTATTAATTGATAAGTAAGGTTCTAAAATTCCCAATAGTCTATAACTACCAAATTAAAAAAAGCCACATAATGTGTCTATTTCTTTTTTTAAGGAAATTTAACAAATTATAATGAAAACATACATAGTATGTATATAAACAAAATATCCTATTGAAAAATTAAATCATTAGCCAACAAGAATTTACTACCAGCAGGTACCTGACAAACTTTAAAAGCAGAAATACATATATTTATTATTCTACTTTCTCACAATTCAGATTAATATTTCAATTGCATTTAATATTAAAAGAAATCCTGAGCAAATCAATAACTCCAAACTCCATATTAAAAGAGATTTTTTAAATTATTTTTATTTTTTCTTCTCAAAGACAGCCTTAGTCTGCTCAAACAAAATCTTGGCTTATGTTTTTTTTAAAAGGAAAAAAAAATACTCAAGAATCTCTTAATAAAATTTTAGGAGTCTGAGGTTATTAATTTGTTCAAAACTTTTAGTTGATAATTTAATTTTGAATTGATATATATATATATTTATTCATCAGTTTAGCTTTTGAATTTTACACATGCAATTACACAGTGTCCAGTATTCAACAAACTTTGTTTCCACGCTGTGACAAAGACACAAAATTTGCAGATAGTAGTGAACCATATTTTAATATACATTTTAATATATATGTATCCACACATTGATGAAAACATGTGCAATGCACACATATATAGATTAAAAAAAAGTTATATTTTTTATATTAATTTCTTTTCTTATTTGTAATATAGGATACCTGAAATTGTGAAGATGAAGATCACAAATATTGTTAACATTATACTGCTTTTAATTTGCTTCTTAAAAAATAATTCTATTTTGCAAAGAACCACAATAAAGTTACCTCAAACGATCCAATATATATATATATGCATAATACATTACTTTTAAAACTAAAATTTATATATATGGCCTCAAAAATGAATTTTTAAAAGCAAATTTTATTAATTCTTATGTTTTATTTTAAAAAATATGATAAACTTTTCATACACAATTCAATATTTCTGGTGATTTTGACATCTTAAGTGTCAGTCTTTCTGAGTAAAAACAATATCTATGTTTAACAATACATTTATAAATAACTCTTTAACAAATCAATAATACTAATAATAAACAAAGAGACATATATATATAAACTGGGTTAAGTCCATAAATTACAGATCTTATTAAATCTCCAAAATTTACTGCAATAATAATCACAGACATCAAGCCTAAGAAGAAAAAAAATATATAAATATTAAAATTCTCATTGGATGCTCTAATTTCAATACAGGCCTCTTTATACACAATATGTGATATGGAAGATTTTATATTTGCTTTTAATTGGGACTGAAAAATTTAATTAATATCTGTATCAAACTCCCATATAAATATTATTTAATTGGAATCACAATACTTTTAAATAATATTTTTTATATTAAAAATAAACTTAAAATATATAATCAATAAATAAAAAACTAATAAAAATTTAAAAAATTAGCATCTAGAAAATATAGAAACAAAATTACTGCTAATTATTTTTGTTGTTAATATTCGTTTCATTGATGTTTTTTGAAAAATGAATGCAATAATTAATTTTCAAAATATTAAAGACCTCTACATTTATTAGCATAACAAACAAAGAGCAATAAAAATATCAGAGCAAAAACTAATTGTTTAAATCAAAACTATTTTTTAAAAATAAAATAAAAATATTATAATCACTATATTCATTATATTTTGTTCCAAAACTTCTAGATGATGGTGTAAATTAGAAAAAAATAGCTCACACTATTATTTAACATATTAATTAATTAATTTTTTCCCCCACAGTTTAACTATTAACAAAATATCATAAAGGAACCTATAGAGATTCCAACCAAGAGATAGATTCACTGGTGGCGTTATTACGTCCAATTCTTCCACTATAGCTATAGATTTAACAATCATTAATTATGTGTTCCATGGTTTGTATTTGTCTGTTTATATATTATGAAGCAGACGGGCACAATGACTATGGATTGTCCTGAATCTGTTAATGAAACTCCATTTACATCTAGGAAGATCAAATCCAGATGATTTTATTGTTGGATATGGGGGGGGGGGGATTAGAATATTATAAGAATTTCATTTTTTAATGCCAAAATTCTTTGAATGTAGATTCTTGGTTGAACATTTCAGAAGGAATGATATGAGGTGAGTCTTAAGTGATAAAACTATATCTTGAATTATTAGCAAGTTCAATCTGCTTAAACGATTTTATATATTTACTGTGAAACAACTTCTCTTCAGATATCTAATGAAGGAATGTGTGGAAAAAATAGAAAGCCATTGCAAAATAATAGACTTAAATATACAAGTAATATTTTTCATGGTAATGTAAAATAGGATTTATTATGGCAACTTTTTCTCTAAACAGGGGCAGAATATTCACCAGCAGAACATGCTAGTGCTAAAGAAACTACCTTTAAAATATTTGCACTACAATTCAAGTAGTGCCAGCTAGTTTTCCAAGGAAATTATTCCTAAAAATTAATTTTGATCTAACTTTAGACGAAAATAAGTTATGCTACAATCCAAGGTAATTCCTAAATATGAAGAGGCAGGTTTGTGTTTCAATCAATTATTGCAAAAGATTATACTCAGATTACAAAATGGTTCCCTGTTGTTAAGATGAAAAAAAATGTGCATATTGTTTTCATTGGATTAGGAATAAGACCTCAATCTTTGTAAAAGATTTCCAATATTTTCATACCTTTATTTCTATTTCAGGAAAGAACTCATTTGGAAAGTCAATAAATATCATCGCCATAAATGAATTTCCTGCATTCTATTTTGGGAAAATCATTGATGAATATAATTAATAAAATAGAGGAGACAACAATGCCTTGAGGAAGACTTCTGTAAAATTTTGTATCTATTATTGTCATTTAATAAGTAAATACAAGTATATTGTCTATACTGAACTTAATATAATTAGAAGGGATTTGAATTCAGACTTTCAAGCTCCCTACAACTATCTACACCATCTTATATAACCAATACCCATGATCACAAGAAACATGATCTTCAGTATACATATTTTGTGTTGAACCAGCACTCATCAGCTGGTCCAGATCATCATCTCCCACACACAAATATAATCAGTGCTCAGTTTATATTAAGATAACAAATCTTCAAATTTTAATGGACGGGCTTCAATCTTCTCCTCCCTCCTCTTCAGCCATCCACATCATTGAAAATCTGATGATGGAACCCTCAAAGCCCTTGTTGACATCAATATTATTGTCATACCCATGTTGACTTTAAATCACTCTGACCTCTTATGTATAGGACCTTAATATGTTCATTTAAATACACAGAAGAAGTATAGACAATATAGTTATATTTAAATATTACATATTCAACCTATATTTTGCCCATTTCTCTTCTTTGTATTTGAATGGAAATATTAAAATTTATATGTAAGGGATCAGAATGACTTAAAGTCAACACGAGTATGACAATAATATTGGCATCAACAGGGGCTTTGAGTTTTCCATCATCAGATTTTCTATGATATGGATGGCTGAAGAGTTGGAGGGTGGAAAAGATTAAAGACTGTCCATTAAAATTTGAAGATTTACTAAATATAAACTAAGCATTGGATTATATATGTATGTGGGAGATGACGATCTGGACCAACAGATGTAGTTCAGCACTAAATATGGACATTGGAGATCATTTATATTTTTTACATGTATGTAGTCATGGAGTCGATAGTTGTAGAGAGCTTGAAAATCTGAGTTCAAATCCTTTTATCATTTAATATAACTTAAAATTTTCTATTGGAAAGCATTTTGTTAAATAAATTAATGATTTTCCTGCTTTTAAGAATTTTAGAAACTTTTAAAAGATCATTTTTTCTAAACTTTGTTTACGATAGTTTATTATACTGACTAGTAAGCATACAATAATTTTCAACATACATGTACAGGTAGAATAGCATTAATCCAAATACATACTATTCAACAACTTATATTATCCAAACAAAACTTCAAAGGTGATCTTTAAACCTTTTGTTAATAAATAAATTAGTTTGCATACATTTAAACACTTTTTTTTTTAAAGCTATCTGTTTGTTTATTTTTCAAATTTGTGCGAAAATTTTAATTTATGAACAATGAATGCTATAATTTTTTTTTTTTTTTAAAAAAAAAAAGATTTCATCACAGTGTTAAGTAGAGAAAGGGAGAAATTATTACAGAAAAAACAATAAGTTTTTAAAATCTATTATACAGAAAAAACAATAAGTTTTTAAAATCTATTATACTGTATCTTTTTTTTAAAAAAAAATTACTGAGAGTTAATAAGTGGACAGCGGTCTGCATTTTAAGTAAAAAAAATTAAAAAAAAACATTCTTTTATTGAATTCATTATCTTCATTATTTTTAATCATTATTGATCTATTGTAGAAAGATCACTTCAAATTTAATCAAGTTTCTTTTATCTCCAGCCTATTTTTTCCACAATAGACCAACAAACTTCCTTGTTTCATTTTTTTATTTCATATGTGATTTCTCTCTAGATCTTTTACAATCTCTTGGAATCTATTTTAAGACTTCAACGTTTTTGTCTACTATCATCTCTTATAGCAATATCTCCAATCCAGCTCCATTTCAGTCTCTTAATTCTTTCAATGATATCAGTAATACATATTATTCTCATATCCATGCATTTCATTTTTAATTCCTTCTTATTACTCCCAATATACATCTCTCCATATTTCATTTGAGTAATTTAAAGACTGCATTATTATTCTGTCAAATGTCCAAGTCTCAGAATCATTAAGTAAGAACTGGCAAAACACATTTATTAAAAAATTTCCATTTTCATTCTGTTTAATATTAAATTATTTCTACTAAAAGCATTCAATCCAAGTTTAATTCTATGATAACTTCATCCATTATGTTTTCATTTGTATTAACAATATTAGTAAGATATTAATAGTTGATAATTTCTTCTAATTCATGATTATTAATCTTTATTTAATTCTTTTGAGAAAATTCATTGAACATTATCTGAATCTTTTTGGAATTTGTTCTACTTTTTTATTTTAGTCCAATGTTTCTTAGCTGTGTGTAATGGGGTTGCGAAACGAAAAGTTGGGGTCGCGAAAATTTAATTCAGATACATGAATTTAAAGAAATATTAGTCACAATCCTTTATTATCTATAATTTAATATATAGCATTTTCTGTACAGTGCAATTATAAAATCATAATGATGGCCAAGTTGAGCTCTAAATTATATTTACATATTAAAAAATAACACCAAATACATCATAATAGTGGTGTTGCAATGCAATTTCAGCATATAAGTTATTTCAGAATCAAAATATACGCTGCAGTGATGAGAATAAGGTTGGCGCCACTGTGATTATATGATGCATTTCCAGTCAAGTTATTTTTGTTTTGGTTTCATTTCAACAAGTGTTTCCCCATGCAAGAACAATACAATATTGTATTTTACTGTTTTACTCAACTAATGTTAGTATTTATTTGAATAAATATTATGAAAGATGTTATTTTTTATATATAAAACTGCTTGTATACTTTTTTTCTCACTTTCTTATTCAAAATTTATCATCCTATTAATTATTATAAAAATTTATTTTTTATTTGAAACTTATTGTCATTTATTTATTAACAAGTAAAAACATATTCCAATTTTGTAAACTTAACAGTTAATTTATAATTGATTTATTGATATTTTTTAAATATTAAAAGATAAAACATACAGGGATATTAAAAAATAAAACACGGGAGTAAATATGCCTTCGTATATCATAATTAAACAAAAAAACAGCTGCCACTTGGTATCTCTGCTAACTAATAAGTACGGTTATTTTATTTATATTTTAGGATAAAAATACTTCTTACCCATGGATAAATGGTTGAACTTGAGTACCAAAGGTAATGATGCAGATGGCAATGCTAAAAAGTCTCTTCAAGCAGGATCTCATAATCAGAATGAAGCATCTAAGATGCGAAAAAGAAAATATGATAAGACATTTCACCAATTTGGCTTTACTTTCAACAACTGTTATGGTAATGATGAACCTCTTTGTTTAATTTGCAATAATGTTTTGTCTATGGGGAGTATGAAACCATCAAAATTAAAAAGGCATTTTGAATCCAAGCATCCTTCATATGTCAATAAACCAAAAGAATATTTCGAACAACTGTTAAAAACATTGAATAAAGAAAATATTTTGAGAAATTTATAACTGTTAATGAAAAATATTTACTTGCATCATATGAAATTTCATGATTGCTAAAAATAAAAAATCATACATCATTGGAGATCTTATATTACCTGCTGCTATTAAAATGGTAGAAATACTTCACAGAAGTAAATATGGTGATGAAATGTGGAAAATTCCTTTGTCAAATGACACTGTCACTAATAGAATTTCTGAAATTAGCAATGACCAAATTGAGCAACTTATTACTAGACTTAAAGAAAACCCAATATTTACAATTCAGTTGGATGAATCAACTGATATTTCAAAAATAGCTCAATTGTCAGTATATGTCAGATACATTTATAAAAAAAACATTGAGGAAGAATTATTTTGTTGTTCTTTGGAAGAACATACAAGAAGAGAAGACAATACAATAAAGTAAACAAATTTTTTAAAACTGAAGGTTTAGAATGGAAAAATTGCTTTGGAGTATGCACAGATGGTGCAAACGCAATGACTGGTGAAAATATTGGTTTTAAATCATTTATTAAAGCTTCTGGTAATAATCATGTAACTTTTACCCATTGCCTGATCCATTGAGAGGCCCTTGCAGCAAAAAAATTAGCAATGGAATTGAACAATGTGCTTCAGGATGCTGTCAACTTTATTAAAAGCCATGCCCTTAACAGCCATTTATTTTCAAATCTTTGTAAAGATATAGACTCTGAATACAAAAATTTATTATTACATGCAGAAGTAAGATGGATGTCAAGAGGGCGAAGTTTAAGATTATTGTTATTAGAAGAAGAAATTATTGTATTTTTAACCGAACAAAAATCTGATCTTGCCGCTCTTTTTCAAAATGACTTATGGCTATCAAAGCTGTGCTATTTGTCTGATATTTTTGAGAAGCTAAATGATCTTTACTTGTCTCTTCAAGGAAAAAATAGCAATATTTTTACTTCAAATGATAAAATTGAAGGTTTTATTAAAAAGGTCAACATTTGGAAAAATAGGGTGGAAAATGATTCACTGGAAATGTTTTTGACTATCGACAATTTTATAATTGAAAAAAATAATCTTAAAACTTTAATTGCAAAAATTATTATAGGTCACTTAAAAACCCCTAGTAACACAGTTTTGCAAATACTTTATATCGAATTTAGATTTCAAAAAGTTATCTTGGATTCAAAGACCATTTTGGATTGACATTAATGAGATTAATCACCTGGCATATAAAGCCCAAGAGGAATTTTCTGAGCTATCGAGTGACTCAAACTTAAAACTTGACTTTCCACAAAAATCCTTGACTGAATTCTGGATCAGAGCTAGGACTGAATTTCCCACAATTTCAGAAATGGCATTAAATGTTCTACTGCCATTCGGAACCACATACTTATGTGAAATTACTTTTTCAGCATTAATCCAAATATTGTTCAACACTGGAAAATGTTGAAAATGCTTTACATCCAGCAGTATCAAATTTTTCACCAAGATTTAATTTGTTAAGCAGCAAAAACAAGCATGTCTGTCTCTTAAAATGTGATTTTCTTTCATTAATTTTTGTATACTTAAAATAAATTCTAAAACCACTTATTTTCTTATGTATATTGTTTACCAAAGAAATAAATTATTTGTGGGAATATTTATTTCTATATCTGTTTTATATTTAATATCTGGGGCGTGAAAAAATCTCAATGATAAAAAGAGGTCATAAATGAAATAAGTTTAAGAAGTGCTGCTTTAGTCTGATAACTCTTGCAATATTTCCTAAAACACTATTTGCAAAAACAACCATATCATCTACAAAATCCAAATGATTTAAATAAAATCCATTTAGTTTTATTTCCTTAACTTTTAATTTAAATATGACAATATCCTAGTTCTATATCTTTATGATCCAACGTTTTAATCACTGTAGAAATGCTTATAGAATCAAATGATTTTTCATAACATACAAATCCAAAGCATAATGGCAGCTCATATTCATTGGTCCTTTCTATAACTTCTTTTAATACATAATAAAATCAACTGTGTTAAAACACTTGGTTAAAATCCAAAATACATTGTAAACTAGTTGTAATTATCCTAGCAAAGGTTTTGTATAAAACTAATAAAAGTTTGATCTGTAATTTATAATATCTTATTTATCATATTTGTAAATGTCAATATTACAACTGAATTCTTCCAATCATCTGAGAGATATATATCATTTAGATATTTGGTATATAATTTGGTCAACAATGTTTCTATTTCTTCATCTACTTCATTTAAGATATTGATTATAATTCCATCATTTCATGGACCTTTTCCATTCTTTATAGACCTTATTGCATGTCTTACTTCTTTATTTAAAATAAAATGTAAAAAAAAAAAAAAAGGATTTTTTAAAAATAATGTTTGTATGTAAATAGCCAACTAAGAAGTACAAAATAACAAAGAAATCCCCCCTCTTGGTTAATTTGCCATTGTTGGAAAATATCAGAGATCTTAAAAATCTAGACTTGTTATAAAACAATTGGAAATTGTAGGAATATTGTCATTTCATAAAAGCATTTGAAACTCAAATAAATCATAAAAATAAAGTTTATGAAACAACAATATTCTTGCAATTTTCAATTGTTTTATAACAACTCTAGATTCTTAAGATTTCTGAAATTTCACAAAATGGCAAATTAACCATGAGGGGATTATTTTGTTATAGTGTACATTTTAGCTGACTATTTATTTACATAAAAGCATCATTTCAAAAAAATATTTTTTTTTTTACATCTTATTTTTTTACTTTTTAGTTATATTTACATATTATTTAAAAAAATGGTTAAAACTACAAAAAAAAATCTAATAAAAATTGTAATTTAATAATAATAACAATATGCCCTCAACAAACTAATTCTAAATATAAATATCATTTGATCATCTACTATATAAAAATATTTGTGTATTGGCTTTTCTATTAATTTAATTAAGTAAATAAATCAATATTAACCAAATTTTATTCTAACAACTGTAGATTCCATCTGATATACATGTATATATTAATTAATTTAATAATAAAATCAATACTGTATTAACAAAATTTTATTCTGCAAATATAATATTTCCGTTGACTTAGTTGTAAGTTTTCTTGGGAAGTGTAAAGATGTGAGTTTAATTCTAAATGGGACCAGATTTTTTTTCATTGTTAACTCAGAAATGTGGACATATTGACACGAACATAGATAGAGTAATGTAAAAGCATTTAATAAAATGATGAACAATTGAGAAAATATAATAACTGTAGAGGTTACTTTGTTTTCATGTATCTTATTATAATTCTTTATAAAACTATTCCATCTTTTCTTCATATAGCTTTCCCTGTCAACTCACAATTATATTTTCTTATCTTTTTGTATATCATTTTGCAAAACTCTAGATATTAATTTTTTCTTAATGGATTATTTTTATATATTTTCATATTTCTTCTTTTCTTTGTACATTGTCTTGTAACAATTGGAATTTTTTTTTACAAATTTCTGTTTTGTTCTAGTTATCTTTGTTGCAGTTCTTAATAGTATATTAGTTATCTTTTTATTGATTTCATTCACAAATCTAAACTATCTTCAAGGTCTATTAATATTTTAAAATAATTTGTATATTAGTTATCTTTTTATTGATTTCATTCACAAATCTAAACTATCTTCAAGGTCTATTAATATTTTAAAATGATTTGTATATTAGTTATCTTTTTATTGATTTCATTCACAAATCTAAACTATCTTTAAGGTCTGTTAATATTTTAAAATGATTTGCAAGTTCTAACTTAAATTCATTGGAATGTTTCTAAAGAGTAGGAATATCATTGTTAATACTGTTTTTCTTAATAATTTTTGTCTTGCTAGTTTTGCATTAACATGTATCTTTCATATCATTAATCAATGATCATTTCCTGTATTGGATCTGTTAAAAACAATACAGTCTTAAATATGTATTTTGTGTTACTCAAAATATAATCCATTTCTGCAGTACTTTTATTTGGATACTTTCATGTCCATTTCCATTTAGCATTTTTCTATAGGAAAGAATTTATAATATACAGGTTTTTCTGTGAACTACACAAGTCTGTGTCCTCTCTTATTTCTATCAACATAACTGAATTTACTCACACCACTATCATCTTTCAATTGTTACCAATTCTAGCATTAAAATCTCCCATAATAATTTTAAAACATTTTTCGATCTGAACAAAAACCTTTTGTAAGTCTATAAAAATTCTTTCATTCTTCGTCATAA